>CANTFL010001139.1:0-22176 GCA_947650285.1 Hyaloperonospora brassicae | reverse complement strand
CGTCGATATATTCACGCGAGCTCAAGATGGCTAAGAAAGAAAGTGTTGTAACGAGGTGAGAGCCCTTTACCGTCGTACACTATTTAATTGCTTGTAGAAGCGCTCTTAGTGACAAGGTAAATTTAACTCTTTTTTTATTTATGTTTATATAAATTCGCAATAAGTGCGAAAATGATCCCTAGCTCATGGGAACCACTGAAATAAAAGACTAATTATTATTGGTTAATTATTATGTCTGGCACCCAAAATAATAAACCAATAATAAACAGACGCGCATTATCCGCTATCCGGATACTGCCTACACTAAAATAAATATATATATATATATATATATATATATGTTATGGCTACTTAATAAAATGGGTTGCCCCATTACATCACCCCTCTTTAAGTTGCACTTACCGTGACGTAAGCGCCCAAAACAAAAAGATTCTTCTCAACGGATAGTACAACGAAAAGCACAACGAAAATCCAACGGCAATTAACTGGGCAGCATGAATCATGAACACTCACGCGACTTTACCCCAGACGAAGGCCATCAGACACTTCGAAGAGAGCATGCATCACAGGTCATGGATGACGACTTGAATCCGTGGGGCTTATACAGCCTCGAAGGCGCTCAGCAACCTGGATCTCTTAAATCAATGAAGGACCTCTTTACACGATACCGTACCGTTCGAGAAAATGAAAGAATCACGCGTACACTGAAGAGCGCACTGCAAAGATCTTGATGTGCCTTCATCAGACACTGGAATGCGAGTCGACGTGAAGGAACACCCTTCAAGTCCTGGATCGAGCGACGCGAAAACAATCATGGCGTCCACGCTATTGGTGACTTACGCCGACGCGTATGTCGTCTGACTCGCCATGAGCTCCACATGTGTTACGTCCACGTTCGTGAAGGGCGCCCATCGTGTTACGGGAAACGGCCGCGCCCAATGCGGCAGGAATGGGACGACATAGTGTGTACACGGGAAATGCCCCAGCACATTTGACCATGGTTCGGCCGCTATGAGAGGAGCCTCTCAGAGCTCCAAGTTTCTGCGTAGCGTCACATAAGGAAGCGCCCTGTCGATCAGTGGAGGCGTTCGCGTAGCCGAGATCAATTGTCTTACGACCACCGTGGTCGCTCTCGTAGTCACCCTTGATCGTCAAGGTATCCAAATGCTCCCGAGCCTCGTAGAAGACCTCGGAGTCGCTCGGGAAATCGTCATCGATCGCCAATTCACGAGCGTCACGATTCGCGGGATCGTGGAGGGAGTCAACGGCGTCGGTCGCGTTCGCCTACCTCTTACTGGACTCGTACATCCTCAACGACGTCAGGAACATCGCGAGCCAACATACTTCGAGGCTCCCACGAGTCTTTCGTTGGTGAATAACCCAACCATCGGACCTTATAATGCGTTTTTGGAACGATTCTTCGATGGCGCCGAGTCACTACTCGGCGCAAAAGACGTTGGGTCCTCATGACCGACGATACGGTCCACAATCCAGCGTCGCTCCCCCGATGCATCCACCAAGGGAGGGGGAGCATCACGACGGAAGGTCTCTTGGATTGGGCGCCAATTCACATGATCGGGCGCCTGTATCGTCGAGTGACGAGCCGCGTTTCCTTCGAGCTGACACTTTGAGACGAAGAACGGCTTACTGGATGCCCGTGAGATGGCCAAGAGTGCTCGCGATCGTACAGCAGCTGCGACGGAGGCTGCCGAGAGGACTCGACGGGAGTAGCGGGGCTTGGTGGAGCGGCTACGCCAGCTTGAGACTGTTGTGTTTGGTGGAACCCAGTAGAACGAGTCTGCACGCGCTCGTGCAGGACTTGGTCCCAGTCTTCGCCAGCGTCGTCGACAGGGGGTGTCGGACTATGAGCCGGCGCAGAAGAGCGGGTAAGATTCGAAGGGAGATCCGTCGGCAGGTAAGCCTTAAGGCGCCCGACATAGAACGTCGGGTGCAAACGCATAGTGGTAGGTATGTCTAGCGTTAGGCATCTCCATGTACCTTAACAACCCGGAAAGGGCCAATATATCTCGGTGCTAACTTATTAGCACCCAAATTCGTCACTGATGTGTTTGGTAATCCACTGATAGATAGTAAGACTCGGTCACCTTCTTTGAAAGTCAATGTGTGCTTTCGACCTCTCTTGTCAGCGTTCTCCTTTTGTTTTGTTTATTTACTGCTTGTTGAAGGGCATCACGAACAAAACGAGTGATGCCTTGTCGTAATATCAGGAATTCGGTCACAGCAGCCGAACTTATAGGTGAAGTGGACTCTTTGGGGGCATAATTAGCGATGGAAGATGCGGTGGTAAGCGTCGCGTCGGGACTCGATATGCCATTGAACACGACATTAATAGCATGATTTGCATCGGCAGTAACCTTACCTTTAACATAATCAATCATCATATTTTTCTGCGCAGTGTCATCGGCAGATACTCCCCCACCAAGCTGAGAAACCGGGTGTTCTGAAGCTGAAAGAACAAGAAGCGCGGGAACGCGAGGGTGCCTAACGTTGTTCACGAAAAATGGCGTCAACCCTGTTGACGCACGAACTGCACTGTTGATTGCAAATTCTGCGAGTAGGAGAAAAGGACTTCACGACGTGAACGATGTCGCGTAACTGCGTAGGACATCTTCAAGCACTCTGTTTACGCGATCCGTTTGCCCATCCGTCTCTGGATGGGCTGCCGTAGCCATTAGCAGTCGCGTGCCCACTACTTGAAACAACTCTGCCCAAAATGCTGATGTGAAACGCGGGTCATGGTCCGAAAAAATGGATTCTGGCAGGCCGTGATGCCGGAATATAAGATCGATAAAGATCTGCGCGGTCTTCTCCGCCGTAACGTGCGCGGATACTGGAGCAAAATGTACCATTTTACTAAAGCGATCGACAAGAATTAGTACGCCCGTGCGTTTCTGTTCATCCGGTGGGAGACCAAAGATAAAATCCATGCTGACGGAACGCCAGGCTTCCGTGGGGATCGGAAGCGGTCGCAATGGAGCCTGTGTAGACGGCTCAGGTTTCACACGCTGTCACGTTTCACAAGAGCGTACCCATTTCTGGATGTATTTGTACATATGCGGCCAGCAAAACACACGAGCAATGGCCGCAAACGTCTTCTAGCGACCCAAATGACCGCCAGCTGGAGTGTCATGAAATTCATGTACCAATCGTGCGCGGAGGTCGTCATCAGCAGGGATGACGACGAGCGTTGGGTCGAAGACGTCCATTGTATAAGTCAGCAGTGGACCATCAAGCGCGTAACGCTTAATGTTGTCACGCGTTGGTTTCGTTAACTTTGCGAGTGAACCCTCACTAGGGTGTCGAAGGTAATTGATAATTCCTGTGTAGAATGAATCGTTCGCATATGAATCAGCGATTTGAGTCCGGATTGACAGCACATGTGTTGAAATCATTGCATTGAGACCCTGATCAGCACAGCATAAACAAATGTCGTCCTCCTCGTCGTCAGCACTGCCTGGCTGATGACCCATGTCACGTCGAGGATCATAATCGGGACGTCGAGAAAGCGCGTCAGCTAGAATGTTGTTCTTGCCGGGCTTATAGAAGACCACGAAATTATACTCTTGAGAAATATGACAACCAACTTGCCATACGCTGGGACAAGTGAGGAGTCTTGACGGAAATACGCAATGATGCATGATCTGTGTATACCTAAAACATCTTCTCGCCGAGCAAATATACTCTGAACTTGACCAGCGCGTAACGCATAGCCAAAAGTTCCTTGTCATGTACCGGATAATTTATTTCTGTAGGTTTCATCGGCCGTGAATGAAAGCTCAGGACGCGCTCTCGGCCCTCATCGTCAACATGCATGAGGGCGCATCCGATTGCGAAATTACTCGCATCACAGACGACGTGAAATGGCTTGGAGTCATCGGGTAACATCAGCACTGGTGCCTCAGACAAGCTCTTTTTCACGGAGTCGAAGGCAGACTGATGCTCTGCCTTCCATGACCAAACTGCGTCTTTCTTCAGTAGAGTCGATAGTGGCTGAATTAGCTCTGCATAGCTCTTTGTATACTTATGCAAGTAATTGGCCAAGCCAAGGCATTGGCGTAGTTCCGTTCGGTTCCTGGGCGTAGGCCAGGAACATATCGACGACACTTTCTCGGGATCAGCACGGACACCCTCCTTGCTAACTAAGCATCCAAGAACTGGAATCTCGGGGGCACAGAAGACACACTTCTTCAAATTTGCATACAAGTGTTCTTGCGCATAACTTGGAACACTTGTCCCAGATGTTGAAGGTGGACCTCTGTTGCGCTGAGTTGTTGCTCAGCGCGGCTGTGAACAAAAATATCGTCGAAATAACTTGGTGCAAAATCGCGTAGTGAGCGAAGTACTTGTGTCACCATCCGGTTGGACGTCGCTGGAGCGTTCTTAAGGCCTTGTGACATGACTAGCCACTCCCAAAGCATTACACTTGAGGTGCTGACAGCGGTGAACGGAATATCACTGTCCCTCATTAAAATCTGATAAAATCCGTCTATCAGGTCTATGGCAATGAAAATCTCACTACCGGACATGGTATCCAATACCATGCCTTTGCGTGGAATCGGTGTTTGATCCGGTATCGCAGCGTCGTTCAATTGATATAAAGCATGCACAATGCGCCAACCGCCGGTGGCTTTCTTTACACAGAAAATCGGGCTCGAATGTGATGAGATGCTTTCGCGAACATGTCCTGCCTGACGGCGGCCCTAAAAAATCATTAATTGCGATGACTTGGTCACGTGGTAGCGGCCACTGCCACGTCACGCAATACTTCGATCCTGGCACGAGATCGATCTCGTGTCGAACTCCACGATCCGCTGGAAGCTCAGCGGAGATTTTCTCCGGAAAGATGTCGGCGTACTCACGGGCGATATCATAGACAGGGTTTCCCATAGAACGAAGGGCTTCCCAAGACTGTGCCGCGAAACGTTCTTCGCGCGCTGATTTGGGCTCGGAGCTATTTGGGCGAACCTCTAGAACTTCATCACTAGCTGCTTCGGCGGCTGATATGATGCACACTTGCTCGATGTCGCCGGCCTTGATGTCGTGAAGGAATTCTTTCCATGGTAGGGCTGATAGAGATGTGATCTCTGCAGCAGTGCACGGAGGACTGGCTACCTCAATGTAGCGGCCGCGATGTGAAGACCCTTCCACATGTTCAAGCGCACATACGGATTCCGTCACCACAGAATTATCTCCGACGGATCTTGAGCGAGAATTTCGGCGTCTTGGCGATCGGCGTGCACCCTTCTTGCGTTTTCGCTTTCTCTTGCGTCTAGAGCCACTGCTCGAAACTGGCACGTCGCTGTCGCTGTAGGATGAAGTACCCCCCTCTAGAAGTGGGAGCTCTGTCTCCACCACGTCGGACACATTCGAATCCACAGTCCGTTCATTCTCGTCGATAAGAGGCGGGGAGCTCGTCGTCGACCGCCACAGATGTATGTGGGATCCTCTGCTCGACCACCTCGGTTTCAATCGGGAGCCTCTGCTCGGCCGTTGTGTGTATGCGGGAGACCCTGCTCTGCCGCCTCGATTCGGATCGGGAGCCTCTGCTCGGTCGATGTACTTGTACGCAGGAGCCCCTGCTCGACCGCCTCGCTAGGAATCGGGAACCCCTGTTCGACCGATGTATGTGATTGTGGGAACCCCTGTCCATCCGCCTCGTGATGAATCGGGAGCCCCTGCTCGACCGATTTCCGTATTTGCGGGAACCTTTGTTCGACAGCCTCGTGTTGTGGCTCTATCAGTGTTAATGAACATACTGGGCACAGAGGACCATCGCTCTCTCTGTGCTGACTTCTAGTCGTGGCGAGTTCGTTCACGACATGGACGTGGGACCAATCGAATGGCGCAACCAACAAATGGGTGAAAACTTTACTCACGTCATAACCGCTTCGTCGTTTGACGTACCGAGATAGCCAGTCTATCGTCGGCTGATACCGTGAAAGCCACGGTATCCCCAAGATGCAATTGAATGCACAATTTATCTCTTTGTACACCAGAAATTCGTTGTTGCTTTTAAAGCCGTCAAACGTGTACGGCAAAACCACTGTTTTACGCGGGACACGTTGTGGTTGTCCATCAGCAAGTTTGACATGATGTCACCAGGACCTTCTCGAACCGGAATTGTAGACGGTAGAAGGGACAAACATGATGCTCGAAAGATGTTGTTGGATGCACCCGAATCCAACAACGCTCGGAGTGGTCGTTTAACTCCAGTAACGATGAGACTGACGATTATAAGTCTCGAATCGTCGCGCATGGTGGTGGCATTGAAGTGCGTATGTATCACTTTGGGGCTAGGAGCCCGAGCTGACACCTGAGTACTCGGAGATCCATTACTGCCAGTAGAGCGCCCCGCGCCTACTGGAACCGCTCGTTTTTTAGGGTACCATCGGAGACACAGTATCTCCACGTGAGACGGCTATGTTCATGAACGCCGGCGCTGGTGCTCGGCAGACGGCCGCACGGTGACCTGTCTTGCCGCACCGATAACACTTCATCGTGTTTTGACTGTGAATTTTGCGGCCTATTGTTTGCCGCGACGACGAGATGCATCGATAATGTCAATTTTCATTGGCTCTGGGACTGACGTACGTGGGCGTTGCGACGCTGCCTGCAAGTATGACGACGCGACCGTGTAATCTTCTCGAATTGCGAGAGCAAATGCCTCCTCGAGAGTCTTCAGTTTAGCTAGAGTGAGGCAATAGCGGATCATGCCCTCTTGCATACCGAAGACGAAGACATGGACTTGTAAAGCCATGTCGATCGGCTGCGTGATGATACACGAAGCAAGATGTCGCGTCTTCTGCACGTAGTCACGCATCGACAGCTTGCCCTGTCGAAGTGAAAAGAAGTCTGCACGCAAGCGTGACTCATCTTGAGGGGTCTCGAACGCCAGTCGTAAGTCGCGCTGGATATCTTCCAGCGTGTGGAATGCCAACTCGTTTACAACGAGCTTCCTAAGAGCCCATTCTTCGGCTTTACCAACAAGTCCAGACAGCAGGAAAGTAACCTTGGTCGTCGAAGCATCGATCAACCTTGACGCTATGGCGATATCAATCTCCCTAAACCAGCGATTGAGGAGAAGACGATCTGGATCATCACCAGCGTACGTCGACGTCTCCATTTTAATTGCATTGTAATGGGAGGGGCGCGAGGAAGTCTGTACTCGCCGGTTCGCTTCGGCGAGCTCGCGCACCATGTAGTCTTGAATGGCGGTACGGTGTTGTTCGGGTGTCGCTGTGCTCAGCAGCGACGTCACGAAGATTTCACCAGACACCGCCGCGAGGCGGTGTAATGCCTGCCATTCTACAATAGTGAGATGTGGAAAGTCTGAATGCTCCAGCAAAACTGCTGGAGCCATCGAAGAATTATTAATGTTCATCTCGAACTTGGTCATGGGAAGGACTACTAAGTGCTACCAGGTGTAACGGGGTGAGAGCCCGTTACCGTCGTACACTATTTAATTGCTTGTAGAAGCGCTCTTAGTGACAAGGTAAATTTAACTCTTTTTTATTTATGTTTATATGAATTCGCAATAAGTGCGAAAATGATCCCTAGCTCATGGGAACCACTGAAATAAAAGACTAATTATTATTGGTTAATTATTATGTCTGGCACCCAAATAATAAACCAATAATAAATAGACGCGCAGTATCCGCTATCCGGATACTGCCTACACTTAATATATATATATATATATATATATGTTATGTCTACTTAATATAATGGGTTGCCCCATTACAAGTGTGATGAATCACTTTTTCAAGTTCCCTGAGCTGTACATGTCTATACAAGCCATCGGTGACGAAGCTGAGCACGATGAGCGACTCGTTATTCTTCTAAAAGGTTTCCTGAGTAATACGATCAGATAGTCAAGACCGTTGGAAGCATGAGAAACCCTGATCTGTTCGAAAATAAAATATATGTTTGGTCGTGAATACGAAGGCATTGATTGTAAAAAGAAGAGTAAATTGCTTTGAAGGCTAAAACAAATTTCGAGAGCAACAGTTTTTGGCTATAAAAATACGAACTATTGACAAGTTCTATTGAACGTGTTTTATGTGCACACGTTATAAACACAAATTGGAAGATTGCTGGAAGAATCCAGACAAGAAGATGAACTTTGAGCAAGCGTTTAATGTAGGTGAACATTATTCCGAAGGTTGGTTGCTCGACAGTGGTGCGGGTTGTCACGCGTGTCCATTTCAAGATAAGTTTGTAAAGATCGTATCGCTGAAAAGATTGGTTGTGATTTTGATTGAAAACGGAAAACGGTTTTGGTTGCTAATGTAAGAAAAATTTGAACTTTCTTGAAGAAAATGAAGCCAAGTAGATTTAAAGACGTTTTGTACGTTTCAGATCTGAATCGTCGTCTACTTTCGATTCCTGAATTGTCTAAGAAAGTGTTATACGTAAAATTTGAAATAAAACGTCTACGCGCCTCCGACACTCGTCGCTCAAACAGACGAAGCAGCAGCGATTTTCCTCAGCTCATGACTTCCAACACACTTGATCACAAAGTTACGTTACTACGTAGCGACGGCGCCTAGTACTGCGCCGCGGTAGCACTTTCTTAACGTTCTGTTTAAATGGCTCACTGGCTTCACGATAGCAGGCCACGTATCGTCTCGAACAGTACATGTCACGGCAATCAACGCCGTGGCCGGCTTATCTGTGTATCTCACAGAGTCGCCACCGCTCAATCCACTCGTCGTCACTGTTCGCGTCTGGGTGCTATCCGACTCGGGTGGTTCATGATCAAGAATGAATGATTGGTACGTGGCGACTCAAGTGACACCACAAGGCAATTTATCCGTGCTATAAGGTGATACATAGGAATATGTGAGCTTGAGTGAAGAGATTGGCGGTGGAGCCAATCGTGTGGGTCCAAGTGTCTGGCATGCACTACCAGTATATATACCACTGGAGGCAATAAAAATCTTAACAAGTGCGTTGGAGGATTATTGGTGCAACATTTTCCAGCTGTTGATGATGGTCATAACGAAAATGCGAAGGGTGTGTAATCGGAACGATGTATGTCAAGTCATTCCCAAAGTCTTAATACGGCAAAGTAACGACCGCTTCGCTGCTCCAACTTATTCACAGCAACGTATTGGGACCGATGGAGACCGAGTCGCAAGGAGGAGTAACATTTGCGGTGACATTTATGGACGGTTGTATACGATATGTGGTTGCTTACTATTTTCCACACAAGTCTAATGTGATAGAGAAGTTTACTCGAATACAAGTCGAGGATAAAAACAAGGTGAGTAGCAAGATAAAGTAAATTCGCGCCGACAATGGTGGAGTGAGTACATCGACAAGCGATTTACATAAATTTATAGAAAGGCTGGAATTGTGCACCAAGCGACAGTGCCGTATCCGCCTCATCAAAATGAAATGGCTGACGGATTGAACAGGAAACTAAATGAACGAGCAAAATCGATGCTTACTTGCATGCAAGTGGACAATATGTGGTGGGCTGAGGCGATGAATACTGAGGTGTATGTGACTTATCGATTCACTTGCTCTTTTAGATCGACGAAGACGTCAATCTAAGTATTTTTCGGAACGAAACCAGACCTGTCGCAAATAGGCGTATCTTTTGCAACCGTTTAAGCCCACATTGCACAACCAAAAACATCTAAGTAAGACAAAACGGCATTTTGATGCAATTTTCTGGGCTAGTCGCATGAGATGAAGGTAGTATGTGTCTGCAATTTATTTTCCAGTAGACTGAAAATCACTCAATCAGTGACTTTACATGAGATACCAAAGTTCACGTATGTGCAAGTGATTAAAGATATACCTACTACTGCATGTACAAACGACGATAATGATGATGATATAGGAGTTGTACAATTACCAACTTTAGTTACCCAAAGTGACGTGAAACCGACGGTGGTAGACCAAACTGGAACTGATCAAATTGTTACAACTCCAAGTCAATTTGGGTCTTTCAATCCAGGAAAAAAGGTATGTACCTGGTCCTGTTTTCGATATCGATCATACATGGGTCTCACCGATCTGGATGTGGATAACACTAGGGCATTGTGCTCAGGGTGGGGGCTTGATGCCTTAGTAATCACTCAGTGGTACAATCATCTCAATACAATGGGAATAATGCCCCGCTTGCGCTACCAACATCAACCTGTGAAGATCAAGTTTTAGTACAAGTAGAAATATCCAATACACTTGATACGTCACGTATTAATGATCCAGACACTCGTGTGTCCAAAATATAGTGTATTTAGTATGAGCAAGCGAATGAAGCGACCCAAACTCCATCGACATGTCATGATGCAATGGCATCTCTACAATCTACGACGGGAGTGAGGCGATCAAGACCAAATTGAACGCAATAAATCAACGAAGGCATGGAAAGCAGGGGCAAAATCGCCAAGCAAAAAGGTGATCGAAAACAAGTGGGAAGTTTTCAATGAAGCGAAACGAATGTGGTGGTATGGAGGGGTTCAAGATCGACTTGTGGCGTTGGGTTATCGACAAACCAATGGAGTAGAATGCACGAAACGAACTCACTAGTCACGAAAATAAACTCAATTTGCATCTTTCTGGTTGTGTGCTGTTATTACGGCATAGCAATTCACCAGTATGATCTTGATACTGCATTTATCAGTGGTATTTTGGAAGAGACGTGTATATTTACACGCCTCAAGGTGTCTACATGCAACAACATCAAGTTCTACATCGAGAAGCTGCTTCGGCGTGGTTCCAGACACTTTTGAGTCTTTTTAAGGACAATAATTTTGTGTCATGTGTTTCTGATCCGTGTATATTCGTTCCCCAAAATATCAATTTATGATGGGTTTATGTGACGTTGTATGCGGACGACATGCTTATTGGTGGTGCTTTGGTTAAATCTATCACGAGAGTTGCAGATGAACCGTCGAGTCTTTCCAGCTAAAAAAACTAGCAAAGTGCGATTTTTCGCGGTATCAAAGTGAAATATGAGGTGAGTATGAAACAATTCATGGTCATTCAGAGTGTATGTATCACTAGAACAATTGAAAGGTTTATAATGGTCGGTGCAAACCAGTATACAATCCAAGTTTGTAAGGACATACCATGGTCAAGTATGATAAGCAGAACCCAACACTGGGGAATCGCTCATATCATTCTCTGATGGGGTCACTTCTATATGTGGCAACTGGAACAAGACCTGATTATTCCTTTGCAGTGTGCAAATTGAGTCGGAATTTGGAGAGACCAAGGGAATAACACAGGAATGAAGCTATTCGTGTATTACGTTACCGATAGTCGACTAAATCACATGGAATTGGCTATCTTGGCAAGTCGGGTATGCTGAAGCTCAGTGCAAGCAGCGATGCTGACTGGAACAGCAACGATGGTAATCGACGCTCAACATCAGGAGTGATGGTTATGGTCAACGGAGTGCCAGTAATTTCGAGTCCAAGATGTAAAACAGGGTGCACTTAGCACTACCAAAGCTGAAGTTGTGGCGCTTTCATTGCGAAATGAACAAGATTTGTAGACTAAATCGCTATTGCTGGGGATGAAGGTCAATATTGATGGTCCACTCGTTCATGCGAGGACAATCAAGGTACGACCGCTACTGAGAAGAATGTAGGATACCGAAGTCTTGCAAATCCCATTGATGTACGCTATAATTTTGTGCGTGATCAAGTCAAGGAAAAGGTCATCCATCTGGAGTAAACTACGTAACGACTTGCTGACCATCTGACCAAAGCTATTTTGACGAACAGGTTTCAATACTTCGTGGACAAGGACAACCTTGGAAGCTTATCGTCGATGGGGAGTGCTGACAGTGGGACATCAGGTGATGGAACGCTGGCGTGCTGATGCGATATCCACTGTCATGGATGACACAAGAAGAAGTACACGCGAGGTCATATAAGTTCAACCATTACATAAATTAGAGTTAATAACAACACATATATTTTACATTTCCCCCGTGTTCTGGAATTCTACCTGAGCGAGTTGTATACCCCCATTACAAGCCACTCATTGTGCTGGCCTGCCGACTTATGAGACAGAGGGGGTTCCGAAGCCACGTACGATTTCTTATCACCTTGTGAATCTACCGGCTGGCGGGTAGCACTCCTCGGACGACTTGGGTGAGGATGTGGATGTCAGCTTTAAAAAAAGAAGACCTGGCACCACCGAGTGGATATGCTTCGCTAAGTGGCCAGTTGGTGGCCACTCGATCGATCTGGTCGAGAGTGGACATACACCAAATTCTTCTGGAAGATTTCTGCCCTTGGTATTTTCTTTGGTTGTCGCATGAGTATTTACCACCTGGCCTACACCTTGCTCCCGAACTATTTGGTGGGGAGGCAGCATACGATAGCGGATGTTGGGGATGCTACTCGAGAAACACTTACAAGCCATATACTTCATCAGATTGTATTAGCACTTGGATTTGCTTTGCCACTGTCATTCACGTGGAAGGTCAAAGTGTATCCCTTTCTAGGAACAGGCAATCAGACTTAACAAGTTCCTATCAAGCACTATGAATTCGCGCCACCTGAACAATTTTTATGTAGTATTTGATAAAGTCGAATCATTTAACTTCTTCAATCTATACTTGCCTAATCACCTGTTTCCTTAATTTGACTGGACATGAGTAGCTTGACCATGAGAGACCAAGGTCTAATAATAAGGGGCTGCGGTCGACTTGCAGATACGGAGATCTACCGACGAGGGATCGAGATCTACTGATGAGGAACCGGTCTATCAATGAGGAACCGTGGCCGACTCCTTTCAGTACTGATCATATGGTATCCTGACTCAGATCTTTCCTTTGTTGGTCCTGCAAATTCTTCTCATCTAAGGGTTGCCTCACCTCCGTATCCCCCTTTGTCTCTTATACCCTCTCCCTGGTGTGCCGACAACCCACCGGTACCTAGGTCCACTACCTTTAAAAAGCACTTCACCACATTATCGTATCAACAAGTTTTCTGTTTTCCAATTATGTAAGCAATACTAATACAGTCTAACAGAAATGGGTGCAGATCAAGCGCCACTTGGTGGGAAATATGAGGGAGGTTAAAACTCACTCTTTCCGAAGGCGGGAAAGCGATCTTCGGCAACGTAAAACCTATAATCCGACGAAGGCGTCTCCAATGTGTATGTTACACATATGACCCAACCACAAACATCAGCTACTAATTGTAGACTATTATGCTTATACCAAATGTGTAACCTTCCTCATACGCGACAACTCAGGCGTTCTTTTTATTTTATTGATCTCCCCTCTATGTGCCCACCCTGATACTAAATCCTAGCGAGGAAGACCGACGAGCGCTTTTACGTCACAGAAAAGACGTAAAATTGGGCGGCCTAAGCTGGAAGGTTGTATGTTAATTGCTCGATGACAAAATTCAAAGACTTATTTTGAGGTCCTTCATTCGAAAACCAAACAGACATCTCGATGCCTACATATACTAGTGGATTTGATGACCAATCCTAGTGTTTCTACTGCTATGGAACATATGGTCCGACTGTGATTATTTTAAATTTGTTGACAATCCTACCGCTTATACCAATACACATAATCTGTGCGAAACATTCTGTCGACAATACTAGAGGTGGTAAACAATTATCTGATCGACCGAAACAGCTGGTTTCGTTACTTGCTCGTCCTACAGGTGTGGTATCGGTGGTACCGCACACCTCAGTTGCACCAGGTGAGGAAGTGAAGGCGGATTATACCGGATGCACGAGAGAGCTACTTTAGATTCCGGTGCTAGTTCCCAGATCACCAAAGAGTAGACATGGCGGCGCTGTAGTTTCTCGGGATGAAGCAGGAGATGCATGCGCCAGAGGATAAGAAGCAGAAGTAGGTGGCAGTATGCAGTGTAGCAGAAGATGCCAGGTTGAGATGAAGAAACGTAATAAACTGGGTAGTCCGGCTCACCATATCCATCGAAAATCGGTAGTTAAGTTCTTGCAAGGACTCGCAAGCCCAAACTGAAATGGCCGACCTTTGACGGGGTGACCTGTTGCATGATATAATCATATGTAACATTTGATGATAAGAATATCACGCTGAAGATTCTTCGTAGAATGTTACAAGATACAGAGATATTCTTGCGGCAACCCAAGGGCCTGCTCATTGGTTATTACACGGCGTGACACCTGCAACGGTAATTACTCGTCGGTTGATAACCGGTAAAACAAGTGTGATACACACTTGCGATGGTATCCCATTTATAGTGTACCCAGAATGCATCTTCACTTTGTTGGGACTGACGTGTGTCAGCCACTAGACTAAAGATCTATATAGGGTACTAGTTTAGGACATTAACAACTAGATTAGGTGCGTTTCGAGTAAGATGTCGTTTTGCAATAAAACAATGGTCAGTTCTCCTTCTGATCTGCAGAGACACGTGCCTTGCCAAGGAGTATCAGAGCTCGTATGAGTAGTCAAGCCTTGGTAGGGCGTAGACTCTTGAGCACTTCGTACTAAAGATTCGTTGAATCGTTAGGTTCCTTGAACAAAGACCTTAAGCTTTTAATCTTCTTAACTCGTAGAATCGATTTCTTATAACGAACAGAATTGCTCATTGAGCAGAAAGCCTTCATCTGACAAAGAGATATAGTAGCTTCGCTACAATATCAACACGTCAATCGCTGCTTGACGCGCTCTGTAACGAGGTTACACGTCGGCTGGTAGTCGACGATAGGTGTGGTGCACACAAGAGAGGGGGTACCCTATAAAGTAATTTTAGAACGCAGTGAGTGTATCAATTGTTGAAGACTGATGTCTGTCATCAATTGATTGCGAGATCTTATAAGAGGTTATTTAGGGCAGGTTACACACGTTGTTCTAAGGTGTTCTTTTAGGTTAAAAGAAGAAATAAAGTTCAGTTGTCATTTTGATCAACATAAGATACGTGCCTTGCGAGGCGTCTTGATCGGAAGAGCTAGCAACTCCTGTAAAGGTAGCTGCTCTTGAGCACTCTGTGCTTTGATTCTCTTGAATCGTTTGGTTCCCCTGGAACAGGGACCGTAAGCTCTCTGAGCTTGTTGACTCTCTGATTCGGGTTCGTAGAACCAAAATTGCTCGTAGAGATGTTGACTCTTTGAGTCGGGTTCGTAGAACCAAAGTTGCTCATTGAGCGCTAAGTCTTCCTCTGACTTAAGGAGCTGTGTAGCTCCGCTACACTTGGTAGCACTAGTAGTCAATCTACGCCTGAGTCGTTACGACTGATCCTCTGTGAGGATGGATCAATCCACACCCCTCTCTGAGGCCCAAAAGGCCGCGCTTGAGAAGCTCACCGCGGCCGCAGGACCAGAGTATGTGGAGTTTCTAGCTACACAAGGTCCCGATGTGCTCAATGCACGAGTCGAGACCTTCGTGCAGTACGAAACGGCCCTTTTAGGGCAGGTTCAAAACCAGGTAGCGTCGGCCATGCCGACACGCTACGTGGAAATGCCACCAGAAGAGGCTAAGCATCGTCCCCTTAGGGTGGACGTTAAACATTACTCCGGGAAGGAAAGGGAATCCTCACCCTCTGGATCCGTGAGATTGAGATGACCATGATCTCTGGACTTATCTCACTGGATTACCAGCGGGTCCCGCTGGCTATCTCCAAGCTCGATGGAAGAGCTAGAGAGTGGGCTTTGACGTGTGGCACGTCGGTCGACTTGGCGTTTCCCACTTGGGATTCGCTCAAGCTAGACCGATTGCGAGTTTTCTCGCCGCCTAACCAGGCATTTCGCGTGCGCTAACGATTCTTGACTACCTGTCAGGGTAAGAACGAGCTAACGGACTATGTCCAGGAGTTGAGAACTCTGATGGCTGCCATGCAGTCCGACCCTCTCCCTGAGACCGTCTACGCGACAGTCTTCATGGAAGGTCTTCGCACTGGCATTGCCAGGACCGAGGTCTTTCGAGTCCATCCCTCGACTTTTGAGGAGGCTGTGAGCATCGCTTAGAATGCTGAGCACAACTTCAAGTCAGCAAGACTTGGTTGGAATGGGTACAATCCAATCTATGCGAGGGCAACCTCAGCAAATAGCTCAGCTTACTGTAAGCCCGAACCGATGGATCTCAGCCATGCTGAAGATGAAGGTGAAGCTGAGCTTCATGTTGCCGAGCAACGACAGGAGGTGAGACGCTGTTACATGTGCGGAAGCACTAAACAGTTTCGTGCCACTTGTCCTTTGTGTAAGCAACGACCGACTCCTACGGGTCGAAACCCCAGCCTCAACCAGAAACTTGGTATGGCACGGGGAAACGTCGACACCCAGTAGGCGCGGGGCGCCCTACTGCGGTAGAACTGAGTTCTGTCACTTCTCTACGAGGTAGAGCAACACAGGGCTTAGCCATACAGAGATCCGTGCCAGCAAGCACAGAGCGTGGATACAAGCCTGGCTTGTTAGTCGCCGAGGCGATAGTGAAAGGCTTTGAGAAGCACTGGTCGATATAAATGGATTCTGGGGCGTCATGCAACTATGCTAGACGCCGTCCCCTTGAGGGGAGTCAGCAATATGCTGAGGCGCTCATAGCGCACGACGGTGATTCCATCACTGTTTGATTAGCGACGGATAGTCGCGTTACTGTGCCTAAAGCTCCGTTGAACTTGGGCGTGAAGTTTTTGGACTTTGATAGCACAGAACGCTGTCTCGTCCTTGACTTGAATTCGAGATACGATCTCATCCTAGGTATGACATGGCTTGAACGCCATGAACCATGGATCGATTGGAGGTCTAAGACCTTAGGCTCCACGCGCAATGTTCCTAGCGAAGCTTTGGAGAGTCATGAACCCACCTTTGCTAGGCAAAAAAAGCACTATTGGCGCGAGTCATTGGCGGAAAATATCAATCTGCTGGACATTGGTATGTCGGAGCTAACTAGCTCGAATGTCAATGACATGAATATTGAGCGGAGCTCTTCTGATGTGTTTGAAGAGAGATGTACTCCGTTGAGTGATACTCGTTGTGATAATGAGTCACTGCATGCGTCAAGAATGGTTGGCCTACGGGCGGGACATACAGGAAGTAATTCCCATGATGTCAGTGCGGTGGCACGTGAAATTACACAGAGTGAGGGAGGCCGAGATGGCACCTCACTAAATGTGGGTAATGACATTGATGGCGAGAAGCCAGAGTGTTCAGGGCTAGGCCTGAATCCTGTACGTGAAGTGATACGTGTAAATCCACTGGGTGAAGTGTTCGAGTTACGTAACACTTCACCAGATGTCGTTCAAGACATGAGCTCTCGTCTAGAGCGTGCTAAGATGAATAGCAACCACGGGGACCCTACTGTCCCGGCCTCTAGGAGGCGTACGGTTTCTGTGAGAAAGCAATCTTGGTGTCGGGTGGCAACTGTTAAGCGCCCAACGTCTAAGAAGTCACGAAGTGATAATAGTAATAATACAATATATACACTTGTCAATGGGTTGACTGGCCAGATCGATGGCAATATTAGTCTTGAGACTCTTCCATCTTTGGATACTCTATTTCAACTAGACGAAATGTATGACGGCAAATTTAGCCAAGCCTTAAATGTAGGAGAATTATCCGAGTTAGTGTTCATTCGACCGGATATTGAGTTGAACTCATCCTCGTTATTGGAAGAGTCTGTCCTTGAGGACACAAAGGCGGCATTGGATGCCCGTAGTGGATCGTCACTCTTTAAGGATCCTCTTGATCCTTTCTATACTTTGGTAAAGGAATTTTAGGACGTGGTGTTTCACAACATACCGTCCGTCTTGCCTCCCGATAGAGGTGTTCGTCGTGAAATTGACTTGGTTCCTGGAACTAAATACTGCGTAACACTGCAATGGCCTTTACCGAAGGAACCGTGTGACGTCATAGACGACTTCTTTGTGCAAAGCACGCGGCAGGAATTACGTGAGAGCAAATCTCCCCATTCCACACCGACCTTCTGGGTCAAAAATCCCAATGGGAAGTGGCACATTGTTCATGCTTACAATAAGCTTAATGCGGCTACCATTTCGGCTCAGACACCAATTCCGAGGAAGGATATTCTTCAGAACAACATGGTGGGATGTACGATGTACAGTGCGCTCGACTTGGTCGATGGTTATTGCCAATTACTCATGCGTGAGAAAGATATCCCGCTAACAGCGGTTATACCCCGAGCGGTTTGCTCTGGGAGTGGCTAGTTATGCCACAGGGCTTGTCAAACGCGCCAGATACGTTCAATCGTCTTGTGGCGCAACTGTTTCGGCCTCACCGAGGTTATGCACAGACCTACTTTGATGACATCTTTGCCCATAGTCGTGCTATAAACGGTTGGCCGGTCTGATGTGGATAATTACATCGACCATTTACGAGCAGTGCTCGAGTACATGCGCACAAACAAGTTGTATGTTTACGTCTCTAAGTGCATCTTTGGTGCACAAGAGATTCCCTTTTTAGGGTGCTTCATTGGGAAGCGTGGTCTTGGAGCGGATCCCGCTAAGGTAAAATCCATAGTCGATTGGCCGGTTCCTAAGAGCCAAAAGGACTTACTTAAGTGGCTTGGTCTTGCCAATTACTTACACAAGTATAGTGCAAACTATGCGGACATGGCTCGACCATTATCTAATCTCCTTAAAAAGGATGTGGAATGGTGTTGGACGAACACCGAGCAGGAAGCCTTTACGGCTATTAAATAAAGTCTTCTTCATGCGCCAATCTTGGCTTTGCCCGATCCTGATCGGCCTTTCAGTGTCGTCTGTGACGCATCTGACTTTGCCATCGGCAGTGCTCTGTTTCAAACAGATAATGATGGACGGGAAAGCGTCATTGCGTTTGAGTACCGGCAGCTAAAAGCAGCTGAAAAAAACTATCCAGTTCATGACAAAGAGCTACTTGCAATGAAGTATGCTCTCATCAAATTCAGAGTTCATCTTCTTGGCTCTAAGCCGTTTGTGATCTATACAGATCATGCTTCATTACACACTGCGACCCAGTCGCCACATCTCTCTCAGCGAATGGCTCGTTGGCTCTCATTCTTTGCGAAATATAACTTCAAGGTGAAGTATAAGCCGGTCAAGCAGAATACTTTGGCTGATGCGTTGTCACGCAGGCCTGACTATGAGCTTGCTCATGTTACAACTCTGTCATCATCGGTCACAGACCTCATTCGTTCGGCATATGCCAAAGATGAAGTATAGCATCCTCTATGAGGCGCATGATACTGCGGTGGGCGGTCATCTCGGTCGAGAGAAGACATATAGCTCCGTGAGCCAATATTATTGGTGGCCCAAACTTTACAAATGGGTAAGCACATATGTGCGTACGTGTGAAACGTGTCAACGGGTGAAACCCTCAGCTCATGCGGCTGCGCCGCTTGCTAGTTTGCCTATACCCTCTGAGTGCTGGAAGTCCATCAGTATGAATTTCATGTTCGGTCTGCCGAAAGATGTGCAAGGCAATACGGGTATTGTGGCCTTTGTTGACCGTTTGAGCAAGATGGCTCACTTGGCGGCTGTGCCAGATACCATTGATGGTGAAGGTACAGCTACGCTGTTTATCGATCGACTGTTTCGACAACACGGCTTGCCTGTGGCAATTTTCTCTGACCGAGACCCTCGCTCCACTGGAAAATTTTGGAAGTCCATCTTCAAGGTGCTCGGCACACGTTTGGACATGTCCACGGCGGATCATCCGCAGACCGATGGTCAAACCGAGCGAGTCAATCGCGTTATCGGTGACATATTACGCAGTGTTTGCGCTAATACACCAAAACGTTGGAGTTCGATGCTTCCTGTTGTTGAGTTCGCATTAAATAACGCTGTTCACGCCTCTACAGGATTTACTCCGTTCTACGTGAACGGTCTCACACACCCTCGCGTTCCGTTGACGCTACCACTGCGTGGTTCAGGGCTTGGTAGGGGAGAGATGGCCGATCGGCTTGCTGATATCAGCCCTGCTACTGTTCATAAACAGGTAAGCGAGTTTCTCGCATCGCGCTTGAATGTGTTACGACACGTACGTGATGCACTGGCTGTTAGCCAAGATAAACAAAAGGAACAAGCTGATGCTAAAGGAAGAGGTTGTATTGAACGTAATGAGGTCGGAGACCAAGTTCTACTCAATGCTAAAAACCTACCTACAAATGTAGTGTCTGCCGTCTTCAAGACAAAGTTGCTTCCGCGCTTCATTGGTCCATTCACGGTCATTGCTAAGAAGGGATTGGCGTATACGCTCAACCTCCCGCGCAAACTGCGCACGCACCCAGTGTTCTACGTTGGCTTGCTTAAGCCGTATCGGGATCCGTCCCATGTGAACTCGGAGGCGCCTGCGCCGGGTTATAGGGCCTTGCCGTCGACTGTTGCATCCGAACCAGGAGGTCAAGCTGACCATCCACACGGGCTAAGGCCAACTCCAATGCTTGAACACGGGCTTGCATCGCGTCGAGCGCACTCTGGGTTTTACCCAATGTCTCTTGGAGACCACTCAGCTCACGGAGCACCTTCTCATGCTCCTCCTTCGGTACCCCGACCACCACCGACTCTGCTCGATGAGCAAGGGAACCACCAGTTACATGTGGAGCGACTCCTTCAGCGACGTCGTCGTCGTGGCCAATACCAGTATCTGGTGAAGTGGCGAGGGTACCCGGAGTCGGAGAACTCGTGGGAGTATGAGATACCCTTTCGGCAGGACTGCCCTTACGCCGTGGATCTTTTTGAACATCGTGGCCAGGGTCGCCTTGCGAGCGAGAACGCTTCTCACCAATAGCGGTGGGAGGTGGCGTGTTGCTCCGCACCTTAGGGTCGTGACCCGTGGCTACCGTTGTAGCCGGAGCATAACGCGTACGTGTACGCAACTGGCCTCTGGCCTTGAGCTTGGCATACTCGAACCAGAGCTTCTGTTCCAGACGAACGTCAGCCACATTGGCGCTGGCCCGCAGCACTGGCACACTGCTAAGATGCCGCTTGCGGTACACCCAACGGATGAACTCATTGTACTCCTCCTCGGGCAGTTCGCCAGCGAACAACAAGATGGGCACGCCCTTTATCAGTCGAACCGAAACACCACGAGAAAAACTCTCAAGGTGTGCAAGGTACTGACCTTGCGTGGTAAAGGCTGGTTCGAGATACCTCTCATTTAGAGCCTTGCGAAAGGCGATATCTTCTGGCGACGTAGCCTCGGGGCCAATGGCCCATGTTGAAAGGCTACGGCCTTCCGTTTGACGGAGGCGTTGCTCCACGTCTGGTGTTGAGAACACGTAACCACTCCGGTTTCGAATAACCGCCTGGGTATGAGTGCGACGTAGAGCACGCTCCTCACGCTGACGGATCATCTCTTGTTGTTCGTCGAGCGGGTTCGTGATGATGTTCTCACCTGCATCTGTTGTATGATGCTGCGCCACTGGCGCGGTGGTATCACCACGTTCAACGAACGGATTCGGTGCTGTTAGAGGACGAGCCTCAGGTACAGCGGAGTGGGATGATATCCCGTCATCTCCATGGACACTGGTATCACTACCATAGTCCACACCCTCATCGAAGCCGAGGTAAGAGGAAAGAGTCCGAGACTCGTTGGGTGGCAATGCCATGGTGTTTCGTGTTTAGCAACCGCGAGGTTAAGCACACACACACACACCGACCTCTTCGAGGAAAGAAGCCGATTGACGTTTAGTGGTAACGTCAGTCTGGTGGGGAGGGTGTAACGGGGTTACACGTCGGCTGGTAGTCGACGATAGGTGTGGTGCACACAAGGGATGGGATTCCTTTTAAAGTGATATTAGAACACAGTATCAATTGTTGAAGACTGATTTCTGTCAACCATTGATTACGAGATCTTATAAGAGGTTTTATTTAGGGCATTGGCGATTAGGTTAATTACGTTGTTCTAAGGTGTACTTTTAGGTTAAAAGAAGAAATAAAGTTCAGTTGTCATTTTGATCAGCATAAGACACGTGCCTTGCGAGGCGTCTTGATCGGAAGAGCTAGCAACGCCTGTAAAGGTAGCTGCTCTTGAGCACTCTGTGCTTTGATTCTCTTGAATCGTTTGGTCTCCCTGGAACAGGGACCGTAAGCTCTCTGAGCTTGTTGACTCTCTGAGTCGGGTTCGTAGAACCAAAGTTGATCGTAGAGATGTTGACTCTTCGAGTCGGGTTCGTAGAACCAAAGTTGCTCATTGAGCGCTAAGTCTTCCTCTGACTTAAGGAGCTGTGTAGCTCCGCTACAC
>CANTFL010001138.1:0-20000 GCA_947650285.1 Hyaloperonospora brassicae | reverse complement strand
AATAAGGAGTGTAGGAATCCTTGTAGGGAAGCTCCATCCACCACCCAAACGTTAACCATCCCCCCCAAAATTAATTTTGATTGGCTATAACCCACCGTTGTGATTGGTGAAAGAGAATGAACGCAACTGTAAGAATTTCAACACCCACAAGACACTCACCATCAAATTGCAACCTTCCCTGTTACAACAACTCTAACAAAATGAACACCCTTACTCCCCCTTCACAATTGAACATGCCTCTCTTGCAGAAGCTCAAGCTGCTGTAAAGGCCCATGCAATATCACAGGGATGTGTCATTGTTGTCAAATGTGTGCAAAAATGGTCTAATTTACTGTAACGGGGCACACCCTTGCGTGACTTAACGCAAGGGTTTTGGGTGCCCCGACAGACGTACACGAGGCGAACGAGGAAGCGTAGGATAAGGAGAAAGTAAAACTGTTGTATTAATATAATTAAGTCTTTTTGCTACTGTGTCTTTGTTTAACCTGACTTAATTATGTTAATATAACTCCAATGTATGGTGACGTTTCGTCACCACTCATTGCGCGCGTCCTGCGGCGATTGGTGGGTTGATATCATCACGATATCAACCAATGAGCAGACCCTTTGGTCGCTTCACCAATATCACCACTTCGGTGATATTGTTCAAAGAATATTCACTTAATATTCTTTGTTGTCACTTTCTTTAAAAGTGACATTTCCATGTAACGGGCTGCCCCGTTACATTTACGCTTTGGCTACTTCTAGATTATCTACTTGTTTTACATCTACATTTAAAATTGTATGGCATGTACGTGCATTGTGCACTGCCTGGGAACACCGTCCACAGCGTCGACGAGGTGCAGGATTGGCAGCTGCATTTGCGAGCTCAA
The DNA here is from genome assembly GCA_947650285.1 of Hyaloperonospora brassicae. Classification (NCBI taxonomy): domain Eukaryota; phylum Oomycota; class Peronosporomycetes; order Peronosporales; family Peronosporaceae; genus Hyaloperonospora; species Hyaloperonospora brassicae. The sequence continues at coordinate 19,128 of CANTFL010001138.1, read as the reverse complement.
ACGCGGATGGCAAGCGGCGTGTTGACCCTGTTGGCCGACCTCGCGTCTCTTCTCGCACATGAGCACCGACATCAACATCATTGGAGACTGCAAGCACACGCTCAAGAAGCATGCGCTTGCGATAACCATCAGAATCATCATAGTCATCTGCAATTCTCTTTAATGCTATCTCCATTGATGGCAGAACAACACCTGCAACATTTGGCGGTGGTGGCTAGACCAACCACCAATGCTGATCGAAGTCATTGAAGGTTAGAGGTACCATTGACCGGCTGCGGCTGGAGCGGCGCATCTCATGTTGGCATGTATAGCCCCTTGTCGATCTACAAAGACCAGGACATATGTTGCTGACCTCTTCATTTGGCTCCTGCAAATGTAGTAGCTGGTATGCGCCGCGCAGTGCATGCACCGAGATCTTTCCCATCACCTGAAAAAAAGCCGTCCCAATCTTAGGTTGACCATTGCCCGCTCTGCTGCATTTTGCTGTAAAATATCAGCCAGCTGGCCTTCACATGCGAGCCGAACTGCGCCATCCACTGCCAGTAGGTGACCTGGAAAAATACACTTATCTATCAGCAACGGCCTGGACCTCATGTGACTTAACTGAAAGATCCACTTACCTGTTGATGTCCCGATCCGTTTCTTGAGGGCTGCATGTGCGCTTTCCACACTTGACGTTGAGACTTGCCCATAATACTTTTCCCGCGTAAGAATGCTGACACAAACCTCTCCTTGTACACCAGCCAGGTGTCATTGAAGTAGCGCATAACGTGCGCTAGGATCTATCCCTCATTAATTGCCTGGATGTTCAGCATTTGGAGGCAACTGGTTTAATAAAACACGGTTTAGAAGCCTTCTGGAAAAGGAAGACAAAATTTTACCTGGAGTTGTTCTTGGAAACTTTCAACAGTGGTAGCACTGATCAGAGCATTCCATGCCTTCATAAATTCCTCCCACGCTTCTTCTGTGAAGTCTACCTTGTGCTTGGCGAGGATATTTTTGTTGATATGCCACCTGCACAGTAGCATGTTGGCAGTGGGAAATGTGTCATCAAGCGCACCCATGAGTGCAAGCTCACGATCAGTCACAAAGGTGACATTGTTGGTGGGGATATTGTATTCTTCAAACAAATCTCGAATGTGATGCACAGCCCAACGGTAATCTGCAGCTGTCTCTCTTTTCATAAATAAGTATGCAAAGGTAAATCTCTGGTTGGATGATGTGGCACCAACAACATGAAACAGAGGCATATTAAACCTATTAGATTTGTATGTTGCATCCAGTAGCCACACTTTACCGGCACAAAATTTTTGGCAGATCTCACGGGCGCAGGATGAAAAATCCAGGAGATGGGTGAGCTTCTTCTCACTGTCAACCTGTGAGAAGTGGTGGGCAGCATCACTAAGGCTGTCCAGAAGAGCTGAAATGAGTGAGCAGCCGTTGAGCATCCGGGCCAGTTCCCCATTCCTAATGTTGCGAGCATCCTGGCCTGTCAGCATAACACATTCATTCTGTTGAATTGAGGTGGTGATACGGCTGTTTGGAACAAGTGCACGTAAAACCCCCAACACTCTTTAGTTTCGTTCTGGTGTGAGAATGCCAGTACGTCCCTGCGGATGCGCGCTCGGATGCGCAAACGCCTCATGGTTGTGTTCAGCATTGGTAACTTCAGCAAGCCATTGATTTTCTTGATCGCGTATGTTGGCTATGAATGAACAGCCACTGCTCCTACTTGGCCTTATACGTTTACCTGGGCCACTGCGCACAACAGGAGCGTTTGATTGTGAATACGGATAGTATACCACCTCAACATCGTCTTTCTTCCTGTTGCCAACCCTCTTGGTAAGCTTGACAACAATGACATATCCCTGTGATATTGCATGGGCCTTTACAGCAGCTTGAGCTTCTGCAAGAGAGGCATGTCCAATTGTGAAGGGGGAGTAAGGGTGTTCATTTTGATAGAGTTGTTGTAACAGGGAAGGTTGCAACTTGAAGGTGAGTGTCTTGTGGGTGTTGAAATTCTTACAGTTGCGTTCATTCTCTTTCACCAATCGCAACGGTGGGTTATAGCCAATCAAAATTAATTTTGGGAGGCCTGGTTAACGTTTGGGTGGTGAATGACTAACGCTTCCCATACTTATATTTGTATTCGTTTTTGCAATATGCTTGTCATGGCCGGAGGAGATCCAGTGTCGTTTTCGAGCCAATAAACGTCGCCATGGCTGCCAGCGAATCCTTCCATGATTATACACTCAGTACGTAGCGCGATCACCGATACGTAGCAAGACAATTTCTACACTTCCAGTATGTTTTTCCCAACACGTCACTACACCCAAAATGCAAAACTTCACGTAGTCATGCATAAACTAAGAGACAGGAGCAAGGTCTGTGACTCGTCTCTCGATGGACAGATCGATGGCGTCTCTCCGATGCTGTCGACGGCGCTTACTTCGGCATTTCCACGAAAGATTTTGCTCCTGAGCTGCACGTTGTAGAACGATCGACGAGAGTAACTATCGCAATGTAGCATCAGTGGTACTGGCCGTCAAACTTTGAATCGCACGTGGTCACTACTGGTCGTGCTGGAGCTCAATTTGGTTGTACATATTTTAGCGGAGCTACACTACTCATTAAGTCAGAGAAAGGCTTTAACGCTCTACGAGCAACTTTGGTTCTACGAACCCAACTCAGAGAGTCAACAAGCTCAGAGAGATTACGGTCCTTGTTTCAGGGAGACCAAACGATTCAAATCAATCACAGCACATAGTGCTCAAGAGCAGATACCTTTACAGGCGTTGCTAGCTCTTCCGATCAAGACGCCTCGTGAGGCACGTGTCTTATGCTGATCAAAATGACAACTGAACTTTATTTCTTCTTTTAACCTAAAATACACCTTAGAACAACGTAAGTAACCTACTCGCCAATGTCCTAAATAAAACCAACTATAAAATCTCGTAATCAATGGTTGACAGAAATCAGTCTTCAACAATTGATACTGTGTTCCAATATCACTTTAAAGGGGATCCCATCCCTTGTGTGCACCACACCTATTGTCGACTACTAGCCGACGTGTAACCCCGTTACACCCTCCCCCACCGGACTGACGTTTCCACGAACTTCATTCGACTTCTTCCCTCGAAGAGGGTGGTGTGTGTGCTACAACTTCTCGGTTTGACAAAACACCGACCTACCATAACTTTGCCACCTAACGAGTCTCAGACTTTTATTTCTACCTCGGCCTCGATGAGAAAGTTGACTACGGTAGCAATAACAATGTCCATGGAGATGAAGGGAAATCGTTCAACTCACTTGTGCCTGACGTACGACCTCTTTTAACACCCGATTCGTTCGTTGAACGTGGTGATACCACCGCACCCGGGGCGCAGCATCATACAACATATGCAGATGAAACATCATCATCAATACGATTGATGAGCAACAGGAGTTAGTTCTCCAACGAGAGGAGGGTAATATTCGTCGCGCTCGAACACAGATGGTCATTCAAAACCGGTGCGGCTATGTATTTTCAATGCCTGACGTGGAGTAACGTCTCCGCCAAACGGAATGCCGTAGCCTTTCAACATGGGACATTGGTCCAGAGGCTACGTCGCCTGAAGACATCTACTTGCGCCAGTCCCTACATGAGAGGTATCTCGAACCTTTCCTGACCACTCAAGGTCAATACAAGGCACACCTATAGAGCTTGGCTCATGGTATTTCGGTTCGACCGATTAGGAGCGTAATCATCTTGTTGTTTGCCGATGAGTTACCTGAGGAGGAGTATAACCAATTCATCCACCGGGTGTACCGCAACAGACACCTCAGCAGTATCCCAGATCTGAGATTAAGTGCCAATGAGACCAATGTTACGGAACGAAAGCTTCGGTACGTATACTCCAAGATCAAGGCCAGAATACAGTTGCGTAATCGCACACGCTATGCTTCGGCTACGCCGGTAGCCGCGGGTTCCGGTCCTTGGGTGCGGAGAAACCCGCTACCTCTCATCACTATTGGTGAGAAGCGCTCTCGGTCGAGGGATGACCCTTGCCACAATGTTCAAAAACATCCACGGCGTATGTGCGGTCCTGCCGAAGGGGTATCTAAAACTCCCATGAGTTCTCCGACTCCAAGTACCCTCGCCACTTCACCAGATACTGTTATTGGCCATGACGCCGACGTCGCTTCAGTTGTCGCTCCACATGAAACTGATGGTGCCCTTGCTCATAAAGCATCGTCGGTGGCGGTCGGTGTACCGAAGGATGAGCATGAGAAGGTGCTTCTCGAGGTGAGTGGTCTCCGTAAGACGTTATGTAAGACCCAGAGTGCGCTCGACGAGATGCGAGCCCGTGCTCAGGCGTTGGAGTTGGGCCAAGCCCGTGTCTAGGCATTGGAGTTGAGCCAAGCTCAGGTGGATGGCCAGCTTGACGTCCTGATTCGGATTCAGCAACATATGGTAAGGCCAACTTACGCGGCGCAAGCGCCTCCAAGTTCACGTGGAACGGATTCCGATACGGCTTAAGCAAGCCAACGTAGAATGCTGGATGCGTGCGCAGTTTGTGTGGAAGGTTGAGCGTATACGCAAGTCCCTTCTTGGCGACGACCGTGAATGGTCCAATGAAGCGCGGCCGCAACTTTGTCTTGAAGCCAGCAGACACTACATTTGTAGGTAGATTTTTAGCATTGAGTAAAACATGGTCTCCGACGTCATAACGTTCATTTAAATCGCTGCCTTTGACATCGGATTGTTCTTTTGTTTATCTTGGCTATCAGCCAGTGCATCACGTACGTGTCGTAACACATTTAATCGCGTTGCGAGAAACTCGCTAACCTGTTTTCAAACAGTAGCAAAGCTGATATCAGCAAGCCAATCGGCAACTCCTCCCTTGCCAAGCCTTGAACCACGGAGTGGTAGCGTCAACGGAACGCGAGGGTGTGGGATACCGTTCACGTAGAACGGGGTGAAGTCTGTAGAGGCGTGAACAGCATTGGTTAACGTAAAATCAACAACAGGAATCATCGAGCTCCATTGTTTTGGTGTATTAGCGCAAACACTGCGTAATATGTCACCGATAACGCGATTGACACGCTCGATTTGACCATCGGTCTGCGGATGATCCGCCGTGGACATGTCCAAACGTGTGCCGAGCACCTTGAAGATGGACTTCCAAAATTTTCCAGTGGAGCGAGGGTCTCGGTCAGAGACAATTGCCTCAGGTAAACCGTGTTGTCAAAACACGCGATCAATAAACAGCGTTGCTGTACCCTCACCATCAACGGTATCTGTCACAGCCGCCAAGTGAGCTATCTTGCTCAAACGGTCAACAAAGACCACAATACCCGTATTTTCATTTGCGTCTTTCGGCAAAACGAACATGAAGTCCATGCTAATGGACTTCCAACACCCCGAGGGTATGGGTAGACTAGCTAGCGGCGCATCCGCATGAGCTGAGGGTTTCACCCGTCGACACGTTCACACGTATGCAAATATGTTCCCACCACTGTGTAAAGTTTGGTTCACCAATATCATGGCTAGCTGATCCATAGGTCTTATTCACGATTGAGATGACCGCTCACCGCAATATCATGCGCCTCATAGAGGATCCGATACTTCAACTCCTCATCATGAGGGACAACGATACGAGGATTATCCCCGTGCTATAGCACAACAGGCCTTGGTCGATGGAATATCGATGTAGCCTCGCACGCAAACGTGCCGACAGATCTATGTCTGAGTCCTTGAACTCATCGCTCCATAGAGTACGTAGCACAGCTACACAATGTTCATCTTTGGCACATGTAGAACGAATGAGGTCAGTGACCGATGACGACAGAGTAGTTACATGAGCAAGCTCAGAGTCAGGCCTAGGTGACAAAGCATCAGCCAAAGCTTTCTGCTAGCCTGGTTTATGCTTTACCTCGAATTCGTACTCGGCAAAGAAGGAAAGACAACGAGCCATTTTCTGACAGAGATGTGGCGACTGGGTCTCAGTGCGCAATGACGCACCATCGGTGTAGATCACAAAAGGCTTAGAGGCAAGCAGATGAATCTGAATTTGACAAGAGCATACCTCATTGCAAGTATCTCCTTGTCATATACTGGATAGTTCTTTTCAGCAGCTTTGAGCTGCCGATACTCTACCGCAATGACGCGCTCTCGTCCCTCGACACCTGTCTGCAACAGAGCACTGACGATGGCAAAGTCAGATGTGTCACAGACGACACTGAAAGGACGATCAGGATCGGGCAAAGACAAGATTGGCGCATGAAGAAGACTCTCTTTAACAGTCGTAAAGGCTTCATGCTCGGTGTAAGCCCAACACCACTCCACGTTCGTTTTCAAGGATTATTGGATACCGAGCCATGTCCGCATAGTTCGCACTATACTTGTGTAAGTAATTGGCAAGACCAAGCCACTTAAGTAAGTCCTTTTGGTTCTTGGGAACCGGCCAATCGACTATGGATTTCACATTAGCGGGATCCGCTCGAAGGCCTCGCTTCCCATCGAAGCACCCTAAAAAGGGAATCTCTTGTGCACCAAAGATGCACTTAGAGGCGTTAACATACAACTTGTTTGTGCGCATGCACTCGAGCACTGCTCGTAAATGGTCGATGTGATTATCCACATCCGGCCGACCGTTTATAGCACGACTACGAGCGAAGATGTCATCAAAGTAAGCCTGTGCATTAGCTTGGTGAGGTCGAAACAGTTGCGTCACAAGACGATTGAACGTAGCTGGGGTATTTGATAACCCCTGATTCATCACAAGCAACTCCCAGAGCATACCGCTCGGAGTACTGACCGCTCGCGGAATATCGTTCTCACGCATGAGCAATTGGTGATAATTATCGACCAAGTCAAGCGCACTGTACATCGTACATCCCACCATGTTGTTCTGAAGAATATCCTTCCTCGGAATTGATGTTTGAGCCGAAATGGTGGCCGCATTAAGCTTATTGTAAGCATGAACAATGTGCCACTTCCCATTGGGCTTTTTGACCCAGAAGGTCGGTGTGGAATGGGGAGATTTGCTCTCACGTATCATTCCTGCCGCGTGCTTTGCACGAAAGAAGTCGTCTATGACGTCACACGGTTTTTTCGGTAAAGGCCATTGCCGTGTTACGCAGTATTTAGTTCCAGGAACCAAGTCAATTTCACGACGAACACCTCTATCGGGAGGCAAGACGGACGGTGAGTTGTAACACACCACGTCCTGAAATTCCTTTACCAAAGGATAGAAATGATCAAGAGGATCCTTAAGGAGTAACGATCCACTACGGGCATCCAATGCCGCCTTTGTGTCCTCAAGGACAGACTCGTCCAATATGGAGAATGAGTTCAACTCAATATCCGGCCGAATGACCACTAACTCGGATAATTCTCCTGCCTGTAAGGCTTGGCTAAATTTGCCGTCATACATTTCGTCTAGTTGAAATAGAGTATCCAAAGATGGAAGAGTCTCAAGACTAATATTGCCATCGATCTGGCCAGTCAACCCATTGACAAGTGTATATAGTGTATTGTTACTATTATCACTTCGTGACTTCTTAGACGTTGGGCGCTTAACAGTTGCCACCCGACACCAATATTGTTTCCTCAATCAAACCTTGCGCCTCCTAGAGGCCGGGACAGTAGGGTCCCCGTGGTTGCTGTTCATCTTAGCACGCTCTATACGAGAGGTCATGTCTTGAACGACATCTGGTGAAGTGTTACGTAACTCGAACACTTCACCCAGTGGATTTACACGTACCACTTCACGTACAGCATCCGGGCCTAGCCCTGATCACTCTGGATTCTCGCCATCAATGTCATTACCGGCATTCAGTGAGGTGCCATCTCGGCCGCCCTCACTCGGTGGGATTTTACGTGCCACCCCACTCACATCAGAGGAAATACATTCTTGATGTTTGGCCCTAGACCAACCATGCCTGCAGCATGCAGTGACTCAGTATCACAACGGGTATCACTCAACGGAGTATAACTCTCTTCACATACGGTGAAAGAGCTCCGCTCAATATGGATGTCATTGACATTGGAGTTAATTAACTCTAACATACCAATGTCCAGCACATTGACATCTTCCGTCAATGGCTAGCTCCAATAGCGCTTTTGTTGTCTAGCAAATGTGGGCTCATCACTCCATAAAGCTTCGCTAGGAACATTGCGCGTGGCGCCTAAAGTCTTAGGCCTACAATCAATCCATGGATTATGGCGTTCAAGCCAAGCTATGCCTAGGATGATATCATATCTCGAATCCATATCGACGACAAGGCAGCATTCAATGCTGTCAAAGTCCAGAAACATTCACATATAAGTTCAATGGAACTTTAGGCACCGTGACGCGACTACCAGCCGCTAAACGAACGGTGATCGAATCACCTTCATGCGCTTTGAGCGCCTCAGCGTATCGCTGACTTTACTCAAGGGAACGACGTCCAGCATAATTGAATGATGCTCCGGAGTCGACTAAAATCGACCAATGCTTCCTAAAGCCTATAAGTTTCGCCTCGGCGACAAACAAGCCAGGCTTGTACACACTCTTTGCTGACGGGAACAGAGCTCTTTGGGGCTAAGCCCTGTTTTGCTATATCTCGTAGAGAAGTAACAGAACTCAGTTCTACCCCAGTAGGGCGCCCCACGCCTACCGGGTGTCGAAGTTTCCCCGTGCCATACCAGATTTTTGGTTGGGGCTGGGGTTGCGACTCATAGGAGTCGGTTATTGATTACGCAAAGGACAAGTGGGACGCAAGTTTTTAGTGCTTCCGCACATGTAACAACGTCTCCCATCCTGTCGTTGCTCAGAAACATGAAGCTCCGCTTCACCTTTATCTTCAGCATGACTGGGATCCATCGGTTCTGGCTTACAGTAAGCCGAACTATTTGCTGAGGCTGCCCTCGCAAAGCTTGAGCTGTACCCATTCCAACCGATTCTGACCGACTTAAAGTTATGCTCAGTATTCTGAACGATGCTCACCGCCTCTTCAAAAGTCAAGGGATGGACTCGAAAGACCTCGGTCCTGGCAACGCCATTACGAAGACCTTTCATAAAGACTGTCGCGTAGACTGTCTCAGGGAGAGGGTCAGACTGCATGGCAGCCATCAGAGTTCTCAGCTCCTGGACATGGTCCGTTAGATCATTCTTATCTTGACGGGTAGCCAAGTAGCATGACCGCACGCGATAAGCCTGATTAGGCGGCGGGGAAACTCCCAAAAGGTCTAGCGTGAGCGAATCCCATGTGGGAAACGTCAAGTTAACCGACGTGCTGCACGTCAGAGCCCACTATATAGCTCTCCCATTGTGCTTAGAGATGGCCAGCGAGACTCGATGATGCTCAAGTGAGATGAGGCCAGATCTTAGGGCCATCTGAATCCCATGAATACAGAGGATGAAGATTTTACTGTCCTTTCTGGAGTAATATTTCACGTCCACCCAAACGGGAAGAAGCTTAGCCTCTTCGTCTGGCATGGCCACAAAGCTTGTAGGCATAGCTGACGCTGCTTGGTTTTGAACCTGCTATAAAAGAGCCGTTTCATACGGCATGAAGGTCTCGAAACGCGCATTAAGCACATTAAGACCTTGTGTAGCTAGAAACTCCACACACTCAGGCGCTACGGCCGCGGTCATCTTATCCAGCTCAATCTTTTGGGCTTCGTTGAGGGGTGTGGATTGCTCCATCCTTACAGAAGATCAGTCGTTACGTCTTAGGCGTAGATTAATTACCGGTGCTACCAAGTGTAGCGGAGCTACACATCCCCTTAAGACATAGGAAGACCTTAACGCTCAGAGATCTAAGGTTTGCCTCGAAACCCGACTCAGAGATTCAATAAGACCAGAGAGCTTGCGGTCTCTGTTCCAGGGAGACCAAACGATTCAAATCAATCACAGCACATAGTGCTTAAGAGCAGATACCTTTACAGGCGTTGCTAGCTCTTCCGATCAAGACGCCTCGTGAGGCACGTGTCTTATGCTAATCAAAATGACAACTGAACTTTATTTCTTCTTTTAACCTAAAATAAACCTTAGAACAACGTAATTACCCTATCGCCAATGTCCTAAATGTTAGAATTCAAGTAGGCTATGGAGCTGTCACAAAGAAGAAGACGACTTACGGCCGGGGATGAAAACCGAAAAGTGATCTGTATTTATGTTGCCCTTATCTCGAAAAGCGAATGGCTGGTAAAAGCCGGTGACTCTTAGCCACCTATCTCATGTCCTGTCTCCACGGCTATTTGTTTTACCTATCACTGGGTAATTACGTCTCGTAATATACCTTTTGTAGAAACTCTGCTTCGTCATATGCAGAATGAAAACGATTGCGTGGTTGTGGGGGACGAAACTGCTGGCGGGTCGCATTTCCGGTGAACCCCAAACACCATGTTGTGAGTGTCAGTCACAATTAACTTGCACACGGCGGGACTCGAATCCTCACTCACCCGATTGGAATCCTCTTCCCAAACGCTTGAGCCAATCTGTTGCTCCGTCGTTTTGCTAACGTCGCACAACATAACCTTGCCAAAGGACAATACAACGAAGCTCCTATGCAATATACATCCTGCACATGTCGCCGCAACATCACTCACTAACACTAAAAAACCACGTAAAAGATCTCGTAATCAATGGTTGACAGAAATCAGTCTTCAGCAATTGATACTGTGTTCTAATATCACTTTGAAGGGGATCCCAACCCTTGTGTGTACCACACCTATTGTCGACTACCAGTTGACCTGTAACCCCGTTACAGTGCAGGTGTTAGTCGCGCTTCGCGAGAGCACCACAGTTGCGGTGTATCATTTTCTCGCTCGCCATAATCATACTGGGAAAGCGACTTTTATATGGTCAAAGCATTCCTTGCTGCTGTGCCAAGTAAGCTACAGTCGTGCATCGATACAAATATTTCGCAAATTAGTGCGAGCTCGCTCTCGACAGATGAGGGTGCCGTGTTCTCGTGCTGAAGTTCGGCAGCATGGACATAATCAGGTGCAGGCAACACATACGATTGTTTGCTTTGTAAAGTCGAGTATAAGGCCACAACATATCAACTGTTCGAGACAGACCCTACACATTATTCTCTCCGATCTATCGACAGCTGCTCAACCGAGCAGCGGATGCATTGGTACTTATTTCACGCAAAAATTAGAGCCGTTCAAGCGGACGCATCGATGCTTATTTTCTGCAAGTCGTAGAGCCGTTCACATGTCGTTGTCTTTCCAGTGCACTTACTTGTAGACGCAACAGTCTCGTACGAGAACGCTCCGGATCTCACTACTCGATTTAGCCATCTTTGCGAAGCATGCTGCGACTTAAGGTGCTAACGATAGCAGCAGCCTGGTAACACGTGCAGGCACTATTAAACGGTGAGACAATCGCCGTTTCGATCCACAACGCCGTTTGCGCTACGCGCCAAAGCACGAAATCCGATATTCTAGCGGCCAGTTGAGTAGCGCGCAACGAACTTGATATCGTCGCTAGAAATGACGGGCTCATACGTCTGGCGGACACGATGTCGTACATATGATGATCCATTACCGTTGCTGAACTGTACGTATGGATAGTTTGTCATAGTTGTCAAGACACGTATGACAAAGCTACAGCAGCGAAGAGCACTCTCGCCACTTTACTTCGACCTGAAAAAGCCCGCAACGTCAATTCTCTTGAGCTTTCTACGCTCGACAGCGTGTCGTTACGATACATCACGTCTCAATTTCTCCATATCGTTGCGTGCCCGCTCGATAGATGCCTTTGCCTTGACGATCTGCTTCCTGTCCACCAATCCATTAGGTGATGCATTGAGGGGCAGAAAGCAGATCATCAGGGAAAAGGCATTAATTAGCGTCATGCAGACATATATGCATGACTAGTATCTCCTCTGTCAAACGTTCCATGCTCTCATCTATCAAACGTTCCAAGCAGCTGTTTTAAGTCAATGAAGAATGCAGCTATTCGACACCGTTGTCAACGCCTTGGTCTCACCAATACTTATTTCACTATCTCCCAAACAGACATCCTCTTGCTGTAACGGGTAGCTCATTACATGAATTTACCATTGTGCGAAATGGTGATAAAAAATATGAAAAATAAAAAGGCTTCAGATGATTGAAAATAAAAAATGACCCAGATAATAGGAAATTCTAAATGCCCCAAATAATTAAAAAAAATAAGTAATATGCCCCAGATAATCACGAAAAAAAATAATGCCCCACGTCCTATTATACTCAAGTAAATGTCGTGATGCAGTCACACTTGAATCAATTCAAGCGCAGCATATCGATACAAGTACTGGTTCCGGATATGATGATTCTCCGCGCATTTTGTATAATCACGATGCAACCTACTTTGACCCCTCACAGTGGGCTTTGGCAAATTTGAGTGCAAGTTGCTTAAATCCAATTGTTATTTTGAATTTGGTCATTAATCTTAAAAACAGCTCGTTAGGAGCAGCACCACACCCGTCTGTTTCCAGTTACACACGCACACGTACACTGTCCGTCATTGAGCATCAGCGCGCACGTGTTGCGGGCGTTTGTGCAAGTGACCCCATCCGATCCAACGTCTGGATCTCGCAGCAGAAACAGCAGTAGCATCATCAACAGATCAACAATACAGCAACCGCAGCACCTACAACAACGCCAGCTGCAGCAGAAGAAGCAGAATTAACAATAGATACTAAAACAACGACAACAACTTCAGCACCTACAAAACAACAACAGCAGCAGAAGAAGCAGCATTAGCAGCATCAACAGAGCAACAACGACAGCAACCGCGGAGCCTACAACAACATCAGCACATTTGACAAGCACGAACATCAACAACACCAACTGAAACAATGATAATTAAAGCAATAACATTTATATCAACAACATTAACACCGACTGACCATGTTTATGGCTGCGAATGCTGATACAAACACGCGTTTACGTACTCATATCTCGCGTCTGCGCCTGTAACTAGTGGCTGCAAGTGCAGCACGCCCCCGGCAAAACCCTCTCCGCGGCTTCCCGAACAGTGCGATGGTTGGTCACGGCCGTAAATAGGGTAATGAAAATGATTAAGGACGCGTGGTTTGATGTGTACCACATTAAGTTAAGTATACTAGTACGTGGGGCATTTTTTTATTTTCTTCATTATCTGGGGCATTTATAATATTTTACAATTATTGTCTGAGCATTTTTTATTCTTCAATTATTATCTGGGGCAGTTTTTATTTTCGTGATTGTATGGATTATTTTCTATTCTTCCTAAAAATATTGTGTTAAATAATCTTTTGACAATCACTGATTACAGTGATATTGTTGAGATGAACCAAAGGTCTACTTATGGGTCATTATTGTTTTTATATGAACCCACCAATCGCTGCTAGACGCGCGCAATGGGTGGTGATGTATAGGGGTGTATCGTGACACAACTAGTATATTTAAATACAAATTACATAAGTGGTCATAGGCTACACCCGAGATAGTGGGTGTTTCCATTCATTCACTGTGGGCAGGTTAGTGAGATTCAGTCCCATTATCAGCCAATATGAAATCGATCTTTGGATGAGTGGTTCCCATCAGTTTGGAAAATACTCGTACTTAGGATGAAAAACAAATAATACGAAATCCAGACTTGAGTTTAGTCTTAAGCATTAACTCCTGAGCGCTCCCTTTCGCTTCCTCGTAAAAACCAATAGTGCGTGTAACTACCGGAGCTCTATCCCCGTTATAGATTAGTAGACACCATCATACGTTTAGTTATATTAATGTAATTAAGTTGGGTTGAATCGGAGAGCAACAGATATTACACTTGATAATATTGAATAACAGTTAAAGTTCATACAACTCGAGTTTTGTCCTACTTGTTTACACTTCCTCTGTACCGGGGTGAGTCCATTACATACAATTGGTACGAATGTATCAATTATTGAATATTATCTATTCAGATAATATTTAATCAACATCATTCGACAATAGGTGATGTTGGCGGAATATTACTCCCGAGGGTACTATTCTTTGGGTGATTCACCTTTTGGTTGATGTAAACGGCAATCAACCAGACTAATCACCAACCACTGCTGGATGCACGCAATGGGTGGTGAGCAAGAAACCCACCCACATGGGAGATTGTAGTTTAATATAGTTGGAAAAAATAACATGGTTTATCAAAAGAAACTTAACTATATTTAGTACAGTTCTACTTTCCCCCCTAAAGAGAGCTTTCGTGTAACGGGGCGCACCCCTTGGGTGAACTTAACGCAATGGTGACGTGTGCCCGACAAGCGTACACAGGGCAACTGAGGAGGCGGTAGGCAAAACAGAACCCGAAAGCTCTGTCTAGAGGGAAAAAGTAGAACTGTTTATTTAAATAGTTATAGGGAATTGCTAAATTCACACCCCTTTTCCTTAGATTCACACCCTTCCTTCAACATCTTATATGTAAAATCCCTATTCATTTTAGGATTTAGTTTCTGAAAAAGGTATTACGCAATAATCTAGGCCATTGATTGGCAAGCAATACGTAAGAAATACATAAGATACTACTCATTCCTGTGCTCTAGCTCCTCCAGCGTTTACTTATAGGGCACCACGCAATAACATGCTTCCTCCTCCCGAGGTTGAGTATGCCAGTCGGGAGCAACTTATGGATACTGTGCAGACATTCGCACGTGGCCAAGGCTATGCTGTTACGATTAAAAGTTCGATTGCAGGAAAGCGTGTCTACCTTAAATGTGATCGGGGTGCCGTAAACGTACCAAAGGTTGGAAAAGAGCGCCAACGCCAGACCAGCTCACGCCAAATTGATTGCCCGTTCCTTTGAGTGGAAATTTCTCCCAAAAAAAGGGGTAATTGGAAGTTAAACGTGATGGAATGGATGTCACAATCACGAGCCGTCACTCCATCCGTCTGGTCATTCGACTCATAGGAAGCTAAATAGCGAGCAGGCCGATACTGTCAGAAATATGACATTGGCTAGTGTTAAACCGTTAGGGATTCTTTCGTCCCTTCTTAGGGAGAATGACGGTGCCCTAGCAAACCTCTCTACATTGTACAATGAGCGTACGAAACTTCGAAAGGAAAGCTAAATGGAAGGATACCACTACAAGCTCTTTTAAATGATTTGCAAGCAAGCAAATTACGCACTTTCACAGATGTGATGATGATGGAGCAATAACCTCCCCATTTTTCGCTCACAAAGAAAGTATTCGGCTTGCTTGCCGATACCATCATGTCGTGCTTATGGACTGCAGATACAAGACAAACAAGTACCGACTCCCCTTACTTCACATTGTTGGTACGACAAGCTTCAATAGCTAATGTTAGGTTGACTTCTGCATTATTAAATAAGAGAAGCAAAAAGATCACATGTGGGCATTTTCAAAACTTGCAGCCATCCTGACACCAGAGACACGCCCAGCCGTGATTTTGACAGACCGTGAACTGTCGCTGATGGCAGCTATCGATAAAATATTCCCATCTTCATCACACATGCTGTGCACATGGCACATCAACAAAAACATCATGTCAAAACGCAAACGAAATTTGAGACGAGCGAGCAATGGAACTTGTTTCTTCAGCAGTGTAATAATCTGGTGGCTGCTAACACGGAAGTGGAATTTGAAAAACAGTGAAAGAGCTATCAAACTCTTTTGACAGTAAGTCGTAAGTTCTCGAATACCTCTCTAATACGTGGCTTATATACAAGGATCGCTTTGTAAATGCCTGGACGTCGAGGTATCTCCATTTTGGCAAAAAAGCTACATCACGAGGTGGAAGGCGCCCATGCGAACATAAAATAATTTCTACAACTATCAATAGGGAACCTGTCTGTCGGTGCTCAGCAAACTGACTTTTGCAATTGAGCATCGAGTTGAAACCGAAATAACACATCGCAGCAGAGACAAGTTACTTCACCTGACCGGGTTGCCGTCAACTTTCACTCCATTGTCCGGGATCATTATAGCCTTTGCACTCAAAAAGTGTCTTGATCAAAGTAAGAGGAACACAGAAAAAAAGCTTGTTGCACAATGTTTTTCACCTCGACAATGGGCATCACTTGTGCTCACAAGCTAAAAGCAATCGAGAACAGCAAGCGTGCATTGGGCATAAACGATTTTCATGAGCAATGGCATCTGGATTGGAGACGCGACGTAACGGTATGGCAGTTACTTTATAGTGTCTGTATCTGACTAAAGCTGACTGATGTAGTTATATTTTTTGATAGGAAGCAAGCGGTGAAGTTGAGGCGATCAACGTAAAATGGAATATGATTGAAAAGAAGCTGAGGGAACTACACGATGACCAAGTAAAGGTTCTCTTTGCCCAAGTGACCCAACTGTTGGAAGGCCGCAGCACAGTAGTGGAGCTGAAATATCTGATGGTACACAATGAAACTCGTGGTCTTCCCCCTGGCTCCCGTTACCTTCCAAAAAGCAGCACAAAACGAGACTTGTCCGAGTTTGATCTTATTGGAAAGGCAGATTATCAACACCAAAGGAAATGTGGGTGCTGCGGTCAACCAGGTCACTACAAACGAACCTGCCAGTTTCGAAAGTAATAAGAGGTTGAAGACAAATACGCATACTTTAAAAGCAAATCATAACACCTTGATGTTGATCAGTTCTCAATTGTCTTACTTCCTTCTACCGTGCGTGTATGTATTTTTTACGCTTGGACACGGTGAAGACAATGAAATTCGACAAGTCTTCAAAACACATTACAGCTCCTAATGAAGAACACATTGGTACCCAGTATGTTTACCAAGAAATTTATGACCCCATTAATTTCCATCAGATCACCTCTGATCCAATTAGGCGTTCAAGAAATGCACGAGCGAGCTAAAATGAAACTGCAGATAGAGCGAAAATATATTAAACCAAGTTAGGTACCGGACGCACTGGGTGCAAGTTTGTCTTGTGCTCTTCATGACTTCCATGCGTTATACTGCACTCAGCACACGATCGCTTCTTGCCAGTTCTCATTCTTCTCTTGTCGCATCCTGCGTTAATCAGTCTTGATCTTTGTCTTGGAGTACGCACGATTACGCTGCGTGAGCATGTGGCTATACATGACGAGCAGGCCTAGGATGTACACCAATAGCACGAGGATGACCACCACGTAGAGCGAGATCGATATGATGTGTGTGTTGGGCAGCTGGATGGCATACGCACCCGTGGAGAGAAAGCTGAGCGAGCTCACTATGCAAAGCACTTTGCCTAATAGACAAAAAGAGTATGTGAGCTCTACTAGCACCTCAACAAATTCAATCCACTCGGATATACCTGCGGCAGGTCATTAAAGATGCAAGGAAGTACGTACCAGGCACATCCGAGGGATAAAACAGCATGAAAATGTGGTAGCGAAGAAAGAAGAGGAAGTTAGGCACGCGTCGTACATAGTGAGTGCATGAGAAGAGTAGCGAGGCAACTCCACGAGGCCCCACCATAAGCGGGAAGCCGAACGGATAGTGCGAGGCGGGACGGAGCCCAGACGAGCCATAGCCGAGAGCTCACTTGCATGAGTGTATAGACCACTGGGGATCGCACAAAGCCCACGGCATCGTGCACGATCTCCATTACGGCCATCGTCTGAACCACTTTGAGCGGCAGTGACACAACGTCCCACGTGATTTGTGCCACTTGTCTCCAGTCCAGATCGCCACCTTCACGCGCCTTGAGGACCGTTGTCACTGTTAGGTACAACACGTACGCCCAGACAGCGCAAGAGACGTCATTGAAGGCCAGCAGGTACAAATTTAGTTGCTAGGACTACGCATCCAAAAAGAGGGAATTATGGTCAGCCTCTGCGTTGCAACCTGGACACTCGTCTATATCTCCTCTTGTTCTCACCTTTTTGGCCTGCACGACCGTTCGTGTAAAGTCGTCAAGAAAAAAGCCACGACGGCATTTCGAACTCTTGATGGCGTCCTTGATGATACCGACGACAATCTCGTCGGTCATAAGTGCGCCCGACTCCATCGCGGCTTTGACCTTTTTGCCTATGTCGGTGCCAGCAGCTACAACAGCTCGTAAGATGTCGCCAGTAATTCAAGTGGCAGAGGAAGTACTCGTCTTTGTCCAACGGCGATTGCGTACCTTCTGTATATAAGATTTAAAAAAAGGATGTTAATCTAAGGAAAAGGGGTATGAATTTTACAATTCCCTAGTTATAACGTTTATAAATTATATTTTGACTTACTCTAACTATGTTAAACTTCCTTCTCCTGTGTGGGTCTTTGCTCACCACCCATTGCGCGCGTCCAGCAGCGATTGGTAGTTGAGTTGGTTGATGTACACCGTACATCAAACGAGAAGTGGACCTCTCCACGGATATTATCCTAAGCGATTACAATCCGACAACATCACTCATTTCGAGTGATGTTGATTGAATATTATTAAAACAGATAATATTCAAAAATTGGTACTTTCGTACCAATTTTGATGCAACGGGCCCACCCCGTTACATTTCGGGTTCTGCCGACTTCCTTGCGCTTCCTCACGCCACGTGTACGGGACGTCGAGAGTACGCAGCCTTGTGTTAAGTGTACACAAGGTCTTACCAGTTATCTGGTAAGAGCGTGCCTCGTTACATCCTTTGTATACATTTACACGACCTAGCAGGGTACTGATCTGCACTTTTGTCAGTGGAGTTGACTCCGTACTGGTGTTCCAGAACGAAGTGACCAGTGCCCCGTTACACTCGCGCTATGCCACATATATTTTTGTAACGGAGAGTGAGCCACTACCTGAACGATGCAATTGCCATGGCTCATTCGTGTGCTATATATTCAGACTCTATGAAGCTCTCATCTTCTAGAAAGGGTTTTCAGAAGATTCGTACAAAGTAAGGAAATGATGTCGAACGAAAGTCCGTTTGACATAGTTTGATAAGTTAACTTTACTTCCACTTATTCCATTAAGCAAACAAGCTGTTAGCCAAGCCTCTACAATTTATTACAATATTCGCGCCCGGCAACGCATCGTTTCCATCCTGACGCAACATTACGTGAATGCCAGCTGCCGATCAAAGAGTGCTTGCAGCACTTTGGCAAAATGGGTAGTTCCATGTCGCGTATGAACGCTTGCAACAAGGCAACCTTGTTCGGGTACGCGCCAGGTGAGACGCAAGCACCAGTGCGGGCGGACAACGGATTTCGT
>CANTFL010001137.1:0-30764 GCA_947650285.1 Hyaloperonospora brassicae | reverse complement strand
CACAATTTGCGTGGAATAAAGCACTTCAGTCTTCGCGTTCCTTTCCGAGCAAGGCTACGAGTCTGGTGATTGTCGATTCACCTTATGGAAATGTACTCAGTCAAGTAGAGCTTTGCTGCCTATCGTTGAGTATTCTCGCTTTCCTCTTTGCAGAAACGAATGGGGAAGACTGCAAACGACATTGCTAAAGCTCCTGGTCATCCAGAGATCGTACTTGTGTTAAGAATGGTTGTGCTTGGTGGCCAAAACGAACCGGTGGATCTGGTACTCGTGTCATACAGAAGCTACTTGGGTGAATGCTCTGTGACACTACTGCGTGGAAGATCAGAAGGAACTGTCGATAACGCTATCCCGGTGACATGGCCAGCACACGAAGACCAAGTTTTGTAAACCTGATCTTTGCGTCCGTCTGTCGATGAGGTGCAACACGAGACGCACGATGAAGTAGAGCAGGAATACACAAACACGCAAGCTTGCCGGATGAACACAGTTGTCTGCGTACCAAACCATGATCAACCGGTGTCAAAGCCGACGTGCGCGTGATACTGCCGCGATCTCCGTCGCATGTGTTCGCATGTACGCTACAGGGCTCACGTTGCTGCTGGTGTGCCCACCGATTCCGCTGGGAGCTCCTACAGATCTCACGAGAGCAGCAACGACGACGGAATGCATGAGTACATGCGTGCAAGAGATACCGAGGATCCGGGTGGGAGCATCAGGAGGCTGTGTCTCACTATACGGGCATACGACATTTCGCTATGACTAATGAAGGCATGGAGGTATGGAGTCAAAAAAAGGAGCCAAGTCAGACAGAGGGTACCGAAAGGAGAAGAAGAGTAGAGACGTAAGAATTGGATGTGAAAGCGAGCTGCATTGATGTGGAGTTGCCCGTCCACTATTTTACCGACCCACGCCTCTTGCGTGAGCTGTTTGATCCGACAACGCTGGTTCATTAATAGGATAGGCGAAGCTTCTCTCCCAATGTCAGCCACGTTCAACGTGGTCTCGCTCACAGAGACCTTGGCCGAATGAGCCTTGGCAGATGGGTCAAGGCCAAAGACCTTGGTCTCCGGTGGTCGAATACTTCTTCGTCGTAGTGTCCATTACGTACGTAATAGCTGCTCTTCTTATCGGTGACGAGATCGGAAAGCACACTGGCGCCATCAGCCAGTTCGTTAGGACGGTCCTCCAGAGCTTTCCGCAGACCGTCGTCGTGGCGACAGCAAGCGAGTACGAGGCAAATGAGGAATTTCATCTTGGATGCGTAGTGTGCAGATAGTGTGGAGACTGGGAAGGTCTCGGCAAATTAAGGAATGATGAAGCAAGAAGACGTGCTGTACGGACCGGCCCTCCGTGCATCTGATCAACGCACTAGCGGTTTCATGCTTGTTCAGGAGACGATGGACTTTATCACACACGATATCATTTGTGAAGAAACGCGCACCGGTTGACGCCGAATGAGACATTCGAAACGAACGGGACAGCCGGAGCGATGCGACGGTTGCTGGCCGGAGATATCGGTGCGAGATGCGACGTCTCAGCATATGCGCGCAAAAAGCAGACCGTGACGGAGAATTGTCTCAGCAACAACGACACTGGCATCGTGCTTTTTCGTAGCAAGCAGTGACAGACTACCACGTCGGCCGGCGTCCTTCAGTGTGTCACAGCACACAGCAGATAGATAGACAAACTTGGCGAACGCGATTCGCCCGCTCAGGTGGAGCGTTTACCATGAGGGATCATACAATGGCACGCTCCGAACCACTGCATCGCAAATAGCAGCCACTAGCACTACGACAGATACATAGAAAGCGTTCGTTCTGATGCCGCGCTGTTCGATATTGACGCCTTTTCCACAACTCTCTTCACAGAAACCCCCACCGCTGGAGACTTGGCTTATCGTAAAGTGGCGACGAACGCTCGAAGCGAGGTTCTTCATGCTGCAAAGAGACGAAGCGACTCCGTAGGCGACATCGTAGTCGTGTCGTCACGATTGTAAGCGCCAAGGACCCGCTAATATTTTACCGGCTGTTGTCTAGCATCGCTCGCTGTTATCCGATTTCATACCGAGACGGACTGCCAGTAGATGTAGTCACAACAGACAAGGACATGTGTGATTCGAACTGCATCGTATATCACACGCTAGCGTACGCCAATGAAAGGCAATCGCTACCGGGAGACAATACCAGCTCTGTGTGAACGAGTCCGCGGCGCGTCGTCTCCTCGAAACACCGCCGTGAGCAGCTCCGTGGCTAATTAGGGCACACGTGCATGAACCTATTGATACATGTAAATAGCTCTGCATTTCGCTGTCTCTCCTTGATTCTCATCCATCTTTGTGCGGTGGAATGCCGTCGTCCGTCCTCCGCCATCGTGGTTCCTGAGCATGTATCGCACCGCTGGACGTACCGTTGAAGCGCCTTCTATCGTTGAAGCGTGTCAAAAAAGTCAGTGACTGGATCGGGACCTATACCTACGCCAACTACCCTTGTGAGCGTCCAGTTGAGGCGTCTCGCTTGTCCGGAACCTCGAGTGATGCCAAGAAAGGGTCACCATGTGGCCAGTCCTGGCGAGATATACCACCAAACACGTCGATTGATGCAACTTCCCAGTTCCATAGCAGCAAGTACTCAACTGATGGAATGGCGACGACACATCGAACAAGTGGGAAGGCATGGAGCAATTACGCGTCTGCAAGTTCAGCCACCTTGCAGATATCCTCCACGCTCATCGACTCCATGTGAGCTTCCAGATTCTTTGTCGGTTCGTGCTGAGCTAGATACTCGACTTCGTAAGTAGGTCCACCCTCTTCGTCCATTGCTGCGTTTTCCTTGTGGACTACATGATATCGTTGACGATCGTGCACGGCCATTACCGCATTAACGTTCATATGCAGTCATGTAAATCCGTGTACACCCATGTAAAGCCATGGCTGCATCGCGTGCGTGGGTGTCCATCCAGCCACCCCTCTGTTTGTACGTGTTCTTGCTGACGACAGGCACGTCGCAGACGCGTATCTGCTGTAGAGGTCGGTCAATATATAAAAGGCGTATCGCGAATCGCTCAGGCTTTGCCAGGAAACGTATTCGTCTGCTCCTGAAACGAGCTGCTGTAGTAGACAACGTCGACGCCAACTACTTATTGCAAGGCCGCTTTCACCATCGGTGTTTAGTCAGGAAGCCGACCGCTATTTGCTACCTCGTCATCCAGAATCGTCGTACCATTACCCGAAGACGTCAGCAGCTTTGTCCGTGGCGCCGAATCCGCACGTCCATTGATTTGGTATGGGTAATGGAAACGTCTGCTTTTGATCGCTCGGGTTGAGCACGGTCGGCCCGCTTTTTGTCGTCTTGCGGTCACGGATGCCGTCTGTCCGTCCATCCACGCGATGATCATGGCTGCAACAGGCTTTCACGTCGCGACACGCTTTCACGTCGCAAAGCTCTTACCTCGCTCGATACGGTCCTCATCACACACCGATTGGTTAGAGAAAAAACACCGTGGACGCCATTGCAAGAGCGTAGTCATGAACTCATTATTTGTTACCTCGTTGTCATCCTCAGAGACACATGAGACGTGCGATGGCGGCAAGCTCCGCGTCCTTGCGCGTATCTTAAAGGATCGCGAGACGTTGTATCGACACAATTTGCGTGGAATAAAGCACTTCAGTCTTCGCGTTCCTTTCCGAGCAAGGCTACGAGTCTGGTGATTGTCGATTCACCTTATGGAAATGTACTCAGTCAAGTAGAGCTTTGCTGCCTATCGTTGAGTATTCTCGCTTTCCTCTTTGCAGAAACGAATGGGAAGACTGCAAACGACATTGCTGCTCCTGGTCATACAGAGATCGTACTTGTGTTAAGAATGGTTGTGCTTGGTGGCCAAAACGAACCGGTGGATCTGGTACTCGTGTCATACAGAAGCTACTGGGGTGAATGCTCTGTGCCACTACTGCGTGGAAGATCAGAAGGAACTGTCGATAACGCCTATCCTGGTGACATGGCCAGCACACGAAGACCAAGTTTTGTAAACCTGATCTTTGCGTCCGTCTGTCGATGAGGTGCAACACGAGAGGCACGATGAAGTAGAGCAGGAATACACAAACACGTAAGCTTGCCGGATGAACACAGTTGTCTGCGTACCAAACCATGATCAACCGGTGTCAAAGCCGACGTGCGCGTGATACTGCCGCGATCTCCGTCGCATGTGTTCGCATGTACGCTACAGGGCTCACGTTGCTGCTGGTGTGCCCACCGATTCCGCTGGGAGCTCCTACAGATCTCACGAGAGCAGCAACGACGACGGAATGCATGAGTACATGCGTGCAAGGATACCGAGGATCCGGGTGAGCATCAGGAGGCTGTGTCTACTATACGGGCATACGACATTTCGCTATGACTAATGAAGGCATGGAGGTATGGAGTCAAAAAGGAGCCAAGTCAGACAGGGTACCGAAAGGAGAAGAAGAGTAGAGACGTAAGAATTGGATGTGAAAGCGAGCTGCATTGATGTGGAGTTACCCGTCCACTATTTTACCGACCCACGCCTCTTGCGTGAGCTGTTTGATCCGACAACGCTGGTTCATTAATAGGATAGGCGAAGCTTCTCTACCAATGTCAGCCACGTTCAACGTGGTCTCGCTCACAGAGACCTTGGCCGAATGAGCCTTGGCAGATGGGTCAAGGCCAAAGACCTTGGTCTCCGGTGGTCGAATACTTCTTAGTCGTAGTGTCCATTACGTACGTAATAGCTGCTCTTCTTATCGGTGACGAGATCGGAAAGCACACTGGCGCCATCAGCCAGTTCGTTAGGACGGTCCTCCAGAGCTTTTCCGCAGACCGTCGTCGTGGCGACAGCAGCGAGTACGAGGCAAATGAGGAATTTCATCTTGGATGCGTAGTGTGCAGATAGTGTGGAGACTGGGAAGGTCTCGGCAAATTAAGGAATGATGAAGCAAGAAGACGTGCTGTACGGACCGGCCCTCCGTGCATCTGATCAACGACTAGCGGTTTCATGCTTGTCCAGGAGACGATGGACTTTATCACACACGATATCATTCGAGAAGGAAACGCGCACCGGTTGACGCCGAATGAGACATTCGAAACGAACGGGACAGCCGGAGCGATGCGACGGTTGCTGGCCGGAGATATCGGTGCGAGATGCGACGTCTCAGCATATGCGCGCAAAAGCAGACCGTGATGTGTCCAGCAACAACGACACTGGCATCGTGCTTTTTCGTAGCAAGCAGTGACAGACTACCACGTCGACCGGCGTCCTTCAGTATGTCACAGCACACAGCAGATAGATAGACAAACTTGGCGAACGCGATTCGCCCGCTCAGGTGGAGCGTTTACCATGAGGGATCATTCAATGGCACGCTTCGAACCACTGCATCGCAAATAGCAGCCACTAGCACTACGACAGATACATAGAAAGCGTTCGTTCTGATGCCGCGCTGTTCGATATTGACGCCTTTTCCACAACTCTCTTCACAGAAACCCCCACCGCTGGAGACTTGGCTTATCGTAAAGTGGCGGCGAACGCTCGAAGCGAGGTTCTTCATGCTGCAAAGAGACGAAGCGACTCCGTAGGCGACATCGTAGTCGTGCCGTCACGATTGTAAGGGCCAAGGACCCGCTAATATTTTACCGGCTGTTGTCTAGCATCGCTCGCTGTTATCCGATTTCATACCGAGACGTACTGCCAGAGTAGATGTAGTCACAACAGACAAGGACATGTGTGATTCGAACTGCATCGTATATCACATGCCAGCGTACGCCAATGAAAGACAATCGCTATCGGGAGACAATACCAGCTCTGTGTGAACGAGTCCGCGGCGCGTCGTCTCCTCAAAACACCGCCGTGAGCAGCTCCGTGGCTAATTAGGGCACACGTGCATGAACCTATTGATACATGTAAATAGCTCTGCATTTCGCTGTCTCTCCTTGATTCTCATCCATCTTTGTGCGGTGGAATGCCGTCGTCCGTCCTCCGCCATCGTGGTTCCTGAGCACGTATCGCACCGCTGGACGTACCGTTGAAGCGCCTTCTATCGTTGAAGCGTGTCAAAAACGTCAGTGACTGGATCGGGACCTATACCTACGCCAACTACCCTTGTGAGCGTCCAGTTGAGCCGTCTCGCTTGTACGGAACCTCGAGTGATGCCAAGAAAGGGTCACCATGTGGCCAGTCCTGGCGAGATATACCACCAAACACGACAATCGATGCAACATCTCGGTTCCATAGCAGCAAGTACTCAACTGATGGAATGGCGACGACACATCGAACAAGTGGGAAGGCATGGAGCAATTACGCGTCTGCAAGTTCAGCCACCTTGCAGATATCCTCCACGCTCATCGACTCCATGTGAGCTTCCAGATTCTTTGTCGGTTCGTGCTGAGCTAGATACTCGACTTCGTAAGTAGGTCCGCCCTCGTCGTCCATTGCTGCGTTTTCCTTGTGGACTACATGATATCGTTGACGATCGTGCACGGTCATTACCGCATTAACGTTCATATGCAGTCATGTAAATCCGTGTACACCCATGTAAAGCCATGGCTGCATCGCGTGCGTGGGTGTCCATCCAGCCACCCCTCTGTTTGTACGTGTTCTTGCTGACGACAGGCACGTCGCAGACGCGTATCTGCTGTAGAGGTCGGTCAATATATAAAAGGCGTATCGCGAATCGCTCAGGCTTTGCCAGGAAACGTATTCGTCTGCTCCTGAAACGAGCTGCTGTAGTAGACAACGTCGACGCCAACTACTTATTGCAAGTCCGCTTTCACCATCGGTGTTTAGTCAGGAAGCCGACCGCTATTTGCTACCTCGTCATCCAGAATCGTCGTACCATTACCCGAAGACGTCAGCAGCTTTGTCCGTGGCGCCGAATGCGCACGTCCATTGATTTGGTATGGGTAATGGAAACGTCTGCTTTTGATCGCTCGGGTTGAGCACGGTCGGCCCGCTTTTTGTCGTCTTGCGGTCACGGATGCCGTCTGTCCGTCCATCCACGCGATGATCATGGCTGCAACAGGCTTTCACGTCGCGACACGCTTTCACGTCGCAAAGCTCTTACCTCGCTCGATACGGTCCTCATCACACACCGATTGGTTAGAGAAAAAACACCGTGGACGCCATTGCAAGAGCGTAGTCATGACCTCATTATTTGTTACCTCGTTGTCATCCTCAGAGACACATGAGACGTGCGATGGCGGCAAGCTCCGCGTCCTTGCGCGTATCTTAAAGGATCGCGAGACGTTGTATCGACACAATTTGCGTGGAATAAAGCACTTCAGTCTTCGCGTTCCTTTCCGAGCAAGGCTACGAGTCTGGTGATTGTCGATTCACCTTATGGAAATGTACTCAGTCAAGTAGAGCTTTGCTGCCTATCGTTGAGTATTCTCGCTTTCCTCTTTGCAGAAACGAATGGGAAGACTGCAAACGACATTGCTGCTCCTGGTCATACAGAGATCGTACTTGTGTTAAGAATGGTTGTGCTTGGTGGCCAAAACGAACCGGTGGATCTGGTACTCGTGTCATACAGAAGCTACTGGGGTGAATGCTCTGTGCCACTACTGCGTGGAAGATCAGAAGGAACTGTCGATAACGCCTATCCTGGTGACATGGCCAGCACACGAAGACCAAGTTTTGTAAACCTGATCTTTGCGTCCGTCTGTCGATGAGGTGCAACACGAGAGGCACGATGAAGTAGAGCAGGAATACACAAACACGTAAGCTTGCCGGATGAACACAGTTGTCTGCGTACCAAACCATGATCAACCGGTGTCAAAACCGACGTGCGCGTGATACTGCCGCGATCTCCGTCGCATGTGTTCGCATGTACGCTACAGGGCTCACGTTGCTGCTGGTGTGCCCACCGATTCCGCTGGGAGCTCCTACAGATCTCACGAGAGCAGCAACGACGACGGAATGCATGAGTACATGCGTGCAAGGATACCGAGGATCCGGGTGAGCATCAGGAGGCTGTGTCTACTATACGGGCATACGACATTTCGCTATGACTAATGAAGGCATGGAGGTATGGAGTCAAAAAGGAGCCAAGTCAGACAGGGTACCGAAAGGAGAAGAAGAGTAGAGACGTAAGAATTGGATGTGAAAGCGAGCTGCATTGATGTGGAGTTACCCGTCCACTATTTTACCGACCCACGCCTCTTGCGTGAGCTGTTTGATCCGACAACGCTGGTTCATTGAATAGGATAGGCGAAGCTTCTCTCCCAATGTCAGCCACGTTCAACGTGGTCTCGCTCACAGAGACCTTGGCCGAATGAGCCTTGGCAGATGGGTCAAGGCCAAAGACCTTGGTCTCCGGTGGTCGAATACTTCTTAGTCGTAGTGTCCATTACGTACGTAATAGCTGCTCTTCTTATCGGTGACGAGATCGGAAAGCACACTGGCGCCATCAGCCAGTTCGTTAGGACGGTCCTCCAGAGCTTTTCCGCAGACCGTCGTCGTGGCGACAGCAGCGAGTACGAGGCAAATGAGGAATTTCATCTTGGATGCGTAGTGTGCAGATAGTGTGGAGACTGGGAAGGTCTCGGCAAATTAAGGAATGATGAAGCAAGAAGACGTGCTGTACGGACCGGCCCTCCGTGCATCTGATCAACGACTAGCGGTTTCATGCTTGTCCAGGAGACGATGGACTTTATCACACACGATATCATTCGAGAAGGAAACGCGCACCGGTTGACGCCGAATGAGACATTCGAAACGAACGGGACAGCCGGAGCGATGCGACGGTTGCTGGCCGGAGATATCGGTGCGAGATGCGACGTCTCAGCATATGCGCGCAAAAGCAGACCGTGATGTGTCCAGCAACAGCGACACTGGCATCGTGCTTTTTCGTAGCAAGCAGTGACAGACTACCACGTCGACCGGCGTCCTTCAGTATGTCACAGCACACAGCAGATAGACAGACAAACTTGGCGAACGCGATTCGCCTGCTCAGGTGGAGCGTTTACCATGAGGGATCATTCAATGGCACGCTTCGAACCACTGCATCGCAAATATCAGCCACTAGCACTACGACAGCGTTCGTTCTGATGCCGCGCTGTTCGATATTGACGCCTTTTCCACAACTCTCTTCACAGAAACCTCCACCGCTGGAGACTTGGCTTATCGAAAAGTGGCGACGAACGCTCAAAGCGAGGTTCTTCATGCTGCAAAGAGACGAAGCGACTCCGTAGGCGACATCGTAGTCGTGCCGTCACGATTGTAAGCGCCAAGGACCCGCTAATATTTTACCGGCTGTTGTCTAGCATCGCTCGCTGTTATCCGATTTCATACCGAGACGTACTGCCAGAGTAGATGTAGTCACAACAGACAAGGACATGTGTGATTCGAACTGCATCGTATATCCCACGCTAGCGTACGCCAATGAAAGACAATCGCTACCGGGAGACAATACCAGCTCTGTGTGAACGAGTCCGCGGCGCGTCGTCTCCTCAAAACACCGCCGTGAGCAGCTCCGTGGCTAATTAGGGTACACGTGCATGAACCTATTGATACATGTAAATAGCTCTGCATTTCGCTGTCTCTCCTTGATTCTCATCCATCTTTGTGCGGTGGAATGCCGTCGTCCGTCCTCCGCCATCGTGGTTCCTGAGCATGTATCGCACCGCTGGACGTACCGTTGAAGCGCCTTCTATCGTTGAAGCGTGTCAAAAACGTCAGTGACTGGATCGGGACCTATACCTACGCCAACTACCCTTGTGAGCGTCCAGTTGAGGCGTCTCGCTTGTCCGGAACCTCGAGTGATGCCAAGAAAGGGTCACCATGTGGCCAGTCCTGGCGAGATATACCACCAAACACGACAATCGATGCAACATCTCGGTTCCATAGCAGCAAGTACTCAACTGATGGAATGGCGACGACACATCGAACAAGTGGGAAGGCATGGAGCAATTACGCGTCTGCAAGTTCAGCCACTTTGCAGATATCCTCCACGCTGATCGACTCCATGTGAGCTTCCAGATTCTTTGTCGGTTCGTGCTGAGCTAGATACTCGACTTCGTAAGTAGGTCCGCCCTCGTCGTCCATTGCTGCGTTTTCCTTGTGGACTACATGATATCGTTGACGATCGTGCACGGTCATTACCGCATTAACGTTCATATGCAGTCATGTAAATCCGTGCTACACCCATGTAAAGCCATGGCTGCATCGCGTGCGTGGGTGTCCATCCAGCCACCCCTCTGTTTGTACGTGTTCTTGCTGACGACAGGCACGTCGCAGACGCGTATCTGCTGTAGAGGTCGGTCAATATATAAAAGGCGTATCGCGAATCGCTCAGGCTTTGCCAGGAAACGTATTCGTCTGCTCCTGAAACGAGCTGCTGTAGTAGACAACGTCGACGCCAACTACTTATTGCAAGTCCGCTTTCACCATCGGTGTTTAGTCAGGAAGCCGACCGCTATTTGCTACCTCGTCATCCAGAATCGTCGTACCATTACCCGAAGACGTCAGCAGCTTTGTCCGTGGCGCCGAATGCGCACGTCCATTGATTTGGTATGGGTAATGGAAACGTCTGCTTTTGATCGCTCGGGTTGAGCACGGTCGGCCCGCTTTTTGTCGTCTTGCGGTCACGGATGCCGTCTGTCCGTCCATCCACGCGATGATCATGGCTGCAACAGGCTTTCACGTCGCGACACGCTTTCACGTCGCAAAGCTCTTACCTCGCTCGATACGGTCCTCATCACACACCGATTGGTTAGAGAAAAAACACCGTGGACGCCATTGCAAGAGCGTAGTCATGACCTCATTATTTGTTACCTCGTTGTCATCCTCAGAGACACATGAGACGTGCGATGGCGGCAAGCTCCGCGTCCTTGCGCGTATCTTAAAGGATCGCGAGACGTTGTATCAACACAATTTGCGTGGAATAAAGCACTTCAGTCTTCGCGTTCCTTTCCGAGCAAGGCTACGAGTCTGGTGATTGTCGATTCACCTTATGGAAATGTACTCAGTCAAGTAGAGCTTTGCTGCCTATCGTTGAGTATTCTCGCTTTCCTCTTTGCAGAAACGAATGGGAAGACTGCAAACGACATTGCTGCTCCTGGTCATACAGAGATCGTACTTGTGTTAAGAATGGTTGTGCTTGGTGGCCAAAACGAACCGGTGGATCTGGTACTCGTGTCATACAGAAGCTACTGGGGTGAATGCTCTGTGCCACTACTGCGTGGAAGATCAGAAGGAACTGGCGATAACGCCTATCCTGGTGACATGGCCAGCACACGAAGACCAAGTTTTGTAAACCTGATCTTTGCGTCCGTCTGTCGATGAGGTGCAACACGAGAGGCACGATGAAGTAGAGCAGGAATACACAAACACGTAAGCTTGCCGGATGAACACAGTTGTCTGCGTACCAAACCATGATCAACCGGTGTCAAAACCGACGTGCGCGTGATACTGCCGCGATCTCCGTCGCATGTGTTCGCATGTACGCTACAGGGCTCACGTTGCTGCTGGTGTGCCCACCGATTCCGCTGGGAGCTCCTACAGATCTCACGAGAGCAGCAACGACGACGGAATGCATGAGTACATGCGTGCAAGAATACCGAGGATCCGGGTGAGCATCAGGAGGCTGTGTCTACTATACGGGCATACGACATTTCGCTATGACTAATGAAGGCATGGAGGTATGGAGTCAAAAAGGAGCCAAGTCAGACAGGGTACCGAAAGGAGAAGAAGAGTAGAGACGTAAGAATTGGATGTGAAAGCGAGCTGCATTGATGTGGAGTTACCCGTCCACTATTTTACCGACCCACGCCTCTTGCGTGAGCTGTTTGATCCGACAACGCTGTTTCATGGAACAGGATAGGCGAAGCTTCTCTCCCAATGTCAGCCACGTTCAACGTGGTCTCGCTCACAGAGACCTTGGCCGAATGAGCCTTGGCAGATGGGTCAAGGCCAAAGACCTTGGTCTCCGGTGGTCGAATACTTCTTAGTCGTAGTGTCCATTACGTACGTAATAGCTGCTCTTCTTATCGGTGACGAGATCGGAAAGCACACTGGCGCCATCAGCCAGTTCGTTAGGACGGTCCTCCAGAGCTTTTCCGCAGATCGTCGTCGTGGCGACAGCAGCGAGTACGAGGCAAATGAGGAATTTCATCTTGGATGCGTAGTGTGCAGATAGTGTGGAGACTGGGAAGGTCTCGGCAAATTAAGGAATGATGAAGCAAGAAGACGTGCTGTACGGACCGGCCCTCCGTGCATCTGATCAACGACTAGCGGTTTCATGCTTGTCCAGGAGACGATGGACTTTATCACACACGATATCATTCGAGAAGGAAACGCGCACCGGTTGACGCCGAATGAGACATTCGAAACGAACGGGACAGCCGGAGCGATGCGACGGTTGCTGGCCGGAGATATCGGTGCGAGATGCGACGTCTCAGCATATGCGCGCAAAAGCAGACCGTGATGTGTCCAGCAACAGCGACACTGGCATCGTGCTTTTTCGTAGCAAGCAGTGACAGACTACCACGTCGACCGGCGTCCTTCAGTATGTCACAGCACACAGCAGATAGACAGACAAACTTGGCGAACGCGATTCGCCCGCTCAGGTGGAGCGTTTACCATGAGGGATCATTCAATGGCACGCTTCGAACCACTGCATCGCAAATATCAGCCACTAGCACTACGACAGAAAAAAGCGTTCGTTCTGATGCCGCGCTGTTCGATATTGACGCCTTTTCCACAACTCTCTTCACAGAAACCTCCACCGCTGGAGACTTGGCTTATCGAAAAGTGGCGACGAACGCTCAAAGCGAGGTTCTTCATGCTGCAAAGAGACGAAGCGACTCCGTAGGCGACATCGTAGTCGTGCCGTCACGATTGTAAGCGCCAAGGACCCGCTAATATTTTACCGGCTGTTGTCTAGCATCGCTCGCTGTTATCCGATTTCATACCGAGACGTACTGCCAGAGTAGATGTAGTCACAACAGACAAGGACATGTGTGATTCGAACTGCATCGTATATCCCACGCTAGCGTACGCCAATGAAAGACAATCGCTACCGGGAGACAATACCAGCTCTGTGTGAACGAGTCCGCGGCGCGTCGTCTCCTCAAAACACCGCCGTGAGCAGCTCCGTGGCTAATTAGGGTACACGTGCATGAACCTATTGATACATGTAAATAGCTCTGCATTTCGCTGTCTCTCCTTGATTCTCATCCATCTTTGTGCGGTGGAATGCCGTCGTCCGTCCTCCGCCATCGTGGTTCCTGAGCATGTATCGCACCGCTGGACGTACCGTTGAAGCGCCTTCTATCGTTGAAGCGTGTCAAAAACGTCAGTGACTGGATCGGGACCTATACCTACGCCAACTACCCTTGTGAGCGTCCAGTTGAGGCGTCTCGCTTGTCCGGAACCTCGAGTGATGCCAAGAAAGGGTCACCATGTGGCCAGTCCTGGCGAGATATACCACCAAACACGTCGATTGATGCAACTTTCCGGTTCCATAGCAGCAAGTACTCAACTGATGGAATAGCGACGACACATCGAACAAGTGGGAATGCATGGAGCAATTACGCGTCTGCAAGTTCAGCCACCTTGCAGATATCCTCCACGCTGATCGACTCCATGTGAGCTTCCAGATTCTTTGTCGGTTCGTGCTGAGCTAGATACTCGACTTCGTAAGTAGGTCCACCCTCTTCGTCCATAGCTTCGTTTTCCTTGTGGACTACATGACATCGTTGACGATCGTGCACGGTCATTACCGCATTAACGTTCATATGCAGTCATGTAAATCCGTGCACAGCCATGTAAAGCCGTGTACACCCATGTAAAGCCATGGCTGCATCGCGTGCGTGGGTGTCCATCCAGCCACCACTCTGTTTGTACGTGGTCTTGCTGACGACAGGCACGTCGCAGACGCGTATCTGCTGTAGAGGTCGGTCAATATATAAAAGGCGTATCGCGAATCGCTCAGGCTTTGCCAGGAAACGTATTCGTCTGCTCCTGAAACGAGCTGCTGTAGTAGACAACGTCGACGCCAACTACTTATTGCAAGTCCGCTTTCACCATCGGTGTTTAGTCAGGAAGCCGACCGCTATTTGCTACCTCGTCATCCAGAATCGTCGTACCATTACCCGAAGACGTCAGCAGCTTTGTCCGTGGCGCCGAATGCGCACGTCCATTGATTTGGTATGGGTAATGGAAACGTCTGCTTTTGATCGCTCGGGTTGAGCACGGTCGGCCCGCTTTTTGTCGTCTTGCGGTCACGGATGCCGTCTGTCCGTCCATCCACGCGATGTGCATGGCTGCAACACGCTTTCACGTCGCAAAGCGCTTACCTCGCTCGATACGATCCTCACCACAGACCGATTGGTTAGAGAAAAAACACCGTGGACGTCATTGCAAGAGCGTAGTCATGACCTCATTATTTGTTACCTCGTTGTCATCCTCAGAGACACATGAGACGTGTGATGGCGTCAAGCTCCGCGTCCTTGCGCGTATCTTAAAGGATCGCGAGACGTTGTATCAACACAATTTGCGTGGAATAAAGCACTTCAGTCTTCGCGTTCCTTTCCGAGCAAGGCTACGAGTCTGGTGATTGTCGATTCACCTTATGGAAATGTACTCAGTCAAGTAGAGCTTTGCTACCTATCGTCGAGTATTCTCGCTTTCCTCTTTGCAGAAACGAATGGGAAGACTGCAAACGACATTGCTGCTCCTGGTCATACAGAGATCGTACTTGTGTTAAGAATGGTTGTGCTTGGTGGCCAAAACGAACCGGTGGATCTGGTACTCGTGTCATACAGAAGCTACTTGGGTGAATGCTCTGTGACACTACTGCGTGGAAGATCAGAAGGAACTGGCGATAAAGCCTATCCTGGTGACATGGCCAGCACACGAAGATCAAGTTTTGTAAACCTGATCTTTGCGTCCGTCTGTCGATGAGGTGCAACACGAGACGCACGATGAAGTAGAGCAGGAATACACAAACACGCAAGCTTGCCGGATGAACACAGTTGTCTGCGTACCAAACCATGATCAACCGGTGTCAAAGCCGACGTGCGCGTGATACTGCCGCGATCTCCGTCGCATGTGTTCGCATGTACGCTACAGGGCTCACGTTGCTGCTGGTGTGCCCACCGATTCCGCTGGGAGCTCCTACAGATCTCACGAGAGCAGCAACGACGACGGAATGCATGAGTACATGCGTGCAAGGATACCGAGGATCCGGGTGAGCATCAGGAGGCTGTGCCTACTATACGTGCATACGACATTTCGCTATGACTAATGAAGGCATGGAGGTATGGAGTCAAAAAGGAGCCAAGTCAGACAGGGTACCGAAAGGAGAAGAAGAGTAGAGACGTAAGAATTGGATGTGAAAGCGAGCTGCATTGATGTGGAGTTACCCGTCCACTATTTTACCGACCCACGCCTCTTGCGTGAGCTGTTTGATCCGACAACGCTGGTTCATGGAACAGGATAGGCGAAGCTTCTCTACCAATGTCAGCCACGTTCAACGTGGTCTCGCTCACAGAGACCTTGGCCGAATGAGCCTTGGCAGATGGGTCAAGGCCAAAGACCTTGGTCTCCGGTGGTCGAATACTTCTTAGTCGTAGTATCCATTACGTACGTAATAGCTGCTCTTCTTATCGGTGACGAGATCGGAAAGCACACTGGCGCCATCAGCCAGTTCGTTAGGACGGTCCTCCAGAGCTTTTCCGCAGATCGTCGTCGTGGCGACAGCAGCGAGTACGAGGCAAATGAGGAATTTCATCTTGGATGCGTAGTGTGCAGATAGTGTGGAGACTGGGAAGGTCTTGGCAAATTAAGGAATGATGAAGCAAGACGACGTGCTATACGGACCGGCCCTCCGTGCATCTGATCAACGACTAGCGGTTTCATGCTTGTTCAGGAGACGATGGACTTTATCACACACGATATCATTCGTGAAGGAAACGCGCGTCGGTTGACGCCGAATGAGACATTCGAAACGAACGGGACAGCCGGAGCGATGCGACGGTTGCTGGCCGGAGATATCGGTGCGAGATGCGACGTCTCAGCATATGCGCGCAAAAGCAGACCGTGATGTGTCCAGCAACAACGACACTGGCATCGTGCTTTTTCGTAGCAAGCAGTGACAGACTACTACGTCGGCCGGCGTCCTTCAGTATGTCACAGCACACAGCAGATAGATAGACAAACTTGGCGAACGCGATTCGCCCGCTCAGGTGGAGCGTTTACCATGAGGGATCATTCAATGGCACGCTTCGAACCACTGCATCGCAAATAGCAGCCACTAGCACTACGACAGAACAAAAAGCGTTCGTTCTGATGCCGCGCTGTTCGATATTGACGCCTTTTCCACAACTCTCTTCACAGAAACCTCCACCGCTGGAGACTTGGCTTATCGAAAAGTGGCGACGAACGCTCAAAGCGAGGTTCTTCATGCTGCAAAAAGACGAAGCGACTCCGTAGGCGACATCGTAGTCGTGCCGTCACGATTGTAAGCGCCAAGGACCCGCTAATATTTTACCGGCTGTTGTCTAGCATCGCTCGCTGTTATCCGATTTCATACCGAGACGTACTGCCAGAGTAGATGTAGTCACAACAGACAAGGACATGTGTGATTCGAACTGCATCGTATATCCCACGCTAGCGTACGCCAATGAAAGACAATCGCTACCGGGAGACAATACCAGCTCTGTGTGAACGAGTCCGCGGCGCGTCGTCTCCTCAAAACACCGCCGTGAGCAGCTCCGTGGCTAATTAGGGTACACGTGCATGAACCTATTGATACATGTAAATAGCTCTGCATTTCGCTGTCTCTCCTTGATTCTCATCCATCTTTGTGCGGTGGAATGCCGTCGTCCGTCCTCCGTCATCGTGGTTCCTGAGCATGTATCGCACCGCTGGACGTACCGTTGAAGCGCCTTCTATCGTTGAAGCGTGTCAAAAACGTCAGTGACTGGATCGGGACCTATACCTACGCCAACTACCCTTGTGAGCGTCCAGTTGAGGCGTCTCGCTTGTCCGGAACCTCGAGTGATGCCAAGAAAGGGTCACCATGTGGCCAGTCCTGGCGAGATATACCACCAAACACGACAATCGATGCAACATCTCGGTTCCATAGCAGCAAGTACTCAACTGATGGAATGGCGACGACACATCGAACAAGTGGGAAGGCATGGAGCAATTACGCGTCTGCAAGTTCAGCCACCTTGCAGATATCCTCCACGCTGATCGACTCCATGTGAGCTTCCAGATTCTTTGTCGGTTCGTGCTGAGCTAGATACTCGACTTCGTAAGTAGGTCCGCCCTCGTCGTCCATTGCTGCGTTTTCCTTGTGGACTACATGATATCGTTGACGATCGTGCACGGTCATTACCGCATTAACGTTCATATGCAGTCATGTAAATCCGTGTACACCCATGTAAAGCCATGGCTGCATCGCGTGCGTGGGTGTCCATCCAGCCACCCCTCTGTTTGTACGTGTTCTTGCTGACGACAGGCACGTCGCAGACGCGTATCTGCTGTAGAGGTCGGTCATTATATAAAAGGCGTATCGCGAATCGCTCAGGCTTTGCCAGGAAACGTATTCGTCTGCTCCTGAAACGAGCTGCTGTAGTAGACAACGTCGACGCCAACTACTTATTGCAAGTCCGCTTTCACCATCGGTGTTTAGTCAGGAAGCCGGCCGCTATTTGCTACCTCGTCATCCAGAATCGTCGTACCATTACCCGAAGACGTCAGCAGCTTTGTCCGTGGCGCCGAATCCGCACGTCCGTTGATTAGGTATGAGTAATGGAAACGTCTGCTTTTGATCGCTCGGGTTGAGCACGGTCGGCCCGCTTTTTGTCGTCTTGCGGTCACGGATGCCGTCTGTCCGTCCATCCACGCGATGTGCATGGCTGCAACACGCTTTCACGTCGCAAAGCGCTTACCTCGCTCGATACGATCCTCACCACAGACCGATTGGTTAGAGAAAAAACACCGTGGACGTCATTGCAAGAGCGTAGTCATGACCTCATTATTTGTTACCTCGTTGTCATCCTCAGAGACACATGAGACGTGTGATGGCGTCAAGCTCCGCGTCCTTGCGCGTATCTTAAAGGATCGCGAGACGTTGTATCAACACAATTTGCGTGGAATAAAGCACTTCAGTCTTCGCGTTCCTTTCCGAGCAAGGCTACGAGTCTGGTGATTGTCGATTCACCTTATGGAAATGTACTCAGTCAAGTAGAGCTTTGCTGCCTATCGTCGAGTATTCTCGCTTTCCTCTTTGCAGAAACGAATGGGAAGACTGCAAACGACATTGCTGCTCCTGGTCATCCAGAGATCGTACTTGTGTTAAGAATGGTTGTGCTTGGTGGCCAAAACGAACCGGTAGATCTGGTACTCGTGTCATACAGAAGCTACTTGGGTGAATGATCTGTGACACTACTGCGTGGAAGATCAGAAGGAACTGGCGATAACGCCTATCCTGGTGACATGGCCAGCACACGAAGATCAAGTTTTGTAAACCTGATCTTTGCGTCCGTCTGTCGATGAGGTGCAACACGAGACGCACGATGAAGTAGAGCAGGAATACACAAACACGCAAGCTTGCCGGATGAACACAGTTGTCTGCGTACCAAACCATGATCAACCGGTGTCAAAGCCGACGTGCGCGTGATACTGCCGCGATCTCCGTCGCATGTGTTCGCATGTACGCTACAGGGCTCACGTTGCTGCTGGTGTGCCCACCGATTCCGCTGGGAGCTCCTACAGATCTCACGAGAGCAGCAACGACGACGGAATGCATGAGTACATGCGTGCAAGGATACCGAGGATCCGGGTGAGCATCAGGAGGCTGTGCCTACTATACGTGCATACGACATTTCGCTATGACTAATGAAGGCATGGAGGTATGGAGTCAAAAAGGAGCCAAGTCAGACAGGGTACCGAAAGGAGAAGAAGAGTAGAGACGTAAGAATTGGATGTGAAAGCGAGCTGCATTGATGTGGAGTTACCCGTCCACTATTTTACCGACCCACGCCTCTTGCGTGAGCTGTTTGATCCGACAACGCTGGTTCATGGAACAGGATAGGCGAAGCTTCTCTACCAATGTCAGCCACGTTCAACGTGGTCTCGCTCACAGAGACCTTGGCCGAATGAGCCTTGGCAGATGGGTCAAGGCCAAAGACCTTGGTCTCCGGTGGTCGAATACTTCTTAGTCGTAGTGTCCATTACGTACGTAATAGCTGCTCTTCTTATCGGTGACGAGATCGGAAAGCACACTGGCGCCATCAGCCAGTTCGTTAGGACGGTCCTCCAGAGCTTTTCCGCAGATCGTCGTCGTGGCGACAGCAGCGAGTACGAGGCAAATGAGGAATTTCATCTTGGATGCGTAGTGTGCAGATAGTGTGGAGACTGGGAAGGTCTCGGCAAATTAAGGAATGATGAAGCAAGAAGACGTGCCATACGGACCGGCCCTCCGTGCATCTGATCAACGCACTAGCGGTTTCACGCTTGTCCAGGAGACGATGGACTTTATCACGCACGATATCATTTGTGAAGGAAACGCGCACCGGTTGACGCCGAATGAGACATTCGAAACGAACGGGACAGCCGGAGCGATGCGACGGTTGCTGGCCGGAGATATCGGTGCGAGATGCGACGTCTCAGCATATGCGCGCAAAAGCAGACCGTGATGTGTCCAGCAACAACGACACTGGCATCGTGCTTTTTCGTAGCAAGCAGTGACAGACTACTACGTCGGCCGGCGTCCTTCAGTATGTCACAGCACACAGCAGATAGATAGACAAACTTGGCGAACGCGATTCGCCCGCTCAGGTGGAGCGTTTACCATGAGGGATCATTCAATGGCACGCTTCGAACCACTGCATCGCAAATAGCAGCCACTAGCACTACGACAGATACATAGAAAGCGTTCGTTCTGATGCCGCGCTGTTCGATATTGACGCCTTTTCCACAACTCTCTTCACAGAAACCTCCACCGCTGGAGACTTGGCTTATCGAAAAGTGGCGACGAACGCTCAAAGCGAGGTTCTTCATGCTGCAAAGAGACGAAGCGACTCCGTAGGCGACATCGTAGTCGTGCCGTCACGATTGTAAGCGCCAAGGACCCGCTAATATTTTACCGGCTGTTGTCTAGCATCGCTCGCTGTTATCCGATTTCATACCGAGACGTACTGCCAGAGTAGATGTAGTCACAACAGACAAGGACATGTGTGATTCGAACTGCATCGTATATCCCACGCTAGCGTACGCCAATGAAAGACAATCGCTACCGGGAGACAATACCAGCTCTGTGTGAACGAGTCCGCGGCGCGTCGTCTCCTCAAAACACCGCCGTGAGCAGCTCCGTGGCTAATTAGGGTACACGTGCATGAACCTATTGATACATGTAAATAGCTCTGCATTTCGCTGTCTCTCCTTGATCCTCATCCATCTTTGTGCGGTGGAATGCCGTCGTCCGTCCTCCGCCATCGTGGTTCCTGAGCACGTATCGCACCGCTGGACGTACCGTTGAAGCGCCTTCTATCGTTGAAGCGTGTCAAAAACGTCAGTGACTGGATCGGGACCTATACCTACGCCAACTACCCTTGTGAGCGTCCAGTTGAGGCGTCTCGCTTGTACGGAACCTCGAGTGATGCCAAGAAAGGGTCACCATGTGGCCAGTCCTGGCGAGATATACCACCAAACACGACAATCGATGCAACATCTCGGTTCCATAGCAGCAAGTACTCAACTGATGGAATGGCGACGACACATCGAACAAGTGGGAATGCATGGAGCAATTACGCGTCTGCAAGTTCAGCCACCTTGCAGATATCCTCCACGCTGATCGACTCCATGTGAGCTTCCAGATTCTTTGTCGGTTCGTGCTGAGCTAGATACTCGACTTCGTAAGTAGGTCCGCCCTCGTCGTCCATTGCTGCGTTTTCCTTGTGGACTACATGATATCGTTGACGATCGTGCACGGTCATTACCGCATTAACGTTCATATGCAGTCATGTAAATCCGTGCACAGACATGTAAAGCCGTGTACACCCATGTAAAGCCATGGCTGCATCGCGTGCGTGGGTGTCCATCCAGCCACCCCTCTGTTTGTACGTGGTCTTGCTGACGACAGGCACGTCGCAGACGCGTATCTGCTGTAGAGGTCGGTCAGTATATAAAAGGCGTATCGCGAATCGCTCAGGCTTTGCCAGGAAACGTATTCGTCTGCTCCTGAAACGAGCTGCTGTAGTAGACAACGTCGACGCCAACTACTTATTGCAAGTCCGCTTTCACCATCGGTGTTTAGTCAGGAAGCCGACCGCTATTTGCTACCTCGTCATCCAGAATCGTCGTACCATTACCCGAAGACGTCAGCAGCTTTGTCCGTGGCGCCGAATCCGCACGTCCGTTGATTTGGTATGGGAAATGGAAACGTCCGTTTTTGATCGCTCGGGTTGAGCACGGTCGGCCCGCTTTTTGTCGTCTTGCGGTCACGGATGCCGTCTGTCCGTCCATCCACGCGATGATCATGGCTGCAACAGGCTTTCACGTCGCGACACGCTTTCACGTCGCAAAGCTCTTACCTCGCTCGATACGGTCCTCACCACAGACCGAATCGTTAGAGAAAAAACACCGTGGACGCCATTGCAAGAGCGTAGTCATGACCTCATTATTTGTTACCTCGTTGTCATCCTCAGACACATGAGACGTGAGTGAGTGAGTGAGTAAGGTATATTTAGGTACGCTTACGACCTAATATTTCCCGTCACCCAGCAACAAGGTTACCGGGGTGATTGCTGCTTTATATACTTGGTGGCACTAGGTCTCGAACATCAGAACGCCTGCACGCAGACTCCTGTAGCGAAATTTTTGAGTTCCTCGGTGTCCGTACGGGGCCCTATATGACGTATTGTTTGGCGTGAGAGGTCTCCAACCAATGATTGACATCAGAATCAAAAAAGGTCGTGGCTTCCTGGACTAGACCGGGTTTGGGAGAAGCTTGTGCTTGAAGTGACGTTCCTCTGTCCATAGCGATATTCGCCAGTCGATCCGCCATTTTGTTGTAGGTGCGATAATGATGTCCCCATCTGAAAACATAAATATCATTAGCGATGGCGCTTGCTTCGGTGAATAACTGCACCAAGTGTTGCTTGCGTGGAGGATGATGTGTTCGCAGTTGCGCAAGCACAAGAGCACTGTTTCTTATGACATGCAGGGGTAAGTAGTCGCTGGCCTTAGCTCACCGAAGACCGTGGACAAGCCCTCAGTATTCAGCAATATTGTTAGTAGTATCGGCAGCGGTATAGGCCACGCTCGCTACCCACAAAACGCATGCGGCGTGCGTCAGAATGTAGAGTCGGACAACAACAAATCCAGCTTCGCCTGGACCTGGATTCCCGCGGGATCCTGCATCGAAAAAGAGGAGGTAGAGCACTCCTGGGAACCGTTCGATAGGACGTACGTGCAACAAAGAAGATTCGTCGTAGCAGAGGAGGGTATCAGCCAAGACCACCCGTACCTGCGCAAACAGTTGCCCGTCCTCCCCCATGTCGGGCTGGTAGGTTGATCCACGAAACCTTCGAACCGACCGGCGAAAGATAGTCTTGGCCCCAGCTGTGTGAACATCACGTGATAGAGACGGGCCTTCCATGCGGCGGAGGCGCTCGACCCAGATGGCAAGTAGTGTCGTTGATACGACATAACGACACACATCTCGGGCTACCGGGAAAACCGCAGCCTGAGCATTCATTAAATCTGCCCCTGTGTTCATAGATTGCTTGACAACAACCCATGCGTTAGGCGGAATCTCCGGGAGGTCCAGTTCAAACACCCAGACATGCATGTCATCCTCCTGGAAATAACCAAGCCA
Source organism: Hyaloperonospora brassicae (assembly GCA_947650285.1). NCBI lineage: Eukaryota > Oomycota > Peronosporomycetes > Peronosporales > Peronosporaceae > Hyaloperonospora > Hyaloperonospora brassicae. Next base: position 7,924 of record CANTFL010001137.1, on the reverse strand, counting down.
GCACCACCTATCAAGGAGGTATTTCCAGTGTCGACACGTGCTAGGGCATGTCTAAAAGATATGTCTTGCTAGAGCTGGACCAGCATCCACACAATCAGGGACGGGGCACGACAGATCTAGCTGTGCCCAATTCCAGAGCGAAAAACTGTTACTCTTTAGCCGATATATCGTCTGAGCGTTGGTTGATAAGGACGCGAAAATTCGTCGAATGTTTCTGCACGTGATCAATTAAAAAACCTTCCGATATCACGTGAAAGTCCTTCTTTGTAATCTGTTCATCTAGAAATCCAGTTCCTTCCATATTGCGCCGCCGGGAGATGGACCCTTTAAGTTTCTTTTGATGTGGACGCCACCGTCGACGACCGGTCCAAAAGTGGGCAACCCTCGTGAGCATTGGATGAGCGCCAAAGTAGAAAGGAGTCCTACTGGATGAGGACGCGGCGATATCGCACGCCGTCACCGACGAGACGGGTTGCAACCCACATTCCATACCCGTATAAAATTGCAGAACAAATGTACCTTCACGAGTGAGAAGCCAGTCATGAAATTGGTGCACCTTCGTTGAGTACGAAATTAAGGACCCAGGTTCCAGCGCCTGATAGACCAGAGACAGTAAATTGTAAAGAAGTGCGAGGCAGAAGGACCCGAAATGCCGTCTCTTCGCCATAGACTGGGTCGCCATGTCACGCGTGGGAGCGAAAAAGGCAATACCAGTCTGCAAGGTCGTTCAAGACACCGTGTCGCTGAGGTAATTCAAACCTATGGCCAAATTGGCTCCATATAAGGTATATGCCGTACCCCGTGACCGCACAGCCATGACATATCCTTCAGCGTAGTGGGGACAAGCCATCGGTGATCAAATCGCTTCGACACACGCAACTTCATCACGCATCCCGGCGCGCAGTCGATCATCAAGCACCCGCCGAACATCAATTGTGACACTACCGTCGTCATTATAGGCTACTGCAGATCTTGATGTAAAAGAGACGGCACGTTTGCAGACTGTCCTGACCGCGCCTTGGCGCCTTAAGGAGCGTGCCGAGCTGCAGCAATTCCAAAAATTTCGGACCCGGTTGGCCATAGCGTCGCTCGATATCGAGGTTGCTAGTCTTCAGTCCAACAAGGCGTGATGTAAGCTGGACCTGACCTGCTCGATCCCCACAAGTAATCATCAAGTAGTAAGTCCCTCGAAGAAAGAGTAGCTGTCCAATGTCCAATTGCTGTATCTGTCATAGTCATCAATTTCGTCCGAATACAAGTCACTGCTAGACCCCACATAGGGATTGGTAAAGAAGCTATCTCAGGAGGGACCCACGGTCACAACCGCTTGCCATCGCGGACGCCCCAGACAAAGTCAATAATCAAGCTGTGCAGCCTGGTAACCACGGCCGGACGAGGCCAACAGTGCCGTGCCAAAAACGTGATTTTGGGGACATCAATAGCACTGACGAGCTGAGCCCGTTATTCCACCGTGTGCATCTTCTCCCGTGCTAAAACAAGTCGGCTCCAGAGAGGCCGGATGTACATCTTACAGTTATCGGCTACCGCAACCTGTTGTTCTACCAGAACACCAAGATACCGGCAAGCTTCGCCGGGGGCCAGCAGAGTAAAACCACAGGTGCTTCCAGGTTGCGCTGATCCTCACCAGGCCAGCTCGAGGACCATTGATTTAGCCCGGTTTGTCCGAAGACCTGACATGCGAGCGAAGTCATCGAGAATAGAGATAACAGGCAAAATTGCAGACCGATGGCAAAGGTATACAGAAGAATCATCGGCACATCCCGAGACTATGAGTTCTGTTGTCCGCCTGCCAGATGAAATAGGTACACCTCGAATGTCATCCCGCTCTTATAGCACCCGATAGACACTATCGAAGGCGAGAATAAAGAGAAGTGGCGCGAGGGGACACCCTTGTCGGATTCCACAAGTAACAACACGTCAACTCGAGCGATATCCATTGACGAGAAAACGGCAGGTGGTGTTTCGCTGTAATACTGCCACGACCGATACGAAGTAGAATGACAACCCAAAACACGCCAGCGCCGAAAGTAAATAAAGACGTTGCAATGTATCGTACGCTTTTAAAAAATCGAGAAGAAGAACAAATGCTTCACGTAGAGCGCTATCCAGGTATGCTGCTTTGCGTACCGCCGCGAAAATGTTATGAGCCGAATGGATCGATCGCTTCGAAGCAAAACTAACTTGAGCGTGCAGGACGTGTTGCGACAGCAATGGACGCAACCGAGACGAAAGAATTTTGGTAAATAACTCGTAGTCCCTTTTTAGGAGAGCGACGGGCGATAATCAAGCGGCAAGGCAAAGGCCGAAGATATCTCGAAGCACTGAACATTTGCTTCACCAACCGACGTCGGGAACACGCTGCACATGAGCCATATGGTGTAAAATGTCGCGAAAATCGGACCGAGCGTGTCCGCGAAATCGCGGTAATTGTGTTGTCAATTTCATCCAAACCAGCGGCTTTACCACGTTTAGTCTATTCAAAGCCTCACTCACACCGTCCATAGAAATGTCCGATGTCACACGAGAGTCATTAACCCGGTCCGGAGGAGTGGCATAAAAAGGAACGCGGCGGTATTGTCCTGACAGGCAAAAGAATGAGTTATAATACGCGCCCAGCTGTTGGCTACTTTGCCAGCCAAGTCCTGGGACCGATATGGACCGGATGACGATTTTACACCCAGAGCCACGATGATTTTGTCCCGAAACTTAGTCGCTACCCGGCCGTAAAATTAGTGGGATGTCTCTCCAGGCGTGTACGTGTGCTGGACCAAAAGGGGTTCTTTCTTGGTCCGTTGCCATAAGCGGCGACACTTCGCCACTTTACGCCTAAGTTCCACCTGGGTATCAGGGGTGCTAGGCTGGTCGCATACTTCATAATCGCCCGAAGGTGAGATATCAGAGGTACGCGCCACAATGAGAGCAGTATTCATTTTTTGACATAGAGACGATGCAGTCGCTACCGATAGCATTTTGCCAGAACTTGACTAGCTGTTTTGGTTGTCTTCAAAACCTTTTAAAGTCTTTCTTCAGTCGTCCCACCAGTCGGCCTAGCTCGGGTCTGTGGAATAGTCCGACGTCGAAACAGAAATAATTGCTGCGTCTTTTAGCTGGACCAGCGCAATAACCGCAATGACAGATTTGTCCACGGCCCCATTTGCAAAACCCGAAACCGGATACACGCGCCTCGGTTTTCGAACTTGGACAACATGATAGGGCACGCCGATCCTGATGCTGATGCCATCGTCGTCGGCATCAATACCAGGTACCTACATAGTAACATCTCGAATTTAATCATCATGCCGAGAACTCACATACCACCTATCGAGTCACGTACTCGTATAACCACCGCCCGACAGCGTGTAGAAAAAGGTGTGAGCCGCACCGTGAAATGCCGGTACATCTCTCGCTTCTTTAGCGATCTCCATGTCACCATATAGAACATCACTGAGCTGCGCTCAAACGAGAAGCCGTCGCAACGCCAAGGAATCGCGTCGTCTGGATGGATATATAAAGGAACGATCCAGTTGTGGCTCTTAAATACAGTAATAGTCCCCACCAACAAACATGGGTTCGTTGTATGCCTGTATAATAAGTAGAAGGCTCTCGATCTACGCCTCTCGCTCAGTCTTGACACTTGGTACATATACGATGATAACAAGAACTGTTTCTCTTAGAAGCGTAAGCAGAACAGCCATCAAGTGCGGCGTCCAAAGCACTTTAGAGTACGGGACCATCTCCGTGATCCAAGAATAGGGGTTCAATTACATCGCCACTCCCCCTCTAGAGTGCTCTGACTCTGTCCACAACGAGCGCTCGCTCTTTTGTACAAAGCCCCAGGAGGAGTTGTAAAGATTTTCCATCGTCATGGACTCACCAAAAGTGAAGCTTGTTTCCTGTAGAAGAACTAAAATAATGGTACTCCTAGATTCGCTCTGTCGAAAGTGCCTAAACCAAGATGAGCAGTGTTCCGGATGCTTGGGAAGTTCCGCAACGTTCTGCAAATGGAGGCTGGCGCTGTTGTTGCGCGGATGACGGGACTCCTTCAACAGAATTCTACATAGACGTTGGGGCGTGCACCGAGGCGGAGCGTCCCTAGATCATCCGAGACGCCCTCAGCCTTGCGGATACAGCAGCTCATCATAGCGAGCAATATGGTATAGCGCCGGTTGCCAGCTTGCAGGTTTTCAGAGAATGCTGAAGACCGCCGTGCGCACCTCTATGGAGAGGTGGTATAGCACAGGCTTTCTTTGTCTCATTACTACGTCCGTCTCAATCTCTATAGGTGCAAGCTGTAGTATCAAAACGGACAGCAAATTGAGGAACCTTCAAGGATTAAAGTCACCAAGCGGTTCGACGACAGTCGCGAACAGCAAATCAGGCTATACTTTGCTAAATTGTCGCCACCATTGGATAATTTCCATCGTTAGCTATCGTATTTGACCAGTGTGCCCATCCGCCGTGGCGGCCTAACCCGAGCACAGATCACAGAATTTTGCATCGACGTGTGTGGGATGTGAAGCCGGATCACAGCCTGTTAAGATTCACTATTGACGGCATGTCCAAATGAACGCAGGGTGTCACCCGGCATCGAGGTTAGATAAGCTATTGATTACAGTAGACCAGAGGCGAGTCTCGTCAATTCCAAGGCACACGTGTTAATCCAAGCCATTGTCTCATTGGTCCAACTGGCATAGTAACCGGAAGTTTTGCAACAGTTTTGTGCCGGATGACCCATTTGCGAATCACAGTTGTGCTCGCTGAAAATTGTTTCGTACTCTTCGGCTTAGCAGCGGCCGCTATCGCAGCATATGCTGTGTCTGGAAAAATTGCGCACTCGGGTTGCACGTAAAGTCTGGTCGTGAGTATTGGGAGGGGAACGGGTGCCAGTGGGGACCGGACCGCTACCACCGAACATAGATCGCCCATGCCAGCGTCAGGGCAGTTCAGCGAGCCAAAATTACCCGTATTGGATCCTCGAGTACTCCAGACGAGGCCTTGACATCTTCCTCGATCGCTTTAGCCATGTCTGCTGAAATAGGTGCACAAGCCGCACCGGTAGGCGGACTTATGGCTCCTTCAACCCGATTATGGCGGCACATGGTGTCAACAAACGCAACCGTGCTCTCCGCCATCGAAACATCGATATTCTGTGGCTGCATACATTTCAACTCCTTGGGGTGCGTCGGTGGCAGTTCCATCGGTACCGGCGGATGAGGATGCGCCGCGAACGGCACCGTGAGATGTGGTTGTTCTGAAGGCCCACCTGTGATACCCCGTTTGCGGCGAATGTAAAAGGCCAGCAAACGCTGGGTTATTGACCGACTCTTCTCTCTGCATCTTTCCGCCAGTGCAGCAGGCAAATTTGTGGTGTGGTGTAATCTCTCGCGGAACCTTGACATCGGTCACGAGCTTTTTTTCTGTGTAAACTTTGCTAAACGGCGGGTCAGAGTTTTAAGCGTTTTCACTTCCGGTCTTTGCATTCATGTTCGCTCGGCTCGCCACCGCGCACGCGGGACGGTATTCTTACTCCAATAGCCGCAATTCTCCACCTTCGTCGTCGAGTGAGGCAGGGTCCTCAATACCTTGGTTGTCAGAAGAAATTACTTCTTCGAATTCCTGAGCATGAGCCGCGAAATAGCAGGCCTTTTAGGTGTCAGCCTTATGCTGCTTCTCTGCGGCTGCGCATGTAATTTCCTCGACCTCTTTCCGTGCGGTCGCTACGTGTAATTGATCCGACTCAAGCGCCTTCTCCTTCAATGCCTTCGGAAGAAGAGAAGAGCCGTCTTCCGGGGTAGGAGTTGGAACTGCGGCAGAAACCGCATGATCTCCACGCATTAATTGGTCCAGCTCTCGAATCTCCCGCGTGCGCTGATTAATCGTCTCGGTGGGAGTGGATGGCGCTAGGGAAGATTGTACAATTTTCGAAACGTCCATTGGACGACCCGTGCCTCATCCAGATAAGGTAGGCTCTTGTTTGCTGGGTTAGTGGTCGCAGAAATTTTTGTGAAGTAGTCGTCGACTTCGGGAGAGGCTACTTTCGTGAATCGTGAACCGTCGTGGACTGCGAATTCGTGGTTGGTGTCCCTGAATGTCCCGCGGCTGGACTGGACGGCGCCACTGCGGGACGCACATCCCGCATTTTTTTGCTCGCGCCAGGGTCAAATTACTCCGTTATCGACATTCCATTGACGCGAGTGGATCCGCAACGAAGGGTCTGGCTTCCCGCGACTGGATACGCGGTGGTAGCGCCCGAATGATCAGCCCGGGGAGGTGCCAGTGACACCTTACTCAAAAGGGAAGCCTTGTTGCCATCCGCTATCGACCTCGCTGTGGTCGCCACCAAAGATTCCGCCAGTCCCGATACATGCTGCATGCGACCGGCAACGTCCAAGTGGGTAAAAGTCAACCCTCTGACGTAAAGTAGAGCAATTAGTAAACCGGTGGACTCGCGGTGATGCTAAACGTGAAATGCGCCTTTGCGTCCGCAGCACTTCGAATTCGAGTGATAAGGCGTGTAGCAGGTGAAACAGGGAACGCGTTGGAAGTGCCGAAAATGGTGAAGAGAGACCTCCGTGTTGAAAGTTGCGATGTGCGTAACCAGCTTGAGTTGCTTGGCTCATGACACCGCGTCGAACGTCTCCACGAAAAAATCCAAATCATTCACCTCCGAGCCGTGTGAGCATCCGCGAGTCACCGCACAGGAAATACTGGACTCCAAAATAACTTGAATTAAGCTTGCTGCCACCTCATTGACAAGAACCCGGACTTGATAGTGCAAGTGGTGTCTGCTGAGCGAAGTAGCAGGTAGCGATGGAGTATTAATGTCGTCGCGCTCTAGTGTAGCTGAACACAGCATCTAGAAACGCTTATCGCGAAACAGAATTGTCTTGGCATCCCATTTCGCAGCAGTATCTTGATCCGGCATAATGAAAATCAGGCGCCTCGTGTCGGCGTCGTAACTAGTCCTCTTGGCACCCTTGACCAGTTCCCGACTCATGACATCGGGCTGCATCTCCTTTGCATGTCGTTCCATATGTTGTAGAACCAACGTCTTCTCCGCGATGTAGTGAGGCATACGCACATAAGGAGAGTTCAATCACAACAACCTTACCTTCGAGGTACGTATCTAAAAATCAAGTATCACTACCCTTGTAGCCTACGGGTTCGTGAAGACTAGAAATCCAGGCGTAGTAGGCAAATGATGCTCCCCATCATCCATGCCGCAAGAGCCTCCTCCTCAAGCGGAATCATTGGACGCAGATCATTGTCCGGCTCCGCAAACCACGCCCTGGTGGCCGCGTGGATCAGGACTACCCTGCGATCCAGGGGAGCATCGGTCCCCGCAACACCGTCGGCAGAGATTGGGCGGGCAACATCGACCTGACCAGCATGAAGAAAGTCGGCATGGTCAGGTCGGCATGGTCAGGTCGGCATGGTCAGGTCGGCGAAAGTCAGTAAAACCCGGTCGGCGATATCGCTCAGGTCCGGTCAGCGATTTTCGACCAAATCCGGTCGGCGATTTTCGTCCGAATCCGGTCGGCGACAAATGACAAAATGAGTTGGGCGATAGTCGTCAAAATTTGGGTGGCGAACGTCGCCGACCCTAATGACTGCATCAGCGTACGAGTGTCGCCGACCTATCGTCTTAAGTACGAAACATTGGTCCCTCAGTATAATGCCCTTCCCCAACAACTCCGGGACGCATTAGCGTACTGTCACCTCCCCCGTCTCCCGTCCCTCCCTCCTCGAGGGTATCGGGTAGGTGAGAACCGCCCCCAGGCGCGCTGTCCATCCTCATGAGAGGTAAGGCAGCGCTGTGCATCTCTTAGCCGTCGGCAGGTCTGGTTGGTGGTAACCCTTCCACGTACAAGCATTTGGGCCTGCGTACTAGGTCGCAAATCTC
>CANTFL010001136.1:0-24033 GCA_947650285.1 Hyaloperonospora brassicae | reverse complement strand
TGCACCACACCTATTGTCGACTACCAGTCGACGTGTAACCCCGTTACAGCTTATCTATTCAGCGAATTGACTGCATAGTGTGCTGAGGAATCTATGTCTTAACAATACTTTACCTTATAATGACCTGAGACGCCTTAAAATGGCACGCCTTTCTGATAGATTATAAGTGAAATTGAACTTGATTTTGTTTTGTGTTTATCTAAAAGAACACATTAGACTATACGTACCTAATTTTGACATTGATGCTATCATTAGTCACCCCTAAGATTTTGTATTTGACTGATGACACACATCAGCCCCCAACAACTATTAACGGATTCTGATATCATTTTTAAATGGAATCTCATACCTGGTGTGAACTACACCTGTTACGCCGGTTAGCAGCCGACGTGTAACTGCTCCGCACCCTCCCCCACCAGACTGACAATACCACAAAACTTCAAATGTATTCTCTCCTCGAAGAGGTCAGCGTGTGTGCGCTTAAGCTCAAGGTGTTCGAAAGCACGAAACAACATGGCATTGCAACATGACGAATCTGCGATTCTTTCCTCTTACCTCAATCTCGATGACGAGGTGAAAAATTGAAGCAGTGTCCATGTCGAAGAAGAAAGAGTGTTTAACCCACGTTATCCGACAACGAGAGGTAACGCTCAGGCTTGCGAAGGAAAACGAAGTGAGTGAGAAAGCTCGACAAGCAAAAGATCATAATAGGGATTAAGCCCGGCGGAACGACGAACCATCCTATAAACGAGACGACCAGATCATACTCAAGAAGCAAGACAACAAGATGAAGGAGGAGATGCGCCATTCGAGACACCAACAGTATTACCTGTGATGACAAGAAGGCAGAGATGATAGAGAAAACAACTACGGGTATAATGCATAACGTAAATGAAATAAAGATACTAAATTACTCATGGAATTGCCCAAAGTCTCGACGAGGGAAGCCTCGACGAGGGAAGACTTGACGAGGAGAAAGACAAGAAGAGAGAAATCAAGGAAAGGAAAGACAGAGAAGAGAGAGAGGGAAGAGCGGAAGAGGGAAGACTCGAAAAGGGAAGAGTGGAAGAGGAAGACAGGAAAGGAAAGACGAGGGAAGAGACGAGAAGAGAAGAGACGAGAAGAGAGAAGACGAAGGGAAGAGTCGACAAAAAGCAACTCGTCTTAGATGTGAGTGTGGTCACACAGACTCGTCGGGTCGGAAGTAGAACATAGGAGAGGAGGAGGAAATCCGCGTGTCAAATCCAGGAAGGGGGGGGGGAGCTCACAGAGGAGGGGGGATTTGTTTGAAGTCATGAAAAGGAGACACCACATCGCTCTCAGCAACGCCCACCGGCACAAATACAGAATACTCAGGATGGTGTGACCTGAAGCAAGTGTTGTACAGGTGCTCCTTCGGCCTAGACAACCACTAGACCCTTCATAGCTCAAAAGCATCCCACACAGCGAGCTCGGCAAACCAGTCAAGACTTTAATAAAACCATTCGTGGCTCACGAGTGGGTAGTGTGACACAGATGGCTCGAATTAGAACTCGGGATAGAGAGAAGATGCCGGCCCGTCAGGCATCCCCAAAGAGACTGCCTCGTTCAGGAAACGGTTTAGCGACTTCAAGAATAGCCGGGGAAGGCCTCCGCAACACTTGCGAGCAGCGAAATATTCCGCCTCGCGCAATCAGGGTGACCACATCAGCAGTCGACCTGGTTGAGTCAAAGTCTGGATGCATCCCCATCAAGACTCTATACTCGACGGTTCAATGACTTCAGTCCCACAAGGCGACGTACGCCTTCGATCGAGATTCAACAGAATCATCGCAATCAACCTCACGCCCGAACCCGCGGTTACAACTCCAGACGTCCTAGACAACATCCATAATACTGCACGTCCAAAGATACAGGTTGGAAGACGATAATCTAGCCCAAGCATCATAAAGCCGAGCCGCAGCCACAAACAAAGGCGAGTCCGGAAAAGAACCGAGAGTTACCTGGACTAGATGAGATAAATTGAATACGTCCATCATCTCTCGAATAGCAGCCACCGAAACGGGAGTAAATGCGACAACAGGTCGTCCATGGAGATCCTCTAGGCGGAGAGGCGACCGAGCGGCAGTAATTTGTGCCCAACACCGAGCCGAACCTGGGTGATAAAACGCGATGTCCACACTCTGCCGCATCGCTGGCGTATGACTAGAACTACGTGCCACTGCCTGAGCCGCGCCGGTACGAAGCATCGCTAGGGACACACAGCAGGGAGGGCAGTTCCAACATCAATGACGCGGGGATAGCAGATGCGACGGCGATATCAGGCACTTCATTAATCATAGGAGAAATGTGCTTGATCGACGAGTCGATACATTCCGAGAAGCAGCGAGAGGCACTCTGGATCGAGGTCCAGGTGAAAGTGTCTTTCGGTGGAGTTTGGCGTGTGTAGACGCGGAAGAACGACTTGACATGCGCTTCTTTGCCGGTTTCACTGAATGTGCGGTAGTGTCAACTACACTCGGCGGAAATGAGGTCGAGGGTACGGAAGGCGACGCTGGAAGCGACGGAGGAACCTAAACGACCACGGTCTGGTAGTCAGGAACAGACGATAACACGACCGACGTGGTTACAGACGCCAATCCAGAAACTTGAGGATCAAATCGTCGAGATCCAGCTTACCCAGGTGGTCGACGAACACGACCTCGACCTCAAGAAGCGCTCGATCTTGCAACGACCGGTAGATATGGTGAAGTCAATGAGCCTATACCTGCAGGATCGGGCCGAGAAGTCGACGATCTTTTTTTGAGAATCGGTGAGAAAGGATTCGATGGTAAGGACGCAGACGCAGTCATTGACGTCGATCCAAATACCGGAAAAATAAATAGTGAAGCTCCAGTTGATGCAGTTGGAGGTCTATCACCACTGCGATATCGAGGAACAAGCGACCGCACGACCGCCAGATTACCCTGTAAAAGCGCTGGGAGAGGCAAGCGACGGTTCCTGGTACTTCGCCGAACTTGAGAGGCCGTCACAATCGTCGAACGTGGAGAGGTGACAGGCGACGGCAAAGACGAAACAGTATCCCCACTTACAGTCTGCGCTGACTGATCACCCAAAGACCTGTAAACAAGAGGCGTAAGTTATTGCGTCGTCGAAAACGGTTGGTCGGACGTAAAGACCGGAATCGACGAGCGAGACGACGACAACGGTCGGTCAGACGTATAAAGCGGACTTGCCGAGTCAGACGACTGGACCGTTATCGTTGGAGACGACGGCGCACTCGATGTGCCCTTCATAGACATCCTGCCGTGCGAGGGAGACGCAGTTGAATAATGTGGCAGGTAAGTGATACGTGAGTCAACCAACTGCATCAAGGACGAGAGTACCAGCGGGCGTTCGATTGAAGCAGAGTCCATCAACTCAGAAAGAGCTTCGCTGGGCAAAAAATCATTCGACGACGAACCGATCGAGTCGATTCGAAGTGATAACGCTTGAAAATTCGCCATCAAGCCGAGTGAGATGACGTCGGGAAACCTCTGAGCGAGAAGACGACACAAGTGAGAGTTAAAATTAAGGTCACGCATATTCAAGCCCGAAGCGTCGATGCCGGTGATATCCGCAGTAGTGATACTGGGATCAAGGGGCCACGGAACACGATAATGCCGAAGCCTGTTCCACAAGCCGACGATCACGCGGCACTGGATGTCAATGAGTCCGTGGGCAGCACATATGGCGTTATCACCGTCATTGCACATGATGAATTCTTCCAATTGGCGGTAATACGCTGTCGCGACTACGTGGATACTGTTCGCTGGGCTCGTGATTCGGAGAGTCGACCAGTACGACGAGGAATTTCACGACCGCGTGCTTGGATTGCCACTTGCAAGCTGGAGATAATCTTCTCCGCCGATGAAAGTCGGTCCGCGCGCTGAGCGGACACTCGAACGGCTTCGGTCTTGATAGGAAAGATTGACTTTTTCTGTAATTCGATGACTTCGGTGGACCCCAACGTAGCCGCTTGCCCAGTAGCTGCCTCCACCTGGGTCTTATTCAGTTGAGTGCGCAGATCTACGAAATCTGCAATCTCAGCTTCCATGCGTCGTGACGGGCTGCGCTACTCCCGCCCGACTGCACAAGCGCGACCCATAACCAATCTACCGGGTCTGTTTGGGCTAGAGGCACAACGGCATCCTAACTGGTGTGGACGACCAAGACGTCGAGTGACGTGGCCTGCCGGATGGAATGACGCGTTAAAGCTTAAAGCATAAGAAGGTGACGTGGTGTCTCCAATAGAATGGAAACGACTCGCAACAGGTATACCTCAAGCTGCTGTTCGAGGTGATGTATGCGCCATAGAGTCCCACAGAGATCAGCAGCAGTGGCCGGAATCTCACCGTCGACGTACGAGACATCGCCAAGGCGACCTATGGAAGGCGAAGACGCTTGCAAACAAGGAGATTCAAGTGACAGCATCATATCGGACGATTCGAACTACAGATATTCTTGTTGACCAGGTCGCAATTGTTGTAGACCTACCGCGGCTTTAAGTCGGTCAGGCAAAATTGACGAAGACACGCCATCTAGAGATAAGTCGACGTCATTAGGAAGCAAGTCAATAAGCTGACTGGTGTCTCCCGGACCGACAGTACTGGAGAACAAGTTTGTCTGGAACAGAGCATAGCATGAGAACATCACGGATCATAAGGGATCAGGACGAAGCTAGAGGTCAGTGAGAAGTATGAACACTGTCACCATCACGCAAGATGCATATTGACTGGACTAGGCGACGTATCTGATGACTAAACCTGAACGATACGGTACAACCCAGAAGGAAAGGACGCCAATCTTGCTGTAAACGAGAGAGGAAGCACGACAAGTCACTGCGTACCATAGGTCGGCGAAAGAGGGAGTAGCAAGATTAAGCAGGACGATGTATGGAGAGACAAAGAAATACTGGTCGATACACATGTGACTTAGATCCTTATCACGACCGGGTCAGTTCGGATGTATATATTTATAAACGTGGTATTCTCTACTATTGACTTGATATTAGGAGTGGTGAATTTGACGAGGGAATCCGGAGGGCACCAAAGACGACGTTAAAGACTCGACGCGAGAAGCCTCCACGAATGGAAAATCGAAGATCCAAGCCTGCACGAGCCAAGACTCGAAGAAATAAGACCCGACGAGACAAGACTCGATAAACCGAGATTCGACGAGGGAAAAGTCGGGGAGAGATTAAGATGATGACTAGTCCATCTCACTAGTAATTTGTATACGACGACGAGGAGGATGAAGGAGAACCAATCAGGATTCCTTTTAAATCAGGGAGAGAATAGGAGATAATCAATACAGAGCAGACTTTTCCAAGTCCAAGACATGTGTACACTGTTGAGATAATTCGCTGCGTGTGTTTGGACTGTGTCTGCTGTCGAGATCCGAAGAGTGTATTTCGTAGAGGTCTCGATTAAAAGCGCCAAGCGTTAGGTCAGCCCGCGGTGGGCATTGCTTGCTTCCAGCAAAAGATCAGTCTCGTCGCACGGCAAGCCGGTGACCCAGAAGAAGGCATCGCTTCAAGTCTCGTCGCCCGACGAGGCAGTGACGCAGTAGACGGTACAGTGTTAAGTCTCTTCGCACGGCGAGCCGGTGACCCAGAAGACGGTACCGCTTTGAAGTTTCGTCGCCCGGCAAGCCAGTGATGCAGTAGACGGTACAGTCTAAAGCCTCTTCGAGCAACGAGCTTGTGGGTCTTTAACCATCGACAACGTATGTCTTCTAGTCGGGCTTATAACGCGCCCGGTGACTTGTAAAAGCGTGAAAACGCCGACTACTACCCATTGATACGAGGCCACAGCATTGAAGGAACGAAAGCTTCTGATCTCAGTCAGTCTGGAAAAGGGTGTGAGTGGTTAGAGGTACTCAGCTATGCGGGAGCCACAACTGATCCCGAACGGGCGAATTGAAAAGGGTATTTACCCAACGTACAAGCCCAACTGCACCTACTAGCTCGGCGATTGTTGTGTTGTATATTAAGACTGTATTGCCACAGATCCAACTGACCACTAGACCACAGTCAACTAATCCACTAACGACCGGACAAACCTGATGATTTTTAGTAGACGCGTGTTGCTCCGCAGGCCCCACGGGGTCCCTACGCTCGTCGTTGTTAAGAATAGAATGACGGCGGCGCCTGTAAATCTGCTTTCGCTGGACGTATAGGTCATTCCGCTCGTTTGCTATGTCAGCGCGACTCATCGAGTGGGAGCCAGACCTCCCTGATACATCATGGTCGTTTTTTTTAAATATTTTGGTCGCCTTTCTTCCCGCGTCTATGTAATCGAATCCAGACTTCGACTCGTCATCGCCCGAATAATCGTCATCGCTCTCTTCAATCATCGAGTCGTACCGGTTAGCTGTTTGTCTCGCATGGAGCTCCTCGATTGCTGCTCGTAGATTGCTCGTGGTTGCAGTAAATAAGGAAATAAGACGGCTAAATTTGATGATTTATCTTCGCTTCAGATCTTTGCACGGTAGGTTGTTATAACGACGAACTAACCTTTGTTTGTCACGCTTGTATAGTAACTTGAACCGTTGGTCATTACCTCTGTGGTCGCATCGACATTAAAATCGACGGTTAATATCGTTCTGACTTTCACTTCGTCGACTTATTCGAAAGTCGTGACGACTGTGTTCATAATTTTGGTTGTTGCTTATCCGTTCTCGCTGCTTCTTGCATTTTTCGCCTAGATAAAGATAATTAACGATGTATTTTTTCTCGCTGTACGTCATCTAGTCGTTGTGGGCAGATGAACTCCATCAATTTGCTGTCTTCACAGTTGAGCAAGAACTACTTTGCATGATCTTTTTATCCGCCCCTCCGTTCTCGTATTATATATGCGCCGACAGCGCATATCCCATCAGCCGAAGAGGCAGTCGCACACATGGTCCAACTGCTTGCGTTTCGCGCAAAAACACCGGAATCTCACCGGCTAATAGTAATAAGAGCAATGTTACTCCAAGAACGCCGTGCTCAGTATCTTTCATGTACTATGCGTTTTCTTCGAAAAATCACCATATCAGCTTTAAACTGCCTTTCCATGATGAAGAGAAAATGGCTCGCACCATTCGTACTGAAATATGCACTTCCTTCTCATATCATTGGTAAATCGCTTAATCCAATCGAGGTCTTCGTCCGAACCATAGCGTTTGCCTTCGAACTTGATTATCTTGTTTATCGGAGTAGGCGTTCGCATCTCGAACTCTTGTTCTCCTTTTCTGCTTGACCTGTCGAATCCCAACCTGCGGTTTCTTTGAGTTGTCGAAATCTTCGTCCGATACTTCATATTCCAATCTTCATCAACATCGTCGTCGTACGCATTCGATACATAGTTTTTGCGCGCATATCATCCTAGCTTCATGGGTGGTGTCGTAGGCTTTGAGGACAGCTTGTCCATATTTAAAATAGGGCTCCCTTTGACTTGAGAGAATACCTCATGTTGCAATTAAATTTGGAATACCTATTGCCGGTCCTTCAGGGCATAACATTCGATCGCTTTTGCCTTTGTCTCAGTACGTGCTGGAATTGGCGATTTCTCTTCGTACAGTATATGGTTTGCTTGCTGGTGACGCGTCGTATACTTGACGCTTGGTCTTGGTTCTATGCCGAACTCTTCCCTTAGTTCGGGTCACCATTTCTTTTTCTCTGTTTTAGTCGATGTAGAACGGAATTTTGACGCTGCAAACTCGGAGTCCAGCGGGGCATTACACTTGTACCCATCGTGCGCGAATCGTTGAAGTTAAAAATAGCGAGTGCCCCTATCTTTAAGTCAACATCGTTCATGTTAGCACCAAAATTGATATTTTCCCATTTCGCTTGAAAAACCCATCAATGTCAAATAGGTTGAACCACTTGCTTTTCTTTATCTCTTCATCGATCCTATGGAGAAATATAACGTCTTTGGCGTAATAATTTACTTCGTGGTCGTCCACAGAGCCGCAGAAAACATTTCTTCATCAATCGTCAGGCCTTCGACGATACCCCTTGCGTATTTCGGTTTTATGCAGTCCTCAACGACTTAAGAAAGGCTCACCATTTTTGCATGCAGCACACGCTGCTCCTCATCTCTTTTATATACTCCTTGAACGTCGTACCCGATTCCTCTCCCAAAATCTTCTAGCCTATGGTCTTCCTTTATTAATCGTCGAATCAACATTCGCGCTTTACGTCTGCTTCCTTGTCCGTGTTACTCGCTCTTGATAAACTCGAACTCGCGTGCAACGATCGTCCAGCGGTCGCTGGGACCTTTTTGCTTGCATATGATGAATGGATGAATATATCGCTCGTAGTTAATTGCTTGGTATCTATTAAAAATTGCGTCCGTAAAATTCCGGGTCGCGACATAAGTTGCTGTATTGTAGTTTATAAAATTGTAGTATAGCGGACTCAACGTGCATCCACAATCGCCGAATTAGTCGGCGCGACGGGCTAGAACGTAACATTTATACCCCCCGCAGTTCTTCCCTTCGGGGATCAGTTGTGGCTCTCTCCTAACTGATTTCTTACAACCAATTCTACAGAAGCCTGCCTGAGCTCAGTAGCTTTTAACCCTTCCACTATTTGTGACTTTACATCAAACGACGGAAGCCGACGCTCACGCGTTTTTATAGATCACCAGGCGCAGTGTCCGCCCGACTAGAAGAATTACGGTCACCACGGCTGAGTCACACCGGCTTGTCACTCAGACAAGTCTTTAGAGACGAGGCCTTCTCTTAAGGTTATCCGGCTCGTCGTTGACGAGACTCTCAACGGTCCCTTTACTAAAGTTTACTGTCTCGTCGACGACGAGACATCTTCTTTTTAGTAGCGATCCCCCCAACTCGGGCCTTCCTTAACTCTTGGTACTATCAGTCGATATCTCTACAAGCTATGCCTCTCGAGGTTCGACGGCAGTCATAATCGAGCCCACGCAGGGACTTCCCTTAAGTGTACAAGTGTCTTTGACTTAAAATATTTGGCTCTGTCTTGTTGTATCTCTTTTGCTATCGCCGAACCATTGATTGATTCTCTGTTATTCTCATTTTTCGGCGTAATAAAACTATATGTTATAGATCTTCGTCAATCTTTTCGAATTTTTCACTTCGCTCTATATTTTTGACGACATTTTCTTCGACCAGCTCGTGTTCGACGACCTCGATATTGCCGATCATCGGTTGATCAGCAATTTAATTATATCGGACTTTCCTGATAAATTTTTACATCTCAAGTGTGTTTGGAGACAACTCTGAAAAGGCCGAGCTCAAAACAATAATATATGTAGTATACAAGAGGAGGGCGGTGGGTCATAATTATTACCTGTGATTAATAAAAGTAGACTTTATGTTTTAAGCGGCCAACGCCATTTCTTACACAAAAACATTGTATGGAGTAATTAATTTGTGGGTATGAGGCTTGACATGGATTATTATTATTCATACCACAAGGGTTCTTCTCAGTGAGTTCTTTAAGATACTCTGAGAGGATAAATCTAGCGTATAAAGCGACCACCGACCAGATATACCCTTGATTCGACCTCATGGAAAAGGTTGAGAGACTGCTGATGGATAAATCACGGTTTTTAGATTCCGTCATGCTTTTTGCAGCGTCCAAGGCCCCGGTCCCGGTGGCGAACGCTTCGCACCGATATTCGTACGAGCGGAAGGACAGTCGCGCCACGTAAAGTTGTGTATGGGAAGAGACCCTTGAAAGCGAAGTGTGCCAAATGATATCTTACTGGTAGATGACGTAGACAACGTTGAGGAAGCTGGAACGGATAATGTTCTACATGCAGATGACTAAGTGTCTACGTTAAGGGTAAACAGAATGTCGAAGACCAGATAAATTATTGATATGGACAATTGTACCGAAGAAAGGTCTCTCCCTAAAAATATTTTATCGTAAGCTTACAGATTCCTGACACGGATGGTTACAATTCGAAAGAGGTGGACCGGATGCGACAGATATTATGAAAGAAGCGACATCAATCATGAAGAAAGGGTAACGCCTATTTACCGGCTGCCATAGAAGCTATATGTGACATTGACGTGGGATATGCGAAGACGAATACGCAACGCGAAAGGATAGTGTACATGCAAATACTGTTACGTTAGCTTACATGATCAATAACTTCTATCAAAAATAATTATTAAATCCTATGATTCGTCCTGGATCAGCCCACTGGTGATTAATGTGAAGAAACCGGGTAGACACCAGACAATGTATCGCCTATCGGCTGCTGAACACCTGCACATAAGCTATGTTCAACCCGATGCCCGTTTTGTTTGAATTCATGATGAACTTGAATAGATTACTATGATCTGACTCTCTGGATTTGGCAAGTTGTTAAATGTAGCCAGTTTACTGTAAGAGTAAGATAATTTGTGGCTTTGGATCCCCGCTAAAAATAATGTGAAATGCTACACATGCTATTTAAAATCAAGGAAGCGCGTCAAATATACAAGCGGCTTTGTCTTAATGCTCGATATATTATAGGGATGTTTTTAGACTTTAAAACAGAGATGTCAAAAAAATTGTTAAAAATGGAGAACTATATGCACAGTCGGGTCACTCAACACTGGGGCGACGGTCATGTATAGATGACAATTTAATTTCCACCGAACTTTAAGAAGATTTATTTGCAAAGTTGTTCGACTAATGTACCCTTTGCATCAGCGCAGTTGATGTTTTTACAGGATGTGGGAAGGTCGGATACCTTCGGAAATTGGGTTTCTACACGAAGACTAAAGGCAAATTTTACGGATATACAAGCATTAATCGACCTACAATATTCAATGAAACTAAACGCCATGCAAATTTTTGACACCTCTACATTATATATCAGTCCTATTTAATGTTAAGCCCTATAAGCATACGCAGTCTACGTATTGAAAAAGTAAGACTTTAATGCATGGCGGCGCAAGATGAAGAATACCGACAGTACAATTACCAAGAAAGAAGACGACAAATGATGGTCACGCGTTCGAGTAATTTTAAAATGGCCTAAAATTAGATAACTACAATACTAAAATTGAGTCATCAAGCCCCATAGGAAGAAGCAGTGAACATAGTATATGCGAATTAATGTCCCATCTCGTCGTCACCAGTGCACGATTAGGAATTCTTCTTATGCCGGTGACCTTTACAAGCAGAAACATCAAGGATAATGAACTAAACAACATCACTGTGGGAAAAGAAGTGTAAACCTTGTTTCAAATATACAAACTTGTTTTACCATCTTGGTCACGAGACCCTTTCAATCATTTCAAAATATTCAAGATTTGGCAAGGTTAGCCGAAGTAGCCTGGTTGAAAAAGAGCTTGGGATACTTAGCAGCCTTTTTATCCTAGTGGACATTTGGTGTTGTGAAGTGCAAGGCAGGAAAAGACCAAATTCTTGGGCGTTAGCGGTCGGTATTTGCCCTCAATAAAGTGAATACGCAAAAAATTGTCGACTGCTCCTAGGAGGCAAGCAAGCCGGCTATCGATCTACCTATACCTTCATTGGAACCTATCAAATTACTAAAAAAATTAATGTCGTGGCTCTTGTATAGCAAGTAAAGAGGCGTTGAGCTTTGTTGTAAGGAAACTCTTTACACATAACAAAGTTGAAGCCGACTTCAAGTATGTCATTGCATCTACATGTATAAGGCAGAATACGAAGTAATATTGCTTGAATTTATCCTGATCTAATATATAATTCAGAGGTAGTATTTCATCTGTATACTTTAATTTCGTAATATTTTAGATGCTTGGGGAGATCAGGTATGTGGCCACAGTCATGTCCTCATTACGATTCAAAGCCTTTAAAATCCAGTTACGGCCCTCTCAAGAAAATTCACGTGTGAACGTCGACTAACACAACGCAAAAATGCTCGCCAGTACAGCTTTACACCTGCAAGTGGAAGTTGGGTAGAACCAAGACGTAGTAGTTAAAAAATGCATCAATATTCGCCCAAGTTGCTGATCCAAAACGCCCGCAGCCCTCTGTCATATTATCTGCGGTGACTGGGTCGCATTCTCTTATTATAATGTACGAAAAGGTCATGCAAGAAGATGTTATACAAAGCTTTCTAATGGGCCGAATTTAAAATGTATAGGTAAAAAATAAGGCTGGTTGCAAAATATAAAAGCAGATCTGAAGAAAGACTGGAGTGACATTCTCTTCGATACTGCTAGATCAGGCAGTATAATGTCCGAGTATTACGAATAGGCAAATGAGGACAATTTGTTAACATTAAATCAAAAAAATGGAATGAAACGATCGTGATGTGACAGCCAGACTGGCAATACCAGAATTTCTTTCGACTAAAATTAAATAAATATCAATAAAACAAGTACGGAATGAGGTCTTTATGGGATTATCAGTACATATCACCGTAAACGGCTGTATTACCGCTGAAGCGGTCCGTCTCGAAGTGTGCTGAGGTATGGATTCTTGCTCGAATTATGAGACCGGAAATGTTGGACCTACGCTGCAGGAATGACCTTAGAAAACGTCGACGCGGCCCATCTTTTTCAGATCATAGCGCTGGGCCACATCACGTCCTAATTTAAGCGCTCAAATGAAATATAGAGCTGTTTATTCGGTTCGATCTGCTCACAAAAAAATTATTGCCAAGGAGTATGCTTCAACGGGCAGCCCAGACGGTCACCGAAAGATATGAGGACCTTTTCTAAATGCCGCTTCGGGGCTAGTGACGCGATCCGTCATGATCACGAGCCAATCTTTATGTTCTAATCGATTTAATGCTTTTTAGTGTGGTAGGCCAGCGTCAATGAGAAAATATGGCCCACCACCCTCAAGTGAACGGCAATGAAGAGAAGATGGTGCATAATCTGACTAGGTATTTAAGATTTTCGTCTCCTATGTTTGAAAGCGGGACTGAGATGAGTACGTGAAACGTTTGACGTTCGCGGCAAAAACAGCACAAGACAACATAGGAAAAAAGGCGCCATTAACTTTTGTCAAAAATTGGAAAACCGGGACCTCACTAGAGGCTGTGCTGGTATCTACAAGTTGTGAATGTAAAACGTCGGGAGTCTGGACCCCGAAGGGGGAGGTAATGCATCTAAAGTCGAATTTATTGAGCAAGACTTCATTGAACAAAAGCCAACATGTATAATTTAAGGCTCGGGTGCAAGCACACAATGAAGACTTGGTCGACCTATTAATTTAATAAAAAACCAATATGTGGCGTTACCTGCTCCACGTGATAATCGGATTTGCCCGTAATATGTCCCACCTCCCACCTATGGTATTGGTTTTTCAGGGTCAGAAAGTTTGGTAAATACCACGCGGTGTAATAATACTAGTGATGTACGGAATACAAGCACATATAATAGTTTATGTCTACAAGATCAATAGGGCTAGACAATTTCCCGATCATTGAATGAATGAGTTGACTTTGAAATTGGTAGAGTGGTTTTACTTTGACGAAAGCGTTTTACTGGAGAGCAGCTACGTACAAGATTTATGTTTAAGTGAAAAGGAAGGCGAAGCAATGATGGAAAGTTTTACTAACAAGAGGACGCGATATGCAAGACAGCAACGAAAATCTTGATCGCTAGTAAAATTACGTAGACCACACTAGGTAGATGAATTGGATTTGAACTGTGGAGCCTTGCTCCGAGAATTTAGGCGTAAACAATGAGCTCTAATGGGTTCAAGATATTTTATAACCATGAAGACGATCAAAAGGTGATGAAAGTCTCTGAGAATAGACTATGGTCCCTTGTCTAAAGTACCTGGTCATTCATCAGAAACACCCGGGTTTTATTTGTGGAACACGGTCTTTGATAGGTGAGCCCCGGCCCTCAGAACGTCCTAGGCTTCTCATGGTCAACCTTCTTCCGGTTAGTATCAGAAAAAAGTAAAAGATGACCAAGGAGATAGAAGGATGTGCAAGCGTGATGTATAATAGAGCGGTAGAAGATAGAAAAAGTTTATAATTAAGCGATCAGATCCCAAGGGACGAGTCTAACTTGTCCCGGATGCGACGGATTAAGGCTCCTAGATTAAACTACGGAGACACCCAAACCGCGTGATCTAGTGCCACGAGGAGTCGGCCATTCGAAGAAGTTAAAAGAAATCAGCCGTATATAACTGCTATTCACCATCGAAAAGCATTCCACCACGCCGGGAGGCCGAGATGGGTGTCCGAAGAAAAGTTTTAAAAATTTTGTAAGGTCGCATCGGCTATCGTTAATTATCTAAAAGATGAGATGTACCACGCCTTGCCACGCCGAGTCGCCTCGCATCGATGCTTCCTCCGCACGTTGAACTACGACAATAGGATGGTATTCGTTCTCGCTTGTTTTTTTAAATATAAAAGGCAGTGATCGACTTTTTAAATCTCTTAACTGTGGTATTTTTTAAAGCGAGTGTAGGCCGTGGCCAGCTCAGTGAAACAACGAACTGGTCGAAAGGACACTAGCGCAAGCAAATCTCGGTCAAAAAATCTGGAATGGTCGGCCAACAGATTTTTGAGCATAGACGAGTTGGTCAACAAAAGATTTCACTTAGGAGGAGGCTAAAGTTTTCGTATGTGTGGCCGGAATTCCCCCCACGGCAGTCCCCAATGGTCGACTAAGTCACAGGTGGTCATCGTACTCACGCTGTATAAATTGACGAGGCTGATTGACTAATTCGCCACATCTGCCGCGGAGTACGTATTCGCGTGCATGTAAGTAGTGATTATGACATCCCTATGTAGCAGGCATGGGTCACTGGATGGCACATGGTCACCTGAGACCGCAGGAGCATCGTCCTTCTCAGAGATTAATTTGATCTTTGTTTCATAGGACCCGAATATGGCCCAGTCCAACAAGAGACTTGGGGTAGATAACAGATTCGCGTTGTACATAGCCGCAAGTGGCGGTATGTAGTACCGGTCGACGCGGTACGCTCGGATGATGTCGACTAGTCCAACGCCACTCGTACCATCTCAATGTCGCTGCTGGACAGGCCGCCGTCAGGCTCCGACTATACTTCGAAGGGACCCCGTCAGAGACCCCAATTTCATGTGTCAAAGAGGAAGCGGTAATTGACGCTTTTAAACCTGAGAAAACGAAAGGGATAGGCAAAGAGTTGCAAGGACGCAAGCCGGGGTCGCTTGCTGGACATAGAAGATGGTGGTGCTTTGTTGGATGCGTGTCTGGCAACGGCTTAACATACGAATCTGCCGCCGCGAAAGAGACCGCTAGGGATATGCCTGATCCTTCGGAGGCGACAACGCGAGGTCCACGTGGTTTAAATCTATATTAAGTACGGAATTTTCGCTTTTTTGGTAGTCAGCCTGCTATTGTAGATGGTCGACCAATGTTCTATCAGGCCGGGGAGGTTTAGAAGGTTATGACACATTAGCACTGTCGCGAATTTTTGGTGTAAGGTTCCCAGCGGTTTTCCGACATAATGCGATAAATAGAGCATATTCCGGTCGACCGCAAAAATTAATGTGGCGGGATTGTTCAGCCACACTACCTTGTAAATCCAGCAAGGCTTGGCAAATTGCCACGGGAATGGCTACGGTGGCGGCCAAAGGATCAACCGGAATTATAGGCGCAGCGGCACAGAACACCGGCGAGGTGGCATTGGCCAACGACATGATAGCAGGAACCATCGGCGTGACAGCAAGAACCTTCGGCGTGACATCAGGGACCAACGGCGTGACATCGGGGAACATTGGTGTGGCAGCAAGGACCGTAGATGTGACAGCAGTGGCACCGGGTTCGATAGTGATAGCGAGATTCGGAGTGGCGGAAGGACCCTTGCCTCGGATTAATCTCGGTTGCGGTAAGAGTCGGCGGAGCTTACAACTCGGAATATCGGGCGCGCGCGGGAGACCGAGACCGGGTCATCGGGCGGTGAAAAAATCGATGAGAGACATTGCTGAAGCGCCACAAAAGATGGCGAGGACCAACCCAACGAATGCAAGGAATATAACTTACGATCCTCTGTGTGTGGGGGGGAATTAAAGACAGTAAATTTAGAGAAGAATTTTTTTAGGTTGTGGATATGAAGGCCAGCGAACTATACAGAGAAAGGTTTACCCCTTAGGGAAAGGTTGCTAAGGAGAAAGGGGTCACAAGGGTACCAAGAACCTCGGAAGAGAAAAGATGGACTGTTATGTAAGGAAGGTGGAGGCCAAAGTACTAATTTTATGATGCAGAAATGTGTAGGATACGGTCCCTCATATGAGGATTTGATCCTTAAGAGAAGATCTTGGTCCCTCATAGGTGGTAACGGTCCTTCATTGGTAGACTTTATTTTTCATCGGTAGACCAAAGCCCCTCATCGGTAGATCAAAGACCCTCATCGGTCGACCAACGCCTATCTTTGGTAGACACGGTCCCTCAAGGTGGTCCTCGAGTCCCTCGAGGGTATCTTTGCGGCCGTCAATGTGCGAGTGGGTTTCTCACGAACATGCTACTCTCGACCACTCAAATTGGGAATGAGGAGACGAGTTGTGGATAGAGTAGAGGAATACAGGACTTAACGAAATAAATACAGCTTATTTTGCGATCTACTTGACCAAACTTAATCGTGCTTTGAAAAACTTGTTTTTTTGCCCTGAGGTACCATAGAAGGGATATGCTGTACCTCCTCCCCATTAAAGACAGTTGCGTGGCAAGACTATGATAAGTGAAACCCCAGGATGTATTTGGCCTATGGGTTCGTCGGGTAGCAACCCTTCCCAAAGATTATTTATCGAAAGCGAACTTCCGAATCTGAAATAAGGAAGCAAAGTACAGGCCAGGTGGTCTATTCTCGTGAAACATTAAGTAAAATGCCATGAGAGACTAGCTTTCTGAAGAATTTGATTTTGAGCCCTCTCTCGACCGAGTCGATCGATTGTCCACCTACCGGCGAACCACGTGGAGTATATCCTTTGAGGACCCCAGGTCAAGCCCTTTCAAATCCAATATCTAAGTCTCCACTAACGTCTACCGTTAAGTGCAAACTTCCAGCTGACGGCTACACAAGGTGAGTTAAGATGCATACGCGGCATCAGGGTACCTCGTCCGTAAATCAGTATTGGCACAGTGAGTAACAAGGGTTCCATCGCACAGTTATAAAGGCCACCCCGCTGCATGCGTTGCTCAATTCGAGTCTTCTCATCGAAGACACGTTGGTCCATAGATGAGCTACTATGAACCCGCTGGTCTCTAAAAACTGTTTACGACCAAGAAATAGGCAAGTACATATCCTTCGTGACGAGTTCACTGATATGCTGTACTTGCCACTACGTAGATATGCTTTAGCTTGCTGCGATTCGAACCCATAAGAACCGTTTCTGATTTAACCTTATCATTTACATAATCTCCATATTTTATTTCGAAGACGCAATATAACGTTTAAGCTCATAAAACCATACACTTTATCGTTCATAAAACGAAGACAAAGAATGTCTCTGTTATTTCCTGGAATCGTGTAACCATGTAATATTAGGTACTAGATTACGTATATGGTTCCACCGGATTCATATATACACCAAGTGTGTGGTAACTTATTCCCTTGACCAATTTTAGCTGTGTTCGCACAGCCGGATTCAGGCACTCTACATTTAAATCTCCAGATAACGTCTTATTTTCGAGTTGCCAATTTCAGTCAAATGATTGACTAATAAATGGAGATACCCGCAAGGCATGCAATCATGTACCGACTCCTTCGATTTGTGTGAGTGGTATTACTTCTGTCCTGCCTTTGCATTCGCACAGTCGCTGAAGAATTGTATCACAGCGTTGAACTCAGTAATACTGAGGTCTTGATCAGTCCTTAAAACGACCGTACCACAAGCGAGGCGATCGAACGAACTAGTAAAACATATACACGCTTGTGGATGCTCCGAGACCTGCATAAGATGGCCATCCGACGATCAAACCGCAGGCATCTTTACGGATCGATTTTACCCGTTTACCTTTATCTCTAACCTTATAATCCAAGGTATAGTGTGTGGTGAATGCTCGGTTAAATTGTCGATACTATCTCTCCACTGGCGCCTGGACGACCGACTAATGGAGGGGTGATCCGATTCCGTGTTGTATGCTTCGCTTCTCTTGTGTACTCGTCGTCAGGGTTGGTGCACTATTCCAGGTGGACTTGAGTTACTGCCAAACTTGACCGTGGTTGGGATTGGGAATGTCGCGTGTAAATATTCACACGATAGCGGATGTACTTGTAAGGTGATCGATTTGAGTCACCTTGATCTCCACGAGATCTCCTTGTCCAAAGTAGATACTTGATGCGCGAGGCTTCTGACCACTTGAGCCATCTGGCGATCTTGCACCCTTTGTCTTTACTTGTTTACTGCGTCCGATCACAGTTGGAGGTTTGGTTGAGTGTCCTCGATCCCTGACCAAAATCAATCCAGGGATAAAAATAATTTAAGTATGCACATTTTCCTTACGTCGGTTAACCGGGATTCCAACGCGGAGAAAAAGTCGACACGTGTACTGATGAGCGAATTGAACTCTGTTTCATGCTAGCCAAATCAAACCCTTCAACACACACATCGGTAGGCCTATCTATGTCACGAAATTTCTGGGTCCACGCGTCCAACCTGTCAAAAGATCGTCTCTTGTATCTATCTGACTTACATTAAGTGCGCTCTCTCCTGGACCTTGGCGTGATCCACACCCGACTTGTACGCAGCTGACTCTAGGCTCGCGGTCTCCGGTCGGGCTCGTGATCTCGTGTCAGGATCACGATTTCTTGTCGCTCTCGTGAATCTTGAGTGAACTTGTGATCTCTGGAGGCCCCGCAATCTCTAAGTGAAACTGCAAGATCCGGAATGATCGCTTGGTCTCCGGTGAGATTTGTCTTCAGGTTACGTAACTATACTAGAGTCACAGCACATCCACCCTTGTCGTTGAAATTGCACAATCTTACACGTTTAATTACACGGTTGGAGCCACTCGTCCCAGATCGTATCCGCCAATCAGAATCCTTTTCGGAATTTAGTGACGCTAGCGATCTATGGGCTTCCGAATCCATACCAACGGTGAAAGATCGTGATCACTTCACTGCAAATGTAATCCCATGATAACATCAAATTGGTCACCTAAGTCGAATACAACAGATGCATTATCGTACAATTATCTTCGTTTTCTGTAGTGGATAGCAATTACCGATTCCTGACTTGTAAACGGTGCGCCTTTCGCTAGGCGCACCACCTTCTTAGTTGAAAAAATGCTGATCAATGAGATATAGCCACCGATCTTTTACTGACTGGCGACGAGCAAAAATGCATGACGCCCACAGTCGACTATAGCACAAAATGACAAGTCTTCTTATACTTTTAAATATAAATTTATAATAGATGCTTTATTACAACGTGAGAAGAGATACACGATGGATAGTTATCTGGAGCATATTCATTCAGTGATTCAGAAATTCTCTTGATGTCGCAATATAGTCATCGCTCTACCCCTACTGGCCCCATCCATTTTTTTGATGGCCCGCCACGCTGTTGTTATGTCAAACAGCATCGTAAGTACGGCCGCTGCCATTTTTGGCTGAAAATCGATCAATTTGTTAAGCGTTTCGAGGTCCTGCGCGTGGAGCGTACACTCATGTACGAAGTTTACATTCCTTCGCCAGATATTGCACCTCTGCAAGTCTATTTCGCATAAAGAGCGAGGTTTTTTTGCTTTCGACGTAGGAATAATCCATTAAATTGAACCTCCAACCTCTTTTCGTCTATGTATCAAATTAGAGCTTAAAAAAGATTGAGCCAAACTAACTATCAAGTCTTTCTGCGCATCTTTGATCCCTTGTCTGCCCTATGCAGCTTGAGGCGAACAGGTCGCCCCTGACAGGGTCCATAAGAAGCACCAGCTTTAAAAAAGTAAAAAATCTGTACAGAATACCGGGTTCTCTGCAATACAAATCGCTAGTAGTGGTACATGCTTAACATAAGCGTGCTTATCATGCTTACCCTGAGTAAGAATCAAGAGCTGTGATCAAGCCCTACTTACTACTCGTGGCGGCTTAAAGAATGTAGGATTTGGTCATTTAGTACCCTTAACGACCCAAACACATGTCATTCGTGTAGCTCAACTTTAAGGACCAATTTTAGGCACGTCCTGCCAAGTTGAATTGATCAAGTGCAAATTCTATTTTCTTATGGTTATTATGACGAGACCTAATGGCGTTGTTTAGTTCGACAAACGATCTTAACTCAAAGTTTTCTACGACTCATGTACCTATGAAATGTCCGTATTCAAGACTTCGGGTCGACGAGCGTGCGTCGGCCGGTGACCAGTAGACGAAGCCTGCTGATGTCTTAACAGTTGTAAATGTTAAATGATTGCTAGAGGAGCAAGGCTGTGTCAGCTCGCGACGCGTCCAGTTCTCATTGAACGAACTTAGAATGACGAAATATTGCTGGTAATTATACAATGCAAATAGCATGACCCAGATATGTTCTTTGCGCCCGGTCGAAAACATTCGTTCGACGGCATTCAATTCGACGTCAACCAGATATTTTTTTTTTGCGTGATGTAAAAGTTGCCGCAATCATTGTCGATTATGTTTACGTTAGACGAAATATGTGGTCTTTACAAGGAGTACAAAGTGGTACCAGGTATATGGTGGACCGGCAGTCACGTAGTGGTAAATTAGTATGGAGCAAACTCTCACTGACAACAGAGGTTATCAGTGTCCTGTCACCTTATGACACTACATAAAAATACTATACTACAAAGGCTATGCTACTTAAGAGTTGTCAAAGTAAATATAAAATAATGTAAATAAGCCGTTTCATCTCTTTCTGTCAATTATTCCGACCTTGATTATACTAATACATAAAATGTTTTGTGACGTCTAATCGACACCCATTGCGCGCGTCGAGCAGAGATTCGTGTGCATATATCATTTGATATATTAACTAAGGAGTGAACCCTTGTTTCACTGATAGAATATTACAATGTGTAACAAATTTAATAAAGGAAAATCGAGTGATATACACACAAATTATCAAAGCTTGTAATGATTAAATTATGTATCGGGTTCACCCCGTTACACTTCGGGCCGTTATGGGGATAGATTCGCTTCATTTGGTGCCAGTCTCGTTCAGGTATTAAGTTTACTACATATGCATGTTGACATTTATATTTGCTTACTTAAGTGTAACGGGCTCACCCAGTAAAAAACGCTACAACTAGCTTAAGTTAGTGAAACTCCAATGCTAGGTTTAGGACGATCACTTGACGCGACATTGGTGGGAAGTTTGGGATCGAAATGACTACTAAATGGCATGCTGACAAGCCTTCGAGAGTAGTGTAGTTATTAAGATTAAGTGATGCGAAGGGTATGTCATGGACATGCATGAGGAGAAGCGTGCCTATACTATGCTTCAAGTAGACCGGTAAGATAGGATACCAGTACGTGCATTTCGTAAGCATGCTGTAGCTCGAGTGGAAATGTGTGGCATCCATATCCCAGACGTCACCGGTTCGATACCCGGCAGTGAAAGTTAAACCTTAGGGTACTGGTGTTTGGGGTTCACCAGCACTGTCCTGCCAGACAGTGACGTCCCCCATTTTTGTGCTCAGTGGAAAAGATGTCCACATCAGAGAAACCGTTATTTGATAAAGGAACATGAGAAAGGAACGTCATGATTGATTGGGCAGTCGTAATGAAGAAGTGTTTCAGAAAGATGAGTAGCAACGGTAGGAACGAGTTACGCTCATTTGATAATTCAATTTTGGTTTTGCTGATTCGAACAAAAGTGTTCTTCACTTTGACGCTCCGCTACCTTTGAAAAGTAGAAACTCCTATATTCCTTGTCATTGATACAATTATTGTGGTGGAGCATGACTACTCGCTCTCGATTCTCATGTTTGCTTACCTATAGAGGCAAGTCTTTCGCCCATGGCGAGCTCTTCGGCAGTTTCTACAGGTTGCAATCTGGTGACACGCATCACTCAAGAGCAGCTCAATAGCTGTGGTTTACCTCCTCGGCATATCGAAATGGACGTGACGGGGCACGCAAATGTAGTGATCATGGGCAACGACAATGACGGACTGTAGTAGGAGAGTGCGGGCTTTACGAAAGTAGAAGCATCCAAAATGCGACATTTTGCTTTCATAATTGCGTGTAGTGAGAGTAAGTCGTTCAAGGAGCTCTATTTGAGCTTCTTTTCTTTTACGCGCTAAAGTTAGCACAAGTATAAAGATACAGGAAACGTATGGTCGCCGACACATTTGCATTTCAAAGTCGAAATGGACTCTGAGTTGCATCGCGGTTATAAGTGAGTGAGAAAGTGAGGTATATTTAGATACGCTTACTACCTGCTATATCCGGTCACCCGGCAACAAGGTTACCGGGGTGACTGCTACTTTATATACTAGGTAGCACTAGGTCTCGAACATGAGAAAGCCTGCGCGCAGACTCCTGTTGAGAGAATATTAGGTCCTCGGTGCCAGTACGGGGCCCTCTATGATGTATTGTTCGGCCTGAGAGGTCTCCAACCAATGATTGACATCAGAATCAAGGAAGGTCGTGGCCTTCTGGACTATAACGGGATTAGAAGAAGCGTGCGATTGAACCGAATATCCTGTGTCCAGAGCGATATTCGCCAGTCGATCCGCCATTTTATTGTAGGTGCGGCAATTATGTCCCCAGCTGGAGATATGTATATCATTAGCGATGTCCCTTGCTTCGGTGAATAACTGCTTTAAGGGATGGTTAAGTGGAGGACGTCGTGTTCGGAGTTTCGCTAGGACAAGGGCAATGTCCCCAATGACATGCAGGGATAAGTAGTCGCTGTCCTTTGCTCACCGAAGACCGTGGACGAGCCCACAGTATTCATCGATAGTGATAGTAGTATCGGCAGCGGCATAGGCCACGCTCGCTACCCACAAAAATGCATGCGGCGTGCGTCGGAACGTAGAGTCGGACCATAACAGATCCAGCTCCGCCTGGACCTGAATTTTCGCGGGATCCTCCATCAATAGGGGAAGTAGAGCACTCTGGTACCGTTCGATAGGGCGTACGTGCAGCAAAGGAGGTTCATCGTAGCAGAGGAGGGTATCAGCCAAGGCCGACCTTTTGCCCGTCCTCCCCCATGCCGGGCTGGTAGATTGATCCACGAAACCTTCGAACCGACCGGCAAAAGATTGTCTTGGCCCTAGCTGTGTGAACATCTTGTGATAGAGACGGGCCATCCATGCGGCGGAGGCGCTCGAACCAGATGGCATGAAGTGTCGTTGATACGAGAAAACGCCACAGCTCTCTAGATGCCGGAAAGACCGCAGCCTGAGCTTTTAATAAATCTGCCCCTGTGTTTATAAATTGCTTAACAACAACCAAGTCGTTAGCGGAATCCTTAAGAGTCATAGATTGCTTGACAACAACCGAGGCGTTGGGCGGAATCCCCGTGAGGTCCAGTACAAACAATCAGACATGCAAGTCATCCTCCTGGAAAGTACCAATCCATCACCATCGATGAAGGAGGTATATCCAGAGTCGACGCGCGCTAGGGCATGTCCAGAATATATGTCTTGCCAGAGCTGTACCAGCATGCACACACTCAGGAACGGGCACGATAGATCTCGCTTCGCCCAATTCTAGAGCGAGAAACTGTTGCTCTTTAGTCGATATATCGTCTGAGCGTTGGTCGGAAAGGACGCACGAATTAGTCTTATATATCTCCAAGTAATTAATGGTAAACCTTCCGATATCCCGTGAAAGTTCGCCTTTGCAACCCGTTCCTCGAGAAGTCTAGTTCCTTCAAGAAAGCGCCGCCGGGAGACAAGCTGTTTGAGTTTCTTTCGATGTAGCCGCCACCGTCCACGACCGGCCCACAGGACGACAACCCGCGCAAAAACCGGATGCGCGCCAAAGTGGACAGGAGTCCCACTGGATGAGGACGCGGCGATATCGCACGCCGTCATCGACAAAACGGGTTGCAACCCACATTCCATACCCGTATCGAAATGCAGGAGAGATGTACTTTCACTAGTGAGAAGCCAGTCATGAAATTGATGGTCCTAAATTGAGTACGAAATTAGGGATC
>CANTFL010001135.1:0-45902 GCA_947650285.1 Hyaloperonospora brassicae | reverse complement strand
TAGGGCCGCCTATGTGACTGGAGAGGAATCAAGCGTTCGTAATGCTGAGGAGGTGAGTGTTTGGATGGCGATCAGACATCCGAATGCGAAGGCGATTCTGTGCATTGAGGTGAAAAGCGAGTTCCTATAAGTCGGTAGCACTGTTCGTGACTACACTTTTCGGTGATGTTGCGTATTCATTCTCCGGCGACTCGTGACATGCAAAAAGCGAAAGGTAAAGTACGCCGCGTCTGTAGCTCACATGAGCTTGAGCTTCTGCACGCTCTTCAGCACCATGAAGGAAGCCCCGACGCCCAGGCATGTCACCACCACGCCGACGGCCAATGCCACCCACCCAACGACAGCGCCAGGGTCCGGGAACGAGTAGCTTCCAATGTCAGAAGCCCACTGAGGCTCGGTCCAAATCGGCATCGACGAGTTAACAATGTCGTAATGCAGCACTGCCGTAGTTCGCTTGATCGCTGGGGAGCTGGCTTCGTGATGGAACGCACTCTTCGTAGCGCAAATTCCCGGGTGAACGCACTCCATTCCCTTTCCACCGTTGTGACAACCTTGACTTTGTGAGCACGAGGCAGCAGCAGCAGCAGTAGCATTCGGTACCATCGCAGAGGCCAGAAACGCGCGAGTGAAGAACTCGTAAGCGTTCGGGAAGAGGCGCACCGTGTAGTCGGCGTCGGACCACGACTCGTTGAACAGCGAATGCATCGACTCGTCACTACGTTTGAGAACAAGCATCGAGCCGTCGACGTCGATCGGACCGGGGTACAAAGTGGTCGGCACGGAGTAAGCTGGAGACGCCGAGTCTGACAGGCTCAGATACTCAATCAGCGTCGACTTCATGTACTGGGAGTAGTCGTTCATGAGGTCGCAGTTCCAGTCCGTCGTGATGCACAACAACATTGACCTGACCAGCGACGTATCCACTGCGATCTTGTCCATCTCTGCAGTTGTGGCATTACTAGAAGCGAGGATAAACACGCTCTCTGCTAGCACCTGCGCAGCCTTTGCAACTGCATCCACGTCCAGGAGCGTAAACTCGTCGTGACGACTGTTGTACGTCCTCTTCGAAGAGAACGTGCCGTCATATCCAGCTAGCACCGCGCCTACTAGATCACGCTTACCGTACTCACCGCCATTCACGAATGAGGTCAACGGCGTCGGGGGGAGAGAGCCTGTGCTGCCCTCAGTGACAGCAGAGGCAGCTGACGGTGCGCGCATAATCGCGTCCACGAGATTACTGGAATCGTTCGCGTTGGGATTCACGTGCACCGTAAAGTTGCCAGACTTCGGCAGAATGCCCACCTGGTCAACTGCAATCACGTACGAGATGTTAGCGAGCTGCAACTTAGCAAACTCTGTGCTACTTAGCATCGGCGACGTGCAAAAGCTCTTGCCCATGGGCGACACGGAGTCATCGACGGCGAACGCACAAGCTCCTTCCGGGTCCTTCGTGAATCGGTGCAGGTCCGACAGGAACTTCCTCGACCCGACAAAACCATACTTCTCGGCCTGAAACGCTGCAAACACCACCTTTTTATCGAAGGCCGAATCCGGCACTCCCTTGAGCGCATGAGCTGCTGCAAGCAGTGCCACAAGTCCAGACGCTGCCGTGTTGGCCCCCGGTGCCAGCACATGCGACAACGACGTCGCATCCATTCCAGCCATGGCCATGACGATCTCGTCCGACTTCAAGTTGCCCC
The DNA here is from genome assembly GCA_947650285.1 of Hyaloperonospora brassicae. Lineage (NCBI taxonomy): Eukaryota > Oomycota > Peronosporomycetes > Peronosporales > Peronosporaceae > Hyaloperonospora > Hyaloperonospora brassicae. The sequence continues at coordinate 44,202 of CANTFL010001135.1, read as the reverse complement.
TCATGGCCCACGAACTCTGTCCTCCAATCGGGTCGCACCGGGGACTGCGGTTTCCGTATAAATTGGTGAACGTGAGGCACTTGATCGAGTCCATGTCTGCCGGTCCGAAGTAGTAGTTCATGAACGCCCTATACGTCGCGCCAGAGCCATTGTCCACGTTCTTCTGGGCGCGTTTCGTGAACTCCGCGCCGACTGTGGCGTTCTGCAGCATCACGACGGGAAACGGCAAAAGCTTTGTCAACAGCGCGTTGCCCGTCGGGTTCCACTTGGTCTTGTCACCTGCAAACGGGTTCAGCACTCCGTCGATCGTGCCGTCTCCTTGGGGGGCTCTCGCGTCAAACGACGCGTTCGTATCGCCGGCATCGGGAAAGATAAAGAGACCGCCAATGCGGTCGAAACCGGGCGAAAGCACGTCGTACTCCGCGAGCGATTCGGCCATCACGAGCACGTACTTGTCGTCGGTATCCACCAAGTGCGATTTTCCTGCGATAAAGTTCTGCAGGTCTTTCGAGCTCGTAATTGGGTACAGGGTCGCCATGTCGGTACTCGAGAGACTGCGGCAGCCGATACTTCCTCGTGTGTGGAACAAACGGACGCACTCGCCGCCCGTGGTGACCAAGTGATCCGGCGCGCCTGCAGTCACCGACGAGGCGCGGGACTCGCACCACTGGAGCAGCAGCAGAGCCACAGGCAGAAGAAGCGTCGACCGAACGGGGAGCTGCATCGCGCGTGGAACTGAACGTATGCCAAGTGCCTGTTCAATGGAATAGTCACCATAGCGCTCGCAGGGGCGGATCTTGACCGAATATTCCCAGCGCGTTCATCAAACATTGACAATAGCGACCGAAAGCTGATTTTGACACATCGAACGCGCCAACGTCTCGTCAACATTGATTTTGACCAAACACAGCCCGTCGCTTTTCGTGTGTCAAAACGACTGTTTCGATCGCGCGTCGACGGCCTCAGGTGCCGTAGATTTCGCGTCATGACGAAGCGGCGCGAGCTGAACGTGCGCGAGCTGCTCGAGCTGGAGCGCCAGATCTACCAGGAGAGTATCGACCGCGTGCGGAAGCAGCAGGAGGAGCTGAAAGCCGGGACGCTGGAGGACTTTGTCCGGCGCTGCCAGCCCTTCGAGGCGGATCGCGAGCGCGAGCTGCAAGTGGCGCAGCACCAGTACCACTTCTCGCTGCAAGACGCGTCCAGTCTCTTTGAGTTCGACGTGCAGCAAGCAAACGACGTGCTGCGGTCGGACGAGCAGCAACTGAAACTGGAGCTGCTCGAGCGCACCCAACAGCGTCGCCGGCGAATTGGACAGCGGCGGCAGATGTTGCAGGACGGCATTGTTGACACGAGCAACGTGAAGGCAGTGAACGTGACGCATTCGGATCGCGTCGACACGCGGCTGACCAAATTGGAGCCTGAGCTGCTGGAAAAACAGCTGCGGCGTGCACGACAGCGGATGAGGACGAGGTTCAATTTTCGACACTTGTCGCGAGGTATCTTGCCGACTCCGAAACGGATTGTGGACGATGTGGTACACGAGTGTGCGAAGTTGCAGAGGAATCGAGAACGAGACGAAGGGGTCAAGATGGGGCAAGAGGAAGAGGCGGAGCAAGAGGTGGACGTGGTCGTTGATGAGGTTGGAGAGAAGTTGATGTGTCGAGGACGTGTTGGCGAGAATGGTGCCGTGATGGACGAGACGTTTTGTGTGGGCGATCCAGTGGTGTTGTTGTCAAAGTTGACGGAGGAGGACTTTCAAGGATTCGTGTCGGCTCTTTCGAAGGAGGAAGTCAAGTTGGTGCTGGTGTGTGGATCGCACGTTCGCGTGACGCTTGCACGACTACGTAGTGGGCAGTGTGCTCTTCGAAAGCAATCGGAGACAGCTAACTCGGAACCGAAAGCGTTGCTTGGCGTTGCGGCTAATTTGACAGAGCTGTTGCAGGATCCACCAGACGTTCGACGACGCGCTGCTACAGTCATGCGTACGTCGAGCTGTTGTGTATTGCAAACGACCCTGGTCTTATAGTGTTGTTGTGTATGCGCCTGACAGACAGACTCAAGCTAAAGGCGACCGACGACAACTGATGCGAATGATTCTGTAATGTCAACGAACGATTTTGCTGCAACAGAGCTCGTTGCAAGCATGTGTCTGGTTGTGGAATGACGACGTCTCTACTGTGTCTTCTTATGCGCTAATGGACGATCCGTTACGTCGACCTCTAGCAGTGGGCGGAAGGTATTGACGAACGTGTAGCGCGAGAAGACTACAAACAGGCGGCGGTACCACACAAACTGACTCTGGTGCAGTGCCATGGCATTGTAGTTCCACCATGGCCTGAAAACAAAGACGAATTGCCGATCCTGCTGTGCGTCCTCTGTCTGACGCGTCAACCATAATGACGGCACGGCATCCAGTATCCCAATGTACTTGCGCACGATATTCGTGCTCTCCAGAGCCCACCCGCGAACGACCTTTTCCGCACCGGCGTTCGGCGTAGTAGCAGCGCTGCATTTCTCCGATTGTTCACGCAGAGCCTGTTTGACTCCGCAATGGGTCGCAATGTGGTTTGGATGCCCCGAGACGCCGTAGCCATCGAATGTAAAGACCTGCGATCGCCAACGCAAGACACACGCAGCGTCAGTCAGTTGCCGCTCCATCTGCCATCCTCCCATCTAGCATCCAGCCAGCAACAACAGCCGCAGCGCTCTACGAACCGCATCGATGCGGTGCTTGTCCACGTAGTCCAGCACAATCGCTGCAATCCGCGACGTGTCCCAGTGGTTCTGCATACCGTCTTGAAGCTCGGGCTCCTCCAGCACGTGGACATGGGGAGTTGCCAGTCCAATGTGGCCGGCACACGCGCGAAGTTCCTGCTCTCGGACGGCCCCTAAGCCATCAAAGTTTCCCCGGGAGAGACACAGCAAGTGGGTCTCCCACTTGTCGCGGCCAGCGCTGGATCTGAGCTGGAGCGAGTGCACGAGAGGCAAAAAGAACATACTCTCGTCGTCGGGATGGGCCGTGACGAGCAGCGCCCGTTTGGTCGGCGCGGAAGACTCATTTGGTTCGCGCTGGAACGGGACGACGAACACGAGCGCTGCAGCGACGAACAGGAGGACATTGGCGCCCAGTAAGAGGTGCTTGAGCGCCTCGAGGCGCGTCTGGAGCTCCTCGTCGTTGAGGTCAAAGAGCATTGCGACGCTCTTTTCGCGCAGTGAGCGGATGATGTTCGTTTTCGGACCGAGTGAATTGGTAGCGATGTGGTAAGTACGATCACCAGACGACCTGTTCAGACCGCGAGGAGCTCTTTGTACCGAGCGAGAAACGCTGCGGCAGTATTGGAAATCTGAGCGACGACGACGACGGACTGTCGTGGCCACTGCTGTTGCTGCAGTTGGCGCATTTTGGCCACTATTGGGTCGGACGTGATCGCGGCAAACGCACGCGAGTCCAGTAGGAAATACGCGATCGTTAACGACGAGACGACGACGTTGAGCTCCGAGCGGGTGAACGGCGTCGCGTCGTCGTCTCTCGGCGGTATGTCCAACACAAACGGCACGAGGAGCTCCACGCCGTCTCCGTCAATGAACTGCTGTTGGAGCTGCGGGTCGGAGATGCAGTTGCAGATACCGCCCAGTGCGAATTCCACCAGCGAGCGCTTCTGCACAAGCTGACGTGGGGACGTCGTTGTGGACGGACCTTTTCGGGCAGACCCACAGACGTCGCTGTCGTCGTTGTGGGTCTCATTGACGTCGGTGGATCCGCCGGGGCTGGCGACGGCGAGGATGTCGAGGAACAGGTCCATGATGCGCAGAGCACAGAAGGACGTGTAGTTGATGGGGTCGTAGGCAAAGTTGGCCAGATGGGCCACGACCTCTTCTTGCCGAAGAACGTCAGGAGAGCGCTGGAACTCGTTGACGAGCTGCTGCAAGTACTCGTGACGCGGTGGCGCGTCCTGACCTTGTCGCGCTTGCAGACGTGCACGCGATGACAGCATTGTCTTCGACTCTCTAAGGCAAAAACGGACAAAAATGAGTGGACGGCAGAGACGCTTCACGGTGTTCTATGACGCCACTGTATCTCAAAGCTCTCGGGTTGTTGTGATACACATACAGCTGCCTCGTTCTCGCTGACCTGCTTTACAAAAGCTTGTGGTACGGCTTGATGGGGTTCAGGATGCTACGGCACATTGGGTTCGTGCAACGTGCGCAGTTGAGCGGGTACGTGGGCGAGTGCAGTTCGTTTGAGTCCAAGTGTTGCTTCACGATATCGGCCTGAGCCTCGAACAGCAGAGGCTCGTCATTCAGCGACGGACACCGCTTGAAGTGCTGCAAACAGAGAGAGAAAAAACGTGAGTCAAGAGGAACACCCTGGCTGCAGTCTTAGCTGGAGCAACCCATCTACGCACCGCGATACCAGCTTCCTTGGCCTCCTCGGCGTACTCAATGTCGATCTCGTAGAGTGTCTCAACGTGGTCCGACGTGAAAGCAATAGGCACGGCCATGACATGCCTGTGCAACACGGAAGAAAGCGGCGTCAGTGGCTACACAAACCAGTACACATGCAGTGCCACTCGACCGATCCGACTTACTTGTGTCCCTGTTTCCCGTAGAACTTGATCACGTCGCTCGTGCTTGGCCCCATCCATGGCAAGTAGCCGACTTTCGACTGCCAGCTGAGAATGTGCGGGTTCTTCCCCGCCAACTGCTTCATCACCCGATCGGCCGTCGCGGCAATCTCGTTCACATACGCGTCGCCCTTGTACACCGTCTTCATCGGCACCGAGTGCGCGGAAAACATGATAATGACCTTGTCTCGGTCTTCTGGCGCGTACTGCTCCAGTCCCATCTTCACCCTGTTCACCACAGCCGAGATGTAGCCCGGGTGCGTGTTCCAGCGATCAATGAGCGACCACTGGAAGTCCTCCTTCATGTCGAGCCGGTCCAGCTCGCGCCACAGGTGGTTCATGCTCGAACCCGACGTCGTGCACGACCATTGCGGGTACTGCGAGAAGGCCACGGCGCGCGTGACGCCGTCCTCCTTCATCTGCTTCAGGGACTGCTCCGTCGACGGGTCTGCGTAGCGGAAGAAGACGTAGTGCTTGTGCGGTGCGCTCTACAGCAGTGCACACACGAGTCATGACCACACATTAGCCCCTCGAGCTCGTCCAGCGCTTTTAACGCACTGGTTGTACCTACTTGTGGTCGGACGTTGTCCAGGATTTTGCACATGTGTTCGCCCTGCAGGTTCGTCCACTTGAGGATGGGAGAGCCGCCTCCGATCTGCGAGTACTGGTCCACGATCTGAGGCGTGCGGCGCTTGGCCACATACGGACCGACGACGCTTTGCACGGGGCCCATGGGGATCAGTTCGGGGTCCGTGAACAAGTTGGTCAGGAAGCTCTGCACCTCGGACAGCGTGGACGGGCCGCCCATGTTGAACATGGCGATGGCAGTGGGCGCTTTCTTCTTCACCGCAGTGGCAGTCGACCGAGCGGCGGACATGGCAGTGGTCGCGTCGCGTCGGGTTGGGTCGGGTCAGGAGTTGGTGGGATATCTCGATTTGTAGACTGCACCTGTCGATGGGGTCGGCCACGACTTCCATGATGATCGGAGGGTATCGAGTTGAGGAGGGATGGGGACCATCACGATCAGCGGGGAACGAAGAAGTCATTACGGACAGCAGTTGGGTTTGAGAGCGACCAATGGACAGTCTGGACGACGGCACGAGAAACGCCAAGGACGAAGTCGCGTTTGTTTTGACACCAGTCCGTGGCGAAAACATGCAGCCAACAACCACAACGGTCGGACCACCATCTGCCACAAATACCACACAACGCCACAAACACCACACAACGCCACAAACACCAATGATCGATCGATCGATCGATCGCTCCACAGCGTGGCCCACCTGAAGTAGCCGCGGCGGTCGAGACTAGTTTACCGGTATATACTGCCATCCACCCGATCAACCACGACAAGTACAACAACCGTATCGACAATAATTACAATACCAGCAACACCAACAGTTCCAGCCGTCGTCACAAACGCCCGACCTCATGCCGCGCGAGATCATCACGCTGCAGGCGGGCCAATGCGGCAACCAGATCGGCATGGAGTTCTGGAAACAGCTGTGCGTGGAGCACGGCATCTCCGCCGACGGCATCGTGCAGGACTTTGCCACGTCGGGCCACGACCGCAAGGACGTGTTCTTCTACCAGGCGGACGACGAGCACTACATTCCGCGCGCGCTGCTCATGGACCTCGAGCCGCGTGTGATCAACAGTATCAGTACTTCTGCCTTCAAGAACTTATACAATCCCGAGAACTTTTTCGTATCGAAAGAAGGAGGTGGGGCAGGGAACAATTGGGCGTCCGGCTACCATCAAGGCGAGAGTCATCACGACCAGCTGATGGAGATGATTGACCGAGAAGCTGACGGATCCGACAGTCTCGAAGGGTTCGTCTTGTGCCACTCCATTGCTGGCGGAACGGGCTCGGGAATGGGGTCGTACTTGCTGGAAAACTTGAACGACCACTTTCCCAAGAAACTGATTCAGACGTACTCGGTGTTTCCGAATCAGTCGGACTTTCAGAGCGACGTCGTGGTGCAGCCATACAACTCACTGCTGACGATGAAGAGACTGGTGCTGAATGCCGACTCGGTCGTGGTGCTGGACAACACGGCGCTGAACCGGATTGCCGTGGAGAGGCTGAGAGTCGAGAACCCGACAGTGTCTCAACTGAACTCTCTCGTGTCGACCGTCATGGCAGCGAGTACCACGACTTTGCGGTATCCCGGCTACATGAACAACGACCTCATTGGACTTGTGGCATCGTTGATTCCCACTCCACGCTGTCATTTCTTGATGACGGGGTACACTCCGTTGACGATCGACGCACAGGTCTCTGCAGTGAGGAAGACGACAGTGCTGGACGTCATGCGACGCCTCTTGCAACCGAAAAATATCATGGTGAGCACGTCGACAAAGACGGGGTGCTACATCTCCATTTTGAACATCATCCAGGGCGACGTGGACCCTACACAAGTGCACAAGTCATTGCAGCGCATTCGTGAACGGAAGCTGGTGCGATTCATTCCGTGGGGACCGGCATCGATCCAAGTGGCGCTATCACGCAAGTCGCCGTACATGGAAACGGCGCACAAGGTCAATGGTCTCATGCTGGCCAACCACACGAGCATTGGGGCACTTTTCCACAAGTTGCTGCTCCAATACGACCGATTGAAAAAACACGGCGCTTTCATTGAGAATTACCGGAAGGAACCCATGTTTGCGGAGAACTTGGACGAGTTTGATAGCGCACGCGAGGTCGTGCAGAACCTGGTGGACGAGTACAAGGCCAGCGAACGCGCAGACTACGCGACGTGGGGACAGCCGCCCTCGCAAGCTGCTACTAGCACAGCGGACGACGTACGTATGTCGTAGACGAGTCAATGCTCACTCATCCGTGAGTGCGTGTGGCGCCAACCTTTTGAACAAGCAAGACCGCGTGGTCTATTTAACACCATTTCATCACTCACCTTCTCGCTACTCGCGCTGTAGCGAGCTACGTCAATGCGCGCTCGCGCTGGATTACGCTTTCATCGAACTTGACCAGAAACACTGTTTTGTTCCGCTGACCACCAGGAACTTCGACCGTGTGCGCCGTCACGTCTGCCAAAAAGCCACTGCTGCACAGAATACCACGCACGATGCCCGCGATGTACGCAGCACAGTCGAGCTGCCCGAGGTCAGGCGGCACCGACACGAACTTGTTCGTGAGCGGCTCGAGCTCGTGGATCATGTACTCGTTTTCGTTCTCCGTACTGCGCTCCAGTGCGTCCGCAGCTTTGCCAAACAGCGCTTTCCAGCAGCTCGACACGATGAACTGCAGCATGGCCAGTAACCGGACTTCCCGCCGTCCGGGCTTTTCGCGGTGACTCAAGATCTCGAGAACGCGCACCCCGACGCCGAATCCGGCAACATCAAGACTGCAAGAGAGAGACAGCAGCAAAGAGGCACGCATCGAACGGATGCATAACTCGTGAGTGGATCAACGAGAGCGCATGCTCGAATCAACGGCTTTCGAGTCGCACCGGTTCTCGAGGTCCGAGATGTTCTGCACGCGGCCCTGGAAGTACTGGACCATCTCGGAGAAGAGGAAGGAAAAGACGCTGAGACTGACCTGTGCAAGCAGAGATATGCGTAAGTAATTACACGATTTCGCGATCATTGGTATCCTCAATGGACTGTTGCGAGCGTAACGAGATCGAATCCGTGATCGGAACGCCATGGGACGAGAGGAGTTGGTCGTGACCTGCTGTGATGAAGTGCACTGACGTCAGTTATACTCACTTCGCTCTTCCCGCGGCTCAGTGGCCGGTCCAGCACGTGCAGATTCGTCGCAGAGACGCCGCGTCCGCTTTCCATAAGTTTGTTTTGAACCTCCTGAAGAGTGCGAACTTTGGTCGCACTTGGCGCTCACTGCCAGCACAATGATAGTTTACATCGATTTGTGTGTCGCACTAAAGAGCCATAGGAGGAATCACAAACATGACCCGCTTTTGTGAAAAATGTGTTTGTCGTCTGGCGGTACGCAGATGTCAAAGTTTGACTCGGAGCAAACAGCTGTTGACGAAGAAGCTTCGTCGATCGCTTGCGCAGTCCATCGTCTTACTTACCTACAGCTGATGTTCCACTTTCGTTGTACTCATACACTTGGCTGTACACCTGCTTCTCGTGCATATTGAGCAGAGTGAGTGCCCGCCACAATCTCGTCCATTCGGCTTAGGGATCCGGTACATGGGCCGCAAAAACGTTCGAAAGAGTTGCTGGACGAAGGGGTGTTGTTGACAGCTGTGATGGTGTTTCGACCAGACAATCATTTGCGTGGGCATACGCGTCGGAGCAGTCCGTGTGTCAATTGACGAAGTCGTTAGTAAAACTCGCCAGAAGCCTTTGACACGTGGACATGCCCAGGACGAAAACCTGAGAGTCTCTTTGTGACCCGAACAGGTTTTGAGCTGTACAGCTCGAGCCCGTCCTGTGCCTTAGAAAGTACAGGTCCAGTTGCTAGCGTGCGGCTCGATCATTCGGCCAGCCGTGATAGTCTGTGGGCACGTTGAGATGGTTCCACGCTTGCTGAAGAATCGTGGCTCACGCAGCGTAGTGTAGCTCGTTCTGCTCCGCGCTTTGCGCTTTGGGCTTGAATATCAGACTCGTCGCATCCTTGCCAAGCTTCGCTATCGCCCTCCTCGTTGTGGTCATCTATCATGCGGAAGAGCAAGTGTGTATCCGAGGTCGTGTCCGATCTGCTTCAAGTGATCATATGTGATCGCTACATAGTGATCAGCGACGTTTGTATGACTGGAAATTGTAATTGCGTGCGCTTTACGACTTCTGGAAGAAGGACGTGACCTAGAAAAGCATTTGAACATAATGGAGGACCGACGATACTTTCGCCGCAAACTTTGCAATGACGTTTAACGGGGGCAGCTGACTGAGAACTAGATATGCGACTACACCGTGATTGCAGTGCAGCTGCAAGACGTCCGTCCATGTTCATGGCAATACCTGGTAACGCTCGCATGCATCAAGTGACAAGGGGGAGACCCCAATTCGAGTACGTCTCATACCCACTCTACAACACTGGAACTCAGCGTGAAAGATGATCTTGAAACGGGAGATTGTCTGCACGAACGAAACGTGCAACGCATATGAATGGAGATGTCGACATCTCGTCAGAAAGGAGTCGCGCTTTGTTCAGTGGTCGGCCAACAGTGATAGTATTTGTTCGTTTGTTTGTAGGAGAAGTGCAGGCGCATTGCTAACCAACACGCGACGCCGGTGTCTTGCCAACCGACCACACGCATTGTGCCTAGACAACTTGATCAGCAGTCACGAACGAAACGCTTAGCGTGATCATTTGCCATTCTCCGTAGGTATTGAACACAGTCGAAGCGTCTCGTCATGCCCCACAAAAGAAAGAGAATCCCCACTTGCCACCCGATAAGTCGCTGCCGCATTCGACAATAGCCTGACTATCCGCCACTATCCTGTGTATGTCAAACGCACCAACTGTCGTCGCGAGGACTGCCACGTCATGCCACTCTTGTGCTGCGCATCGTGGGATCCATGTTCTAGAATTGCAATCCGTCTATCGAGGGCCCACGTTTACAGACGTTTCTAAACGAGCACCGATAGAGTCAATCGAAGCGATGACGCCCCCCCCCCCGCCCCACTTGTCGCAGTGACTCTATTCCGCCGACCAGTGTTTTGGATCTAATCGTGGGAGACTTCTTGCGAAACGGCTGTGGCAGAGCCGTGACGGCCTGTCGTGTGCTTGTAAGCGCCACGATCATCAAGAAGTGGGCGAGCAGTCTGTGGAAGTGGAGCTGTTTGTGCTGACAGTGGCCACGTACGGCAACCAAAGCCGTAGCCATGCGATCGGTCCGTTCGACGCGTTGGGACTCGTGTTGAAAGCTGCGACTGTTCGTGTGAAGCCGCGTGCGGTTTTGCGTGGAACGTGAGCTCGACGCAGTGCGGCAGAGCTATTGAACTGCTCGGCGTCGAGTCGACTCATCAAATGGGTGCGATCCGGAGATGCGGACGCGTGCCAATCACCAGAACTTCTCAAGAAAAAGCCGTCTCCTCGTCTTCTCCCCACCTTCACAGGTCGCTCTCTCCCTTGAAGTGTGTGCGTGCGTGTGTCCTGTTCGCCACGGGCTCTTTCGACGAGAGGAGCTGCAAGCCACAGAAGTTCGCAGCCGTCGGAACGGCGAGTGGCAGCACAAGAGCCCACACACACACAGCCACTGTCAGCTCACGCAGCGCATGAACCGAAGTGGGTCTTTCTCCGCCAATACGTTCCCGACATGTCGCGGCTCTGACCCACTTGACATATCCAGCAGCTGTTCGTGAGATCGGGACAGGTATCAGCTCCTCTTCACTTGCAGGTGGTCAAGACCGCGTGTGTGTTTGCTGCCTGCCCGATGCTATGTCCCTCAATAGTGTGCGCCTTCGCGTTACGTGCGCTCACTTACTTTCCCATTTCAACCCAACGCGTCGCGCGGCGTCAACATGTGGTCACTGCTGTTGCTCGTGTTGGGCGTCTGCGTGGCGTTTCTGCAGGACAAGCGGACACTGCGCGTGGAAGCGACTACTCACACGGCCGCTCGGAAGGCGCAGACGCGGGAAGGACATAGCGCGCGGGGGACGTCCGACTGGCCGTCGCTGCTCTTGCACTTCACAGTCAAACGCAGCTCCATGAGCCTCTACGGCCATTCCAAGTTCACGATGTACGCCACTCCCATCGTGTCGACTGCTCGCTCCCGCGTCATGTTTGACGTGTACGCAACGGTCCACGACGACAAGACGGCGTACAACTACACACTTGTGAACGGAGTCGCTTACCTGCAGAGCGATCCGCTGGTCGCTCGCTCGTTTCCCAGATCCGTACGGTGCGTCCAGTCGGACTTTGTCGACTTTCCCCCCATCGCCTCAATTCTGGACGCACTGAACGAAGCGGTGCCGGTGGCAGAGCTCTCGGGGAGCATTGGGAGCACTATCGATTGCGAAGGAGACAGCATCTACAAAGTGTCGGTGGACGGCTTTGACTTTGCGCTGTGCGCTTCGGAACACGAGGGCTTCAAGATGTACGGAAGCGACATGGACATTGAAGTGGAGTACCTCGACACGCGCGTGCGAGTTGTGGCTCCAGTCGTGGCACTTGACGACGACGACGACGACGACAGTGCGAAGCTGAAGTGTCCTGGAGCGCTGTGACACCGCTTGGCAAGTCACTGCTCACTGGAACGACGGGATCTGCCGATACGAGGAAATTGAGACCTGCGGTGTCGTTCCCGTTCAACAATGAAGCGTCGTGCACGTGCAAGTCAAAGCGACGTCCGTGCATTTTCTTCCATGGACTCGGCGTGGCCATGGGGTCGCCGGTGAACGTGGACTCGTTGCACTACTGGGGACCGATCTCGGACCACGCCCCGTGCTGCTCGTCGATCAAATACGCCCATCTGAATACGGTCAACAACTCGTGGGTAAAAGCTGCTCAACAGCAGGCGGTGTGCGACCGCGCGCTCACCGTGAGCAACAGCAGCACGAACTTCACTATCAGCGACACGATCATTGTGACTCATTCGATGGGAAGCTTGCTCGTAGGTGCCGCTATTGCTGGCGGCATGTGTGAGCTCAGCTCGAGCTCAACTTGGGTGAGCATGGCAACGCCCATGTCAGGAAGCATGGGCTCGGACTTTGCCCAAGACGTGTGCGATGGAAAATCCAATGCCTTGATGGAAAAGGTCGCTGACATTCGACAGCAGTGTCCAGTGAACATTGCTACGAAGTCCGTGGCGTACGAGAACGGCACTCGCAGCTTCTCGCACCTCAACAGAGCTTACAAATCCGCTCAAAAGGCGTATCGGAAGCACGTGTCAGCTGCCATGTGCAGCAGCAGCAGCTCGGGCCTCTTGTCCACCTACCAAGCAAGATTCTGGTTGCTCAGCGAAATCGTTCCGCACAAATCCAAACAAAATGACGGCATGGTCGAGTATGCGAGCTGCACAAGCGGGTTGGACGAGGGCAAGTTCGAGAGCGACTACAGGAGTCGCTTCTATCGGTCAAAGCTAAACCACTGGGACATGCAGTTCAAAAGCGGCGACGGATTGCTGAACAAGGCAAAGATGCCCGTGAAATGGTTCGAGTGTCTGCTGTAGTACGTCTGGACATCATTTATAGCGAACCTGCACGCGACGTTGATATTCAAAAGCAGTGTACTGTTTGCACGACTGTGTAGTCCCTTCACGGCGCATTGCCACATCTCTTGTTCGAAAGGACACGCGCGTTGCTGTACGGTTGCGTCTTGGATCGACACCACTAACGGACATCTCCAGTCGGCACCGTTGGCTTTGTGTTGACGCGATTCTTGTGGGTTGCAGTCAAAGCGTGTGGTGGCTCAGCAGTTTATTCCATCCAAGCTGAGACGTTGCACTACGTCGTTCGTTGGCTAACGAGGGAGTGAAGAAGCTGCAACGGATCGAGTGCGTGAGTTGTGGAGACGTCGACAAGAACACTATCGACGGACCGCTTTTGACGTTCGGAACCCGTTGGATCAGCGCAGGCGGAATGTGACCGGACGGCTTTTGCCTTGAGGGACAACTTTGCATGTGTGAAGCTCAAACCATTGACTCAGTCGGTCGGTGCTAATTGCTTACCCTGCAAGGATAGCCGACATCGAGTTGGTATTCTTTGCTGGAACCGCAATCAGTTTGAGCAAACGAGAGCTGAGAAATGGCTATCGCACAGAAGCGGTAACAGGCAGCAACTCGCATGTACATGCGTGTCTTGTCGCACGCAATTCATCAATAAGGCACATGAGAGTGAGGGAATCATTGTCCTGTTCGCAGAAGTGATTCTACATGCGCGACGCTACGTTATACAATTACTGTGCGAGCGTTACGAATGACTGGCTCATGATGCCGCGACACGCGTTGCAGTTTGCCATGATCGCATCAAGTGAGCTAAGCTCCTGCAGTCCAAACTGCGTTCGTCAATACCACCCAAGCAAAATTGCTGCTATCCTGTTGACATTCACTTCAACGAAGAACAAGTAGCAGGTATCCCGGACCGAGAAGATGGTATCCCAACAGGCTCAGGCCTCCCACATAGCGCCGCACGCAGATCATAGCAGCAACGAGTCCACGCCTCCTTCCTCTGTGCCAACACGGATTCGTCTCATCACTCCCAGTTCGTGTCGACGTGAACACTCTCTGGGATTTCGATGGTGATTTTCATCGACGCGGCGTCGCTGGCATCCACGTCTCGACGACAGGCCCAGCCAGTCGAACGGTCGCGCTTCAGGTCATTCTTCGCGTGCAACGATTCCAACAGCGCTAGTAAACTCGGTGGGGCATGTCGCTGCTCCGCAATATCCAGGATCGCTCCGTATCCGATGGCACTCGCGTCGACCATCGCCTGGACCTCAGTCATGCCCGCAGGTACAGGACGAGGAGGAGGAGCACTATTTGACGAAACCGACGGCCGACTCGACGAGGACGACGCAGCGTTCGTGCTGCCAGACCAGGCAGAATAGGGAGATGGAGCAGGAGCAGGAGTCGAACTCCACGCTGACGACATTGTTAAACCTGACGCACTTGATACTTTGCCGTTGTTTCCGCCTAGAAAGAGCGAGACGATGGCCGACTTGGCACTGCGCGGCTGCACGAGCGCCTCCATTGTTTTCCAATCCCGCACCAATGCACAGGTCAAGAGGGCCGAGAATAAATAGCGCTTGGGGTCAATCTTGAACCGTTCACGGAGCAGCCCTGGCTGGCACGCGCTGTGGCGCGTGTGCGACTTGCTCGCGTCCCCGTGGTACAGCATCGAGTAGCGCAGGAACTCGCTCACGGTCATGCGGTGCACGCACCGTCGCGGGAACGCGAGCCAACGAGGGTCAAGCTGCAGACGCTTCACGTTGCACGTGATCGCAGCCACCCACTGCCGCTGTCCCTCGGGCGTGAACGCGTCCAAGATCAGCTGCTCGCATCCAGCTGCGTCACAGAGGCGCACGCACCACGGACGCAGCGAGAACTTGCCCCGGTAGTCGAGCGTGTCCACCTGCATCCCTCGCGTGAGCGCGAGACTGCCCTTCTTCCTGCTCGTTGCTGCCGCGTCGCCAGCCGCTCGTCGCCCCGTCCACTCGAGTTTGCCGTCGTGTTTGTAGTACACAATCTCCGTCGCCGTGAGCTCGACGGACCGCATGCGCCAGTTCGCCTGCAAGTTGCTCGCGCCTCGAGACCGCTTGTCCATGAACGCCTGTCGCGTGCAGACCTCTGGGGCCGTGCCGGCGTCTTCGCGCTCCGTCTCCATCTGCAGCTTCGTCAGCGCCACGTACTCGTCCAGCAGGTCCACGACGCCCGACGGGAAGCGGTGGCGGAAGGGGCCGGCGATCCCCAGCACGTCGGCCGCCACTGCGAGCGACCGGTGGGGCTCTTTGTCGTAGAACACGAGCGACAGGAGCATGGCGGCGAGCTCTCGATACCGGTGCGTACCGGTGTGCAGCCCCACCAGCCCCCGCAACGCACCGAGCGATACCGTGTCGTTCGTGACCATGCACTGTTCGACGAGGTAAAAGACCCACTGATTTAACGACAGCGGCGCCGCGACCAGCTGCTTCCAAAACAGCTGCGGCGCCATCGTCTCCGAGACAAAGAGGAGCACGTCGAGGATCACCGCCGAGCAGCCGGTGGCCTCGGCGGCGCGCAGGAGCGCACACTTGTCGCGGAACGAGCGCAGGGGGAGACGGTACAAGTCACGGAACGAGCGCACGCTGGTGGCAGGCGGCAGACTGGCGGCGTCGACGAGCCCGAGATGCACGCACAAGAGCTGCGCGACGGTATCGTCGACGACCGACATGATGCCTTGCGTCGAAAGGAACAGTAAAAAACAGAGGCGCCGTCACATACCGAGCGAAAAAAACAACTGCTGTCGGTAGAGCGGAGCGCGTGATACCGGTGGCAAATCAGCTGGGCCGACCGATTGGCCGCCGTGGTGAAAAAACCGAACATAGCAATAAGTACGCACGCAGTCGCCACTCGTCGGCCGTTTTGCGATGCCGAACGCGACGGACGCCAACGCACTGGCTGCGGCCATGCGCCGGACGCTCAACTTGCCGTCCACGCGCTTCCCCATGCGCGCCAATGCTGCGGTACGAGAGCCGCAGCTCCACGCGCGCTGCGTCTCGCTCGCCTACGCGAACCAGTCGGCCGCCCGGCCGTTGTTCGTGCTGCACGACGGGCCGCCGTTCGCCAATGGGAGTTTACACATGGGCCACTTTCTCAATAAGGTGCTGAAAGATATGATCAACCGGTATCAGCTGCTGCGGGGCAAGCGCGTGCGCTTTGTGCCTGGATGGGACTGCCACGGGCTTCCGATCGAACACAAGGCACTGCAGCAGCTGCGCGTTGGAGCGACCGAGTTGTCGCCGGGTCAAGTGCGCGCCTTGTCGCGACAATTGGCTCGCCAGGCGATTCACGAGCAGCAGAAGGAATTCGAGCGCTGGGGCGTGCTGGCCGACTGGTCTGGAGCCCAGGGCAGTGTCTACGTGACCATGGAAGCGAGCTACGAAGTGCGGCAATACGACGTGCTGAAGAAGATGGTGCAGGACGGACTTATTTATCGAGGCTTCAAGCCCGTGCATTGGTCCCCGAGCTCCCGCACGGCACTGGCTGAAGCAGAGCTCGAGTACCAGGACGATCATGTGTCTCAAGCGGCATACGTCAAGTTCCACTTTGCCTCAATGGGCACGAATGCCAGCAAGACAATGGCAAAAATGGTCGACAAGTACGCACAGGACTTGACCGCAGTGATTTGGACCACGACGCCGTGGACGATCCCGTCCAATCAGGCTTTGTGTGTGAATGCCGAGCTCGAGTACGTGGTCGTGCGTCCTCGGCATGCAAACTCGAACGAGTGCTTTTTGATCGCAAGTGCATTGCAGGAAAGATTTGCGGCGATGTTGAAGGGCGATTCTGAGGCGGAAGTAGAGCTGGACGTGCTGGAGACAATCAGAGGCGCCAGTTTGGAAGGTGCGCGCTTTGCGCATCCGCTGGTAGACCGAGAAGTCGTCGTGCTAGTGGGAGAGCATGTGACGACCGAAGCAGGTACTGGTGTCGTGCACACAGCCCCGGGACACGGTCAAGACGATTACTACATGTGGATGGCGCACCATTCGACACCCGGCGAGCATCCAGACATTCTTTGTCCAGTCGATGCTGACGGGTGCTTTACTGCTGAAGCTGGACAAGGTCTCGAGGGGCTTTGTGTCTTGGACGAGGGCAACACTGCAGTTGTCGATTTGCTCAAGAACTCAGGGAACTTGCTATCCGTAGATGAATACCGTCATCGGTACCCGTGCGATTGGCGTACGAAGAAGCCTGTAATCTTTCGTGCTACAGCTCAATGGTTTGCTCGTCTAGATGCGCTTCATGCACGGGGTAAAGAAGTGCTGCAGCACTCGGTCCAGATGGTACCGCCTAGCGCGCGACGACGTTTGGAAGCAACCCTGTCCAGCCGTCACGAGTGGTGCATCTCTCGCCAGCGCGCGTGGGGACTGCCGATTCCAGTGTTTTACCACAAAGTCACGGGTGAACCGCTGATCACAAAGGAAAGCATTGGACATCTTCAGGGCATTGTAAAGACGTACGTCGTTATGGGTGAGAACGGCGAAGTTGAGCGCGAGGGAGCGGACTGCTGGTGGGATCTGTCAGTTCGCGAGCTGCTGCCAGAATCGCTCCATGATCAAGCCGATGAGTACGAGAAAGGTACTGACACGCTGGACGTGTGGTTTGACAGCGGCAGCAGTTGGCACGCGGTGCTGCCCAACTTGTTTGAGCCGGCCAGAGACGAGCCGATCTGTGCCAATGTGTACCTCGAAGGCTCCGACCAACACAGGGGTTGGTTCCAGTCTTCGCTGCTGACGTCACTTGCGATGCAGGGAACGGCGCCGTACAAGACCGTCATCACGCATGGCTTTGCTCTGGACGAGCGGGGCAGCAAAATGTCCAAGTCGCTGGGCAACACGATTGTGCCGAACGACTTCATCAATGGCTGCACTATGCCGGTGCCCGTCACCGACAAGAGAGCAAACAAGAAAACGAGCGTGGAGACCAAGAGCAACGGTTCGCAGAAGGCTGTGAAGGTAAAGCAGACAAAGGTGCCCGCATACGGTGCTGACGTACTTCGCTTCTGGGTGGCCACGACTGACTACACTGGCGACGTGAGCATCGGCCCTGCAGTCGTTGGTAAGGCCAGCGACGCACTGCGTAAGGTGCGCAACACGGCACGATTCTTGCTCGGCAATTTACAAGATTTCGATCCAGCGTTGCACGCAGTCCCGCACAGTGACATGCAGTCGTCGCTGGACCGGTACATGCTGCACGAGCTTAACTCGCTGGTTCAGTCAGTGAGCGCGGCATACGATGCGTTTGCGTTCAACCGTGCCCAGCACGCCCTCTCGCACTTCATTTCGACGGATCTATCAGCTTTCTACATGGAGGCTACCAAGGACCGCCTGTACTGCGACGCAGCCAACTCGCAGACTCGACGCTCTGCTCAGACCGTATTGTGGCTGTCGTTGCAAGCGCTTACCCGTGCGCTTGCACCCGTGGCGCCACACACAGCTGAAGATATTCGCCTTCATTGGCTGTCGCAGCTGCAAGGAGACATCCCGCTCGACGATGTGGTCGGTAGTGTGTTTCTGGATGGAGACTGGATGCCGAGTGCGGACGAGTGGACGAACGACGAATTGTCGCGTGACTGGACTGCGATCCGTCAGCTGCGCTTTGAGGTGAACCGAGTGGTAGAGCAGATGCGCCAAGCCGGTCGAGTCGGCAGTCAGCTCCAGTGCAACGTCTATGTGGTCGCTTCCGAGTCCGATCCGCGTGCTGCAGCACTGCTGTCTCCGGTCGCGAGCAGCTCCGCCGAGCTCGAGGACGTGTTTCTATGCTCGAGCGTGAAAGTCGTGGGATCCGAAGCCGAGATCGGAAGTGCAGAGCAGTTCAAGGCGCGTTGTCAACTGGCAATGGGCCCGAGCGACGCCCCGATGGGCGTAAAGCTGGTGCTGACTCCGGCCGAGGGCCACAAGTGTCCGCGCTGCTGGAAATACGCACCTGAAGTGGATGCGGCGGAGACGCAGTTGTGCGTGCGATGTGCTCAAGTCACGGACCTTCGCAGCGTCTCTGATCTGGCCAGGAAACTGATTGATGGACGAGCAGTTGTGGAGGCGAACTAGAAACGCGGCGGCTCGCACAGGAAGAGGCGATCGCGATAGAGCATTACGTGGCGAACATTTGCAGGTCGCGAGAGGTTGTCGTGGCGCTTTGTTTGTGGTAATAGGGCGTGAGGTATTGTCGTCGTAATAAACGCACCTGTGACACATGTGGATATATGTCCGTAGCCGAAGCTGACACGACACAATATGTTGGTACGGGGCTCGAGCCCGCGCGAGGTACCGGTACCTTTTCAGCCAACCACGTCGCTGCAGTATACCGGTACGCGCCCGTCCCCACGTGGCCTCGTAGCCACCGAGCGCTCAGTCGAGCAGCCACCGCGCGCGAGTGAGTCCACGCCGACTGACCGCCTGTCTGTCTGTCTGTCTGTCTGTCATGCGTCTCGACGTCGCGGCCACAGCCGTGCGCGCGGCCGTGCGCTGCTCCGCCCGGCAGTTGCACGTGGCGCACGCGTCGGCCGCGCTGGATGTCGCCACCAGTGAGCGCGCGCGTCAGTACCGTCCGTTTCTGCCACTGGCTACAGCCGCTGTCGCTGTCGCTGCAGGCGTCGCGATCGCCGGAGGAGAAGACGGGGACGACGCACTGTCGGTCGCCAAGTGCGAAGGCCCGGTGAAGCCCGTGAGTCGAGAAGCCGTGACGCAGGCAATGCTCAAGGAGGTCGTGGCCAAGCTCAACCGCATCGAGAGCGCCGTGGCGAACCCCCACCGCCACACGGACAGCCTCAATGCAGGCGTCGACGTGGTCTTGGGGGCTCAATGGGGCGACGAGGGCAAGGGCAAGCTCGTCGACAGTCTGTCGCAATCGTACGACGTGATCGTGCGCGTCGCCGGCGGCTCGAACGCGGGCCACACGATCGTCCACGAAGGCAGGAAGTACAAGTTCCACCTCGTGCCGTCGGGCATCTTGAACCCAGAGGCGGTGTGCATCATTGGCAATGGCGTTGTCGTGCACTTGCCGAGCTTCCTGCAAGAGCTTGAGGGGCTGGAGAAAATGGGCGTGAGCTACCAAGGCCGCATCCTCATTTCGGACCGAGCGCACATGGTGCTCGATCTGCACCAGGAAGTGGACGGCATCAACGAGCTCCGTCGAGGCCGGAACAAGATCGGTACGACCAAGAAGGGCATCGGTCCGGCGTACTCGTCCAAGATGCTGCGCAACGGCGTTCGCGTGGGGGACTTGCGCTACTTTGACGATTTCTCGGAGAAGCTGCGTGACCAGGTCAAGTTTTACAAGGACAATTACCCCGAGCTCGTGGCGGACGCAGATGCTGAGATCAAGGTGTACAGCGACATGAAAGACAAGATCTTGAGCATGACGGTCGACACGGTAGCGTACCTGAACGACGCGTATGTGTCGGGCAAGAAGATACTGGTCGAAGGTGCGAATGCCACCATGCTGGACATTGACTTTGGCACGTACCCGTACGTGACGTCAAGCAACCCGAGTATCGGTAGTGTGTGCACTGGCGGTGGTATCTCTCCGAACCGCTTGAACGGCATCATTGGCATTGTCAAGGCGTACTGTACGCGTGTTGGGGAAGGACCGTTTCCGACCGAACTGCACGATGAGGTGGGCAACCACCTGGGTACGGTCGGCGCCGAGTTTGGTACGACAACGGGTCGCGCGCGTCGGTGTGGCTGGCTGGATATTCCTCAGATGCGGTACTCGAATATGGTGAATGGCTTCACGGAGCTGAACCTGACCAAGCTCGACGTGCTGACTGGTCTGAAGAAGGTGAAGATTGGTGTTGCATACTGGCACAAGGGCAAGAAGTTGGATGGCATGCCGTCGAATTTGCAGCTGCTGGAAAACTCAGTCGTGGAGTACGAGGAACTGGATGGCTGGGCGGAGGATATCTCGAAGTGCAAGACGTTTGCAGAGTTGCCGGAAGCTGCGAAGAAGTACGTGTTGCGCGTGGAGGAGCTCTTGGGCACGCACATCAAGTGGATTGGCGTGGGTCCGGATCGCTTTGACGTGATCACGCGTCCCCACCCACTCGAGAAGACTTACACTGCCAGCAACTAGAGCTACTGGAGCTGTGGCGCCTCGGAAGTCTCTCTGGACTAGCGAGCGAGCGAGCGACGTGTGACCGACCGACCGACACTGGCCATGGAAGTCGAGCTACCGAATATCGGGTTCAGACTTTTCGTGCGTCAATTTTATTGACATGAATGGTCACTCTTGTGAATAAGCGGTAGTCTGCAAAACATACGTCAGAAGCAAAACTACTGTTTCGCGTTCGCCTGTGAACGACCGACACGTTTTCGTATACCGGTGGGACTGACTGACATACCGTTTTGTATTGTAGCGCGTAGCCAATCAGCCAGCGCATGGCACAATCTCTTCAGTATCCAGTCACAATCTCTTCAGTATCCAGTCACTATCCGAACGCTCAGTAGCAAATCATGACGTCCGAACGGCAGTTCAAGATCAAAGTGGGTACGCTGCGCCGGTACGACGCCCAATTGCATAACTGCACATGATGAGCATTCACTAACGACACCGTATCTGCGTCGCTGCACTAGAGTGAAGAAAGACCTCGAGTACTACGCCGAGGAACGCAGTGCCCAACAAGCCAAGATCGACCGAATGCGTGCCGACAATAAGGACGAATACGACATCCGGAAGCAACAAGAAGTACTGGTGGAGACGGAGACGATGCTGCCAGACTGCCAAAGTCGGCTACGAGAGGCAGTCACGGACGTGTCAAACTTCATCGAGGCCCATCGTGACGAGGTGAAGCTGCTCGACTCATTCAAAGAGGCACAGGAGCTCCTGGCGGCCATTCCTATGCTGCCGTAGCACATTGAGGCTGACGAGTCAATCAAGGGCCACAGCAGTGTGGTAGCCGTCGAAAAAGGGCGCTAGTCACATCGCCACTTCAGTGCCAGTTACGATCAAGCCTTCCACTTCAGTTAAACCGCAGCTGGCACAAACCTATCACTGACGATGCTGTACTTGCTGCTGGTAGAATTCCTCCAGCTTTGCGAGGATGTCCATCGTGTTCTGTTTGAGAATCTTCCGAATCGCCATCACGATCTCTTTGCCAGTGAACTCTGTGTCCTCATCAAACGCGTCTTGGAAGTGGAAGTAAATGTCGTTCATGAACTCCTTAAACAGCCCACTCAGCGCCGCGTACTCGCTCTCATTTTTTGTCGTCTGTAATTGGGCCATCTCGTGCTCTTTCGACACAAGCAGCTCCTCCAGATGCTGCGCTTTGGAGCGAAACCCATCCGCCTGCTGTCTCATTCCTTTCGATTCTGCTTCAACCTGCTCAAGCCGAGCCAGTAGTTCCTGTACGCGCGAGTTCTGTGCACTTTGCGATTTCACAGAATTGTCTTGGAGCTGCACCTGCTGGCTCTGGGCTTGACTCAGCCGCTTGTTCATCATATCCCGCTCGAGGGCCCACTGCTTCTTCTGAGCATTATACTCAGCAACTTGTGCCATCAGCGTGGCGTTTTCAGTCGCCATTTTATCGATTGAGTCCATCAAGCCTTGACGGACCTCATCCTCGGCCTGTCGCTTCATAGCTTCATACTGCTTCTGCATATCCTCTTGCAGCTTTGCCTTCTCTTTCGTAAGCTTGTCGTCCTTTGCAGCAAGTTCTGCCCGAAGTCGAAAGTTCTCTTCTTGGTACGCAAGCATTTGCTCCTGAGACTGGCTGAGTTTTGCTTGAACACTTCGCAATTCTGCGCCAAACTTCTCCTGTTGCAAATGGTTCCCGCTTTGCAGTTTGTCCAAAAGCGCCCGGTTTTCCATCTGGAGTGACTCATGTTGATTCTGCAGATCTTCGACGCTGGATTCGAGCTCACCGTTCGCTTCCTCAAGTCGAGCATTGGCTTCCTGAAGCTGGTCACGCTGTGCGAGAGTCTTTTCGATATTTTTCAGTAACATTGACGAAGACGACGACGACGACGACGACGACGACGAAGAGAATGCGAGAGACGAGAATGGTGCACTTCCACCGTACTTGCGCAAGTTTCCAGCATACGACGTCGCTTTCATCGAGTTTTGCACGTTTAGCAACCGATCCACCTTCGACTGCAGATCGTGCAACATGGACTCAATCGATGTAGACGATCGTTGTAGACGAAATATACCATTCTCAACATCCGGCGACGAGCCTGACGCTGGCACTCCTGGCGTCGACGGGTACGACGGGTACGATTGATTAGCGTATGGCGTCAGCGACGATGAGAATGGGGTTGGCGGTGCCGCGGGTGCCAATGACTGGGAAATGAACTTGGACGGCGGAAAAGACGGCACTAGATCCCTGTTAGCAGGCGACCACTTGCCTGTCGTTGTCCCATACGCTGATGACGTTCCAACGGAGAGCGCATGGGTGCCCATCAACGAAAATGCTGTGGGCGCAAAGAAAGGAGCTTGCTTCTCTTGCGCCAGCTTTCCCTCGGTCAAGCCCGTGGAGTGACTACCTTCCCCGTTCGACAGCTGCCGGCGCTGAGTCAGTGATACATCAACACTTGCATCGGCCTCTTGAAGCTTGCGCTTGCTAAGTTCTAACTCCTCACGAAGTCGCGCCAAATCCGATTGCTCTTTCATCAACCGCTCTAGATCACTAGACGACGATGACGTCAGTGTAGCGCC
Organism: Hyaloperonospora brassicae; assembly: GCA_947650285.1. Lineage (NCBI taxonomy): Eukaryota > Oomycota > Peronosporomycetes > Peronosporales > Peronosporaceae > Hyaloperonospora > Hyaloperonospora brassicae. The sequence goes on along the minus strand of CANTFL010001135.1, from coordinate 20,798 downwards.
ACCGTTCACATTACGCGACAGCTGCCTCAGCGGTTCGACCGCTTTTACCGCCACCGGCTTTGCATGCGAAGGCGAAGACGCATCTGACGGCTGTGCTGCCTCCAACTCATTCTTCAGATTGCGAAACGACCCTGGCCGTTGTCCTGGAAGCTGGAGCCCAGCCAGAAGTACAGGTACATAGCCTGCGGGAGGGTCCGTCGACTGCGATCCGCTACAGGACGTTCGCCGTAGCGCTGCATCACCGTCACTGATCGACGTGGAGCGGCTGTCCACTCTTGTCTGCACGCTTGCCATCAATCCCGACGTTTGACTGCCGACTCGGGACAGCACTGCCATGCGCTTGACGAGATCGTCATGCTCTTTTAGCGTCTTTTCCTCCATTCCACCAGCAGCAGCAGCAGTGGCAGCAGCAGTCAGTCCTCTTGCGTGCTCAGTCTTTGCCTGAGTCGGCGTCGAGTCCGCACCAGACCTCGTGCTCTTCTTCACTTTGACCAGCTCCACCTCTGCAATGACCCACTCCTGAGTGTCCGGGAACGTCACAGTCACCAGTCGCTTGGCCATCTTGCGCATCCCAACGAGCGCTTCGGTCGCCAACACTGCAACGAACGGGTCCGTTTCTCCGTCCCCTGTTTCATCCACTAGCTTGATCCTCTTCACGTCAGTGCCAGTCGTTGCTTCGGTCGGCTCATGCCTGCAAATGTCCAACGGGTTCGTCGAGAAGAACCGGTCGCGCGCTTCCACTGTCCCGTGCCATTTTTTGAGCGCAATCCCCGCCACGTCTCCAGCCCCAAGTGCCTCAGCATCGTCCCGTCCGACCGTCACGTCCTCCACAAGCACCACCCGCCGCTTCTGGCGCTCGAAAGACGTCGCAGAGAGCACGAGACTCTGCGCCTTCGTCAGTGCCGCTGCCCGTACAAACTCCTCACTCGCTGCCGCGTCTCGGAACCGCAGCGCGTAGAAGCGCTTCGACGTGTGGTCGTAGAAGTTCACGTAGTTGCTCTGCTGCGGCACCAGTCGCGTGTCCGACGTGAGCGGAACCTGCAGCAGCGGCGCCTTCTGCGCGTCGTAGAGCAGCAGCGAAAACGTGCGCGGGCGGTCGCCCCCGAGCAGCGCACAGCCCACAGCTGCGTCGGTCTGCTGCGTGTAGGAGCCGCTGGCGGCGTCGTAGAGGTAGAGGTACACAGTGCACGAGTGCAGCAGTGCGCCGCTGGTGGCCATGTTGGGGATCGGCGAAACGCGAGTGACGCGGTCGGGAGGTGGTCGTGTATTGTGTTCTAGAGGTCTCAAGAGGGCTCCGTAATCAAAGAGGGGGGTGGGTATCAATTGCGAGAGGGAATGAGACGTAAGTAATGATCATGCGCTCGAGTGACAAGTCGCGAGACAAAGCGACTGGAGATGGATCAATTGGGAAGGAATTGGTACAAGTACAGACATACAGACATTTTTTTTTTTTTTTTTTTTTTTTTTTTTTTGTGATCAGATGGTCTATTAACATGGGTTTAGCTATGTACAAGATCTCTGGTAAATGCGGAGCCAAACGGCCAGCCCCGGTTTGTCCGAAGGGTGGCTTTGGCTAGCCCTTGACATGCCTGGAGGCCCGTCAGGTGCTCGTTCGAGCAACTCGATGCTGGATACTAGCACGGCGCCCATGATGGCTGAAGCCTCTTTTCTGTGCTCTCTGGTCGCAATCGCGCGAAGTTGGCAGACGCATGCAGTCCAAAAGCTCTGCGTGGTTCCGGGGAGGTCGGACACGACTGTGCTGTAGACGGCTTCATTGCGGTCGGTCCACAGCCTTGTAAGACACATCGTCGCAAGAATGTGCCACATTCTCTTCCAGACGTGGTCGGCCATTTCCCGATCCTCCTGAAAGCGGTCTTTCAGTATTGCTGTGCGGTGCTGTGGTACGTGCGACACTCGTCGACTTGCACACGCTTGAAAAAATTGCTGAGTGCGCTGTCGTGATGGTCGCTCGCCTGTCCATTGACTAACGAGTTTACCCCAGAGAGCTTCAGCATACGCGCACTCCCAGAATAAATGAGCCGGAGTCTCCTTTTTTCCCCGACAGCCCGGTCGCTTCCTACATTCGTCGTTCTCGGACCGCCCAGCGTGATGGAGATTAAGTTGTCCAGTCACGATCCTGTACCCGGTCCAGACTTGAAAATCAGTCAGGCCATGGCTATGATCCCATGCTTGCTTAGGTGTTTGGCTGAGGACTGCTCGTTGCCAGTCATCCGTGCTTGCGCGTGTTTCTAGCCGATCCAAAAAAGCTCCTAACCGCCGGGCTAGAATTTTTTTGTGAAACGCAAACGCTTGTCGTTTAAGACACGCTATGACGCACTCGTTTTGCGTTGTGTCCGGGACTGACCACGGAAATCGGTGAAGCAGAGGGTGCGCCTCGAAGACGAAAACCGTTGATTGTGAATCGGAACGTAATGTCCGTTCGGATGCCGTAAACCCGTCTGCCTGCTCCGGGAAATGTCCCGTACACCTCCAGTGTATACCATCGGTCAGCTGATGCAATTGGACTCGCCGTGTCGGATTAAGCCCAGATTCCAGTGTGCTGCCCTCGATTATTCCTGCGCCCTGGTAATTCCAGGTGTATGGCGAAAAACCCGGTGTAGCGTGCCGCATGCACAGTGGCTGGTGGGCGTCCAGACGTGAGCCGATCGGTATTGCTGGCGTGGACAGCAGAAGGGCTGTAGCCCACCGCCGTAATTCCCAGACATACAGACATACGTACGAACATTCATTCATACGTACATACATACATACATTCATACATTCGTACGTACGTACGTACCGACATCCGTACGTTGCGTTAAAAGAGAGACGCTAGTGAGGCTTGGAACGGCACTACGTCGGGAAGAACTCGACCTGCTTCGACCACGTGCAGAGAGGAGCAAAGAAGTAGGCTCCATCTTCTCACCATCGCGAGTCGGCTCTAGATACGCTGCAGCAGCAGCTGCTACTATCCCAGCCGTAAGCATGGAACACAGCTCGTTCACTGGGCATTTCTTGCCTGTTTGCTTGGAAAAGGTGGTGTCAAGTACGTCCATTATTATGATAACTAACGACTGATAAGTGTGACAAGAAGTACGGCCCGGGTATCGGGTCGACAACTAAAGGGCTCCGTAGAGCCAGGGGCGACGGCAACGAGGTCAGAGACCCTCCTACCGAAGCCAACTACGAGTCAATCATGACCGCTGGCGCGACCAAGTAGACTGGGGACATGCGTACCGCCGGAGCGGCAGCACGTACAACGCGGGTATGCTGCCATATAAGGCAACAAACCCCTTTAGGACCGCTTGCGCGGCCCCCGACGTGGAGTGCGAACACCGAAGTGACTGCGTGGCGTGGAGAACGCCAACCCGCCATATATCTCTCCGAGGAGCTCAACCATCTGCGATGGTGGCTCCCTTCAGCCGCTTGCGCGGCCCCCGACGTGGAGTGCGATCACCGAAGTGACTGCGTGGCGTGGAGAACGCCAACCCGCCATATATCTCTCCGAGGAGCTCAGCCATCTGCGATGGTGGCTCCCTTCAGCCGCTTGCGCGGCCCCCGACGTGGAGTGCGATCACCGAAGTGACTGCGTGGCGTGGAGAACGCCAACCCGCCGTCTATCTCTCCGAGGAGCTCAACCATCTGCGATGGTGGCTCCCTTCAGCCGCTTGCGCGGCCCCCGACGTGGAGTGCGATCACCGAAGTGACTGCGTGGCGTGGAGAACGCCAACCCGCCGTATATCTCTCCGAGGAGCTCAACCATCTGCGATGGTGGCTCCCTTCAGCCGCTTGCGCGGCCCCCGACGTGGAGTGCGATCACCGAAGTGACTGCGTGGCGTGGAGAACGCCAACCCGCCGTATATCTCTCCGAGGAGCTCAACCATCTGCGATGGTGGCTCCCTTCAGCCGCTTGCGCGGCCCCCGACGTGGAGTGCGAACACCGAAGTGACTGCGTGGCGTGGAGAACGCCAACCCGCCATATATCTCTCCGAGGAGCTCAGCCATCTGCGATGGTGGCCCCTTCAGCCGCTCGCGCGGCCCCTTGACGTGGAGTGTGCGCTCGCCGCAGCGGCGACACGTGGCGCGGGGTACGCCTCCAGTCCGTAAAATACCCCTGCTAGGGCCGCTTGCGCGACCCGTCGGTCTCCTACGCCCACACCCGCAACTGCGAGTGCAGCGTGCCCGCGTCAGATCTTCGACCACGTCGGCTCCCCAAGGGGAGGATTCCCTCCGACGTGACTGCCCCGAAGGGAAAAAGACTGGCTTGAGCTGAACCGTGAAAATTTGGGAATGTTTGCTTGGAAAAGGGCTGGCCAGGGGGTTGTTTCCACGTCTTGTCGCGCGCGCTTGATTACGTGCTTGGAGCAGGAATGCCCAAGTGCGTACGTCTACTGCGTCTGCCCACGTCACCAGTTTCTTCCGCCTTGAATGGTTTCCCACGCCCGAAGCTGAGCGGAGCGCCTGTCTTCGACCACGTCGACCGACGCAAACGTGTCGAGTCCTAATCGAGGCGGAGACCAACTCGCTCGCTGCCCCACGCAGTGGTGCTCGAGGATAAGTCCGGTGCTTCGGGCCGCTCGTTGCAGCGTTACAACTGCCGACGTCCCAGTCGCGCCTCTTCGCAGAAGTGCGATGCCTGCACGTAGACGATAGTGAAAACCCTATCGGTCGATCGGGTGTCCAATGGGCTCGTGTGAACAAGTCGTTGCCGCACCATTAGATGGCCTGCGGAAGAAGCACATGCAGAGCTCAGGATGTGCGCCAACGAGTCAGTTGGCTGAAGAGACGGCTTTCACACGAGAACATCCGCATGCAGCCGCCTCGTGAGTCGCTGTACCAATTGACGCACAGACTGCCCAAGAGACAGTCGACTGCATCTCCTCCTGCGCCGCCAATCCAATTTCCGCGCGCTTTGCTTCACCGGCGAACCGCAGTTGGTCGTTCCTGAGCTTTGAGTCTCACTTCAACAAAGTCCGTCGAGTCAGCGCTGGCGAAATATGTTGGCGAGAAAGTTGTTGCTGGACTGTCTCTCGTCCCGCAGATACCGATACCACTGGCGGGTCGCGTGCAGTCAGTTCGGCACATAAAGCGGCCACTCGCGACCCGAGGAGACGAGGCAGGCGGCAGGCGCTCGTGGACATGCGCACTCGCACACTCACACACAAAGTTCGATCGGCAGACGATTGCGACCGAGCGAAGCGTCCAAAGTCGCGGCGCTGGCCAACAGTTTGCATAGTGCCGTCTGACAGACTGAACGACACTGTCAACAACAACGAAATTAACGACACTATCGACGACAACGTCACTAACTAACAGCGACGTAGGGGGCGGAAGTCACGACGGAAAAACGCGTCGATCGCACGCTATTGCAACGAGCGATTGGCTGAGACGCACTCGTTCTTCGGGCGTAGCGACACGGGCAGCAGCAGCAGCAGCGCATACGCTCTTGACCGGTAGGTCCGTGCGGAAGAGTCGATCGATGGACGGACTTCGTGACTGGATGTTCGGTCGCGAGGGAAATCGCGTCACGTAGCCGCTGGAGCGACCGACCGCACGAACTGATCGCTTGTTTTTTGTATTCCGTCAGCTTTGATCTGTCTCTTTGTAGGCGCAGTTGGAGCTTCGAGCGAGCGAGCGATCGATCGACGGGTGGCCAGAGCGGACGTGTGGGCACTACCGGAAGAATTATGTTCAAGTCGCTCTTGCGCTGCATCCGCCGGTTCTTTAGCCGCAGGAGTTGCAAACCACGAGATGAGACGTCGCGTCGGACGGATCACGGAGCGAACATTGATATCGAAGACGCCTTAGCCGAGCAACTAGAACTCCAGCGGCTCAGTGGTCGGGCCCTCTCGTCCACCGCGAGCATTGCAGCTGCGTTGCGGAAGCGTCCGCGCGAGGACATGCCCGCGTTCTCGACGCGCGCGAGCAACGACGAGCACCGCACATCATCGGAAGCTGCGAGTGGGGCTGTGTTGGAGCTCACGCCGCGCCTCACGTCGAAATCGAGCAGCCGAACGGGGGAGCGACCCGAGTCGCTCTTCGACCGCAAGTCGCCTGTCGTGAGCGTCTCGAAGCCGAGCAAGCGAGTGCTGTCCGACACGTTTTCCTCGAGCCACGGCTCTTCGGTTCGGGTCCCTAAATCAGTATCAGAAGACGGCGAGCCAGAGGAGGAGACGGAGACGACGAGGGAGAAGAGTTTGCCAGCTAGTGAGCGACCATCGGAGCTGAACCCTCGTCGATCGTCCATCTTCGACATGCGTTCCGAGTGGATCTAACGAAGTAGAGGTGCAGTCAACGGGAGCGATGACGGCGCGTACAGAGTCGAGCGGGTGGGTGAAGGAATTGGTGGAGCGACCGACGGATTTACACACTGTGGCCGCATGGACTGCGAGCGCAAGCGAGTGGTGCAAGATCGATCGGCAACACACCACACACGATAGATGCCTTGTCGAGGCTGGATTGGATTCGGAGAGGCGGCGGAGCACACGGCGCGTGAAGTAGAGGTAGGGAATTTATTATTGCCTTTTAACACAACGATCGGCTCGTTGGGAGGCTAATATGAGGGTACGAATGCATGACAAGACGTGAGGTGACGTTGGCTTCCACGCACTCGTGGGTGTGCGCAAGTGGGTGCGTGCTGATCGATCTCGTCGCTCGTGGACAGACCAGTGAGATAGCTACAGAGCCGTTTGAGGAAGCGCGCGGCGACTGCAGTCAGAACGAGGCCACAGGAACAACGGCACTCATTCAGTCCGATACGACGCAGTGGCTGCCCGAGGGATCTGTCGGTCGCCAGCGGGTGACGCGGTGCACGGACGTCCACGAGCTCGGTCGTTTGCTCGCTGCAAACAAACAAACGGTGCGGCGTTCGCGCGCTCTATCGAGGCGACAGCCAAACGTGGTGTCGAGTTTGCAAACGTTCACTTTGTGGCGAGCTGCGGCTGTTGCAATGCACGCAGCAGCGGCTCGAGCCGAGTGCAAAGGCCGTGCGACTCGCGTCTCATAGCGCTCATCCTCATTGTGGATCATGCGCTCCTTTGGCCATTGCGTGCCACAGCCCATTCGTCTTACGCATCGCACGCAGTGAGTAGCACAGCGAAAGGCGAACGACGCGAATTAACGTCTCGACCGGTTTCAGTCTCGAGAGCGCTCAACTCACTCCCTCTGAATGGCAAACTTTGTCTGTCGCATGTCGCGCCGCTCGTTCGTTCGCCTCTTTTGTCGCAGCATTTGCTTTGCGTGTTGTATTGGCGTTTACTGACCCGATCGACTGACTGACTGACTGACTGAGTGTATGAGTGAATGAGAGAGTGAGTGAGTGACTGAGTGAGTGACTGACTGAGTGAGTGAGTGACTTTGCTTACGGTTATCGCTCGATACTCCGCACATCCCGCGAGCGTTTCGTCGGCTGTTTACGAGCAGTCGTGACGTCGCGATGATCACTTGTTGCGCTCTTCGGACTTGTCGGTATACCGGTACGTGACACGGGCCAGCACTGCTGGTACCGATACCGGTGCAACTTGTCGCCCGTCGGTCCTTTTTGGCGGGAAGAAAGCGTTTTGATTTTGGCGCTCAATTTCGAGCCCAACACCGCCAGAGCTTCGCCTCAATATCGGAATCTCTGCAGCGCGTGGAAATGCTCGACCACCTCTTGCCGCTCCTCTACTGCGAGTCCTACGAGTACTTGGACGAGTCCGACAAGGAGAACTATGGCTACCTCATCCGTCGCCGCGCGCGGCCCGTGTCAAGTCAAGTCCCTGCGGCCTCACGAACGCCCCCACGTCCTCCCAGACGGACCGCGAGCCGTGCGCAAGATCCGCGTCGGAACCTCAAGCGGCGACGCGAACGGAGCGACAATGGCAGCGATGACGACGACCTTCACGACCGACGGGACGTCAAGAGGCGGAAGACGCAGAGCGCAGTGAACGTGCAAGCGCCGACAGCTCCAGTCCAACGGAGCCGGCACCAAGAGCAAGCGCCGCTCGTCCCTCTCGAGACGGACGACAAGCAGAAGCAGGAGGCGGTCCCAGTGACGCCGCAGCAGCAAAAGCCAGCGCCAAAGTCCACGATCTCGGCCAAGAAATCGGCCGCAAAGGCCACGCAGAGCACAAAGAAGAAGACGAAAAAGGTGACGACGAAATCGACCAAAGTGACGGCAGATGCCAAACCGAAAAAGACGGTGAAGAAAGTGTTCAAAGGTGCAACTCCGAAGCGGATGCCCCTGCAGGATATCACGCATTTGTACGTCAATGAGCGCGCGCGCTCGTGTGAGTATCGACAGCGCACACGTTTCGTCGCAGGTCTCACGACTTCAGTTGCCATTCGCTTCTTTTAGGTACGGACCAATGGAGCGAGAGCTGGTCAACCGTGAGAGCGACGACTAACCGACTAACCCTTGTCGTGTTTTGGCTGCAATGCTGCAACGATCGCAGCTCCTCTGTAGCTCACGTGCCCCGTGCCTTCGACCGCACGTGGCAGCACAATAGATTATTTAGCGTCTTCACAACGCACCGCTTGTCAGTCTGCCAAGTCAGCCATCATTGATGCGAAAGCCGAAGCACTGACCCACGATCTTCCTTCACGGTATCCAAGACCCAAGACCCAAGACTCTATTGGTCAGCACTAGTCTACCTACACCTCCGTCGTCATCATCAAGACCTACGTTTCCATTTCTCCACGCTTCAAGTTGCTCGCCAAGTATTCTTCAGGTTTCAAGACATGGCTCGTCTGGACCAAAGACCTCGTCTATGTAGCCGTGTGTCGCATCTCATTCCATGCGCATCACTCACTGCACGTCACAAGTCAAGTCAAGCCAAGATTCCACGCATCTCCATTACAAGTATGCTGGACAAAACGATGCACAAGTTGCACGACCATCAAGCGCAGTATCGGACTGCCTTTTGCACAGTGCGAGCATTCAAGTTTCTCGATGAACTGTGTCGGCAGCTGCACCTCATTTCGTGCAGGCCGACACTAGTGCCATGGATCCTGCCTCTACAGGCGGCAGTCGCTGCTCTCGTGACCAAGTGCCTAAGCGAGCACCCCATTGCGTGCTTGCCTTGGCTCTGACGTTCGAGAGCAGCAGCTGCCGTTGTCGAGCTTTCGTGGCCGGTTCGGACTGTTTGTTGTAGCCGAACTACACCTCATTGCGTGCGTGTTCGGACACGACATCCAGACGAGCTGGTCACTTGAGTTTGACGTGTAGAGCTGGACTCGGGCAACAGAGTGCTTGAGTGCTTCTCGCACTGTCTCGAAGGTGTAGTAAGCATCGCGCACCGTCTCACTTCTCAAGTCTGCACCTCCATCGCGTGCACCTTTTTCCAAGAATACGTTGGATGTCCATTCCAAACCTCTAGCCAGGCGTCACCGGATATACACTTAGGCAGCGAGCGCCTCATTACGCGTCTGCTCAGGTAAGCGAGCTTCCGGCTGCATGCGATGTTCGTGTGCTCATGCGTCCACGAAAACTAATGCTAATAATCAAGACGTACCCTTCATGCGGTGCTTGCTCTGCGTATATTGCTGTCTTTTGCTGCATTCTTTAGCTCTCCAACTTCTAGTGCCTGCAACGCAAACTTGTCCACGAAGAACGATCACAACTTGAAAGACGCAGGAAGTCCAGCAATGAGTGTGCGCAGCTACAGACGAAAACTCATCGAGTCGATCCACGTCGTATAGACTACACATATCATCTGCGGCGTCGCACACATGCAGATACACATCGACAGTGTTGATGATCGTCTTTTCCGCCGCCGGTCAGCTCGCGTCGACCTTCCCGGACCCAGCACTTTCCAGAGACCATTATTTGTCCGCAGGTTTGCCTGCATCATCATCACACTGACTCGGTAAGGCGTAATTATAGCCCTTTGCTTCCTGCGCGCTGAGAGCCTTCGTGACGCGCTTTGCCACTAGTTGAGACGGGTACTCGACCACGTAGTACGAAGTCGTAGCCAGCACACAGATCAGTCCGAAGCGGGAGAAGAGTCGGCAGTAGTAATTCGACTGGTGGTTCACGCTCTTGTTCGAGATAACAAACGTGTGCAGCAGGTAGACGGAGAAGCTGATCTTGCCCCAATGGCGCAAGACGCTCCACCCGAAGACGGACGACACCGACGACGGTAGCAGCATCTCGGACACGATAATTATCGTCAAGAGCACACTCGTGAATGGGAATCCCGGGGTCGTCGGCGCTATGTTTGCGTGCACCCAAATGAAGAAGAGGCCGCGGAAGGCGATGCTGAGAAACAGAGCAATCGCCGTGAACTCAATCGCACGCAGCACGACTTTGTGGACCAGCCGGAACTCGAACTCATTGGCCTTCATCCACGTGTCGAGCTTGAGGAAAATCACGGCCGCCATCGATCCTGCCAGGAACGTCGGAATGTGCGGACGGAACGGCGCGTGGCTCGTGCGGTACTCGTTCCAGCCTTCGTAGACAACCCAGCAGTAGGCCGGGACGAAGGGGACCCACCAGAACTTCCGCAGGGCGAGCGTCACGAGCACAAACACTGGAATGATAAAGTAGTACGTGATCTCGAGCGGGAGCGTCCAAAAGACGTGGTACCGGTGGTGAAACTCGAACGTCAGGGTCTTGAGCAGGTCGTAGCTTCCAGTGCCTTTGACCAGGTAGTAGTTGTCCTTATCGGCGTCGGTCATGCACCACAGCACGATGCACGTGATAGCAAACAGCGGATACACGCGGAAAAAGCGTCTCGACAGGTAGTCGGCCACGGCGAAGAGCCACGTGCGCGCTCCGGCTCGGGCATCGAGCAGGCGAATGCTCTTCCGCATAAAGAGCCACGTGAGCAGAAACGACGACAGGACAAAGAACGAGTCGACGGCAATGGCGCCCAAGTTCAGGTCCTGCATGTACTCGTGCGAGTGCTGCGTGACGACTAAGATAGCGGCCAGGCCACGAATGCCGTCCAAGAAGAACACTTTGGCAGCAGGCGCAAGTACCGGTGCAGTCTCCTCCACTGCTTCGTCCGCTTCGTCCTCTTCGTCGACCGTCAGCTCTTTTTGCACCAGCAGTGGCTCGTCTTCCAGCACCGACCGAACGCTCACCAGCACATCGCTGCGGGGCGTTGAGGCATTGCTGGGAATCTCTGCCGGTCCGTCACTTTGCCACACTGTACCATTACTGGGAACCTCTACCGGTCCCTCACTTTGCCCCATCGTGGCGTCTTTTGGGCTAATTGGAGACTGTCACGACGATCGCCGTGACACCTGTCGCGTACCGGCTTTGTGCACCAGCTCATTCGTTGGGACGCGCGAGTCGAGGACCGCCTAGTTTAGGCACAAGCTCTCGCCGGTCCCGTCTCTACTTGTTGCGATCGACAAGATGGATAAATGAGTCCATGCAAACTGCAATATGTCGTTCGTGTTGCAGTGTCGCTGACTGGATTGGAGCGAACGTGCTGCCGAAATCGAGTGATCTTGTCCGGACGACGCGTAGAGCTGTTTCGTCACGTCATTGACAGTGCACTGTACTTTTCGTATCGGTTTTTGCCAGCGTAGCACTGTTGTCTGGATCAGCTAATGGAGGCAGATCGCTGCGGTAGCCTGTTCGGTCTTCTTGGCCTGTGAGTGTCTCGGTGGTGCCACAACGATAAATCGGAAAAGCATAGCACAACACATGAAACAACAGATGAACAAGATCGAATAACGCGAACGTACGAGCACATACCCGTTCGGGTCTGGTCGAAAGCCGGTCGAGTAGATAGCTGTGCAGTCAGTTGAGACGCTTCACTCCGCGCCATAGAATAGCCAGTTTCGCTGTGACATTTGAGCTCAGCGTCTCGGTGCACGTATGGATCCGCCACACGGCCTTACAGATGCTGGGAGCAGCTGGTGTGCGTGAGAGGCGGACCACCTGTCTGCGTGCTCATCCCATATGGGACGAATGCTAGTCAGGAATGACAAAACGAGATACCATCGACTGGAAGCAGCGGCACATGCGCGACGGAGAACACACTGTTGTAGCGTCCTTTGAACGGTATTATCAACGCTTGCAGTCAGCAATCAGCGTTGTTCGTCAGAGATCAGGCGTGTAGGTAGGAGTAGCGTGCAAGCATTGTAGTATTCGACAAGCAAAAGAGGAGCTCATGAGTGCACATGTATAGTTATGACGTGGAAAAGGCTCGACGTACAAGTATGACCGAGAACATGTGCCAAAGATGTTCAGAATCTGCAGGATAGTCAATGATACAGACCTACGCAATTCGCGAATCATAGATCAATCAGATGCTCGTGGTGCTGACTGTATCTCCTTTGCTTCGGATACAAGTTGTGCTTGCGCGTGCGGCAATCGCGTCACCCTTGTATCGAAGATCAGGTTGGTGCGATAGCCGAACGACACTAACCTTAGTTTCGCTCGCATACGTTTTGCTCTTTTGGCACAATGTGACCAAGCAACTAGCGATAGCAACCGCGTGATACGCAGCATGCAGCCATGTCAAAAGGTTTTGTAGCCTTGCTGTCTGAGCACGATGGTAGTGGTATGACGGAATTGGTATCAACGAGCTAGAAGATGTGTTGTGCGCAGCGCCGTCTGCATTTATCTTCCTCAGTCACGTTGATCTATTGAGAAGTAAGCAGTTTGCCTAGCTTTGCTAGGTTTGACGCAAGCAAGTAAGACTTTGTCGAGGTTTGCTACGTTCGACGTCTGTATCGAGAACTTACGAGGCAAAAGTTACGGCGGTAGATGACGGCGGTAAGATGAGCACGTTACTCATACAAAATGCAAGCCTTAGACTGGCGATCCTTTGCGACAAAGTAGTAGTGTAGCGTCGATCAGATCTCTACACTCGAACGAGGCGCGAGGATCATGAAAAGTACATGTCCCAATCATTCGCGGAGCTTTCTGACTAAACTGGTTTTGCGTGAGCGGCAGTCAGCCGGGAACGACGCAGTGCGTCATGCTGTGGCATGTTCATCTAGCACACATGATGCGCTCTTCTTGCGACAAGAGTGAAACAAGGAGGACCATTCACGTGTGAACGGAACAAGTGGTGTGCTGCAATGAGAGTTGTTTATCCAATAACTTTGTTGTGCTGCCCTGAGGCTACCAGCCGCCAACAAAGTACCGATCAACGAAAGCTTACTTTGTTGGCAGGAACCAGGGATGTCTAGTCGTGTATGGATGAGAAGTGGCGGTATAGTCTATACACGTCCATAGCACGTCGTGAATGGCATTGGGCGAGAAGAAAAGTGCGCTCACAGATGTAAGCACGTCTCCCTTCTTCATGAGTCGATCAGTAACGTAAGCAAGACAGTGTGGTGACAAGCCACGGTGGGCCAAAGAAGTGCCAGTGTACTTCCGTAATGACGATCGAAAAGCAGAAGCAATGATACGGACTCAGACTGGAAGCACAAACTCGACTGTTCTCCCTTTGGCCTCTTTTGAGATGCTGATCGGATCGTTTTTAATGGCTGTATGGAGGACTCGACCAGTCGATCGGTGCTCGATGATACCTGGACTCCCATGGGGACCAGGAGGACCTTACGTTCGTGAAGGAGTATATGCAAACACTGATTTTGATGTAGGCCGGTGTGAAGGCAACACGAACAAGTAGTATGCCAATCTGTGTGACACTCGAGGTTGACGATAGCTACCGTCGCTAACCAAGCGTACGTACCTAGATGCTTCGATTCCATGGATGAAAGCGATAGAGTACTCGTGAAAGCGTGGATATGTATCGTCGAATGCTTTGTCTGCAACAATGTTCCGTGAGCCATCGATCACGCCTATAACGTTTACCATTCCAGGCTGCATGACATATATGTGTAACCTCAATCATTGGCACCAATGCGAATAGTGTACTGATCAAGCAACATCGAAGTTGAACACGTTTTGTCATAGGTAGTTGGTGAAAGGATGTACGCGAAGGCAATATGAGTGGACTGATGACAATTAATGCAGCAAGAGCCGCTACAAACAAACGAGCCGACGATATACGCGGTCAGACACATTTTCGCTTGCATGGATAGCTTTCATTCCATTTGACCTCGCGCCAGGTGCCAGAGAGCGCAATCATACATTATGCATCCTTCTTATGTAAATTGTTGGAAAAGGATGCGCGGTGCGACTTGCAGGTATATAGGCTGAGTCTTTGCAAAACAAGTGTAACTCCACTGTAGCAGTGTTCATGCATTCAATGCAACTTGCCCTTCACGGTCAGCTGTGAGCCGCAAACGCAACTCAACAAGAGGGCTGGCAGAACAAGTAACAGATAGAAGTGCAGTGTGGACCAAGTCGTTCAACCCGTGTAACCCGTGGCGTGCTCGCGGCTACACCGGTTACATGCGTCTGTCTTTGAGGCACAGCTCGCTGCAAGAGGCACGACATCAATCCGCACTGGCCAAGTTGACATTCTACTGTCGCTGTTGCCTTCGACCCAACGGTGAGCCTATCACATCGAATAGATTGCGCGTCACGTGCGATCGTTCACGTGCGCGTCACGTGCGAAACCTCTTTCGAGGTGTAACGTTGCGGGTGCTTTGTCCGATGCGTGTGTACACCACACCACCCACCACCCACGAGACGTATACCCTCCGAAAACGTATACTCCCCCCCCACTCCGTCAATGACCCAAGTCCCACTAAAGTCCCAATCACCCACACAGTGCGTGATCGACCCACGGCCGCCACCACATGGCCCGCCACTCGGTCGAATACGCGCCGACGTACCAGCGCTTCGTGCTCCGGCACAAGTCGTACGCGCAGCAGTTCTCGCACATCTACGTGAGTCGCCTGCAGCAGCTGCGCGACGTGCTGACCGCGCGCGTCGGCCACGAGACGAGCGGCCGCGTCCCCGTGCGGCCCAAAGTGATCGACCTCCAGGCCGACGGCCGCGAGTGCGTCGTAATCGGTACGCTGCTCAAAGTCCTGACCGGCAAACCGAACCTCTTTGACGCACTGGTGCGCGAGACGGGCGTCACGCCGCTCGAGCGCCTCCCGCACGCGCTCGCGACGCGCGAAGATGAGCTCTTACTGGAGGACGAGAGCGGCCGCGTGCAGCTCGTGGGCCGCGTCGACGTCGCGACGCTCGTCACTGGTGTCGTCGTCGCCGTGCGCGGCCGCGTGCCACGAGACGGCACCGGCGGACAGTTCCACGTCGACGAAGTGTATGTGCCGTCGCTGCCGCCGCAAGCGCCGCTGCCGACGCGACCGGAGAGGGCGTACGTGGCGCTCGTCTCGGGTCTAAGCAGTGGACGGCGCGTTCACGGCCGCCACCCGCTGCAAGCGCACGTCGTGATGGACTATTTGGCCGGACGAGTGGGCGACGCGGCGGAAAAGGCGTTCGTGGCGCACGTCGTGCGGACGATTGTGGTGGGGAACGTGCTGGGAGCAGTGGACGAAGACGGCGACGCCGACGGCGTTCACGTGCCGACCGTTGCACGAAAGACGACGGAGCAGTTGGCTCTGGAAGGAGCGCCGCTGCGCGACGCCGACGCGCTCGTGTCGACGCTCGCAGCTGCCATGTGCGTGGATTTGATGCCCGGGCCGGCGGACCCGAGCAACTACACGCTGCCGCAGCAGAGTTTCCACCCGTGTCTGTTCCCACGGAGCGCCTGTTTCCAGTCGTTTCGATGCGTGACGAACCCGTACGAGGCGCAGATTGGGGGCGTGCAGTTTCTCGGAGACGCGGGGCAGCCACTGCGCAGTCTGTTGCAATGCACATTGCCAGATGGCGACGATGTCGAGGCAGCGGACACAGAAGAGCGAGAGCAGGAGCGCGCGTTGGATTACTTGCAGCGGTGTCTCGAGTGGAGACACGTTGCGCCCACTGCGCCAGACGTGCTCGCGTGCTTTCCCATGGCAAACGAGGACCCATTTATCCTCGAGAGCTGTCCGCACGTGTACTTTTCCGGCAATCAGCCGCGCTTTAGTACGCGATTTGTCAAAGGTTCGTACGACCCGCTAGCTGGATGATGGACGGAATGGGAGCGAACGTGGCCTAACGCTGACGTTTCTTTCGTGTACGGTGCTTTGGTGGTGTTCTGTAGGAGAAAACGGCCAAGAAGTGCGACTTGTTACTGTGCCTTCGTTCTGCGAGACGTCTACGATTGTGCTGGTCGACCTCAAGGACCTGTCGTGTTTTCCGATTACAATCGAGATATAGCCCGCACACGGCAACCGCTTTGTGCTATGGGATGCAACTCGGTATGCTGGAAATCGACGTGGCACTAGCCGAGAGCGAGACCACCGTCAGCAACAGCGATGGCTGGCGGGAAACTAGACGTATTACGCACATCGTAGCCACGTGTGGTCATTTTGTAGCTCGAGTCGATACGCCCATCGAACTCGCTATTGTTTCTAGGCTCGATGACGGCGGTCCATAGAGCAAAGTCAGCTCCATAAAGGCACAATGGACATCCGTTGTTGACCTCTTGGCCACGGCTTGTCGCCACTTCAGAATGCCGACGTCTACAACACTACCAGCCATGAAACTCCGACAGGTCTACTGCGACGCCCTTTGGAGTTGAAACACATTACAAGATCCACCACCAGTTGTTTGCCGTTGCCCAATGCTGCAGGACGATGCCAAAGTTTACCACAGACCATTTGCTGGGCGACTCTTGTGGTTGTATGCAGCACACAATTGTCGCGACACCGCACTCCTGACGCCCACTGCAGAGCAAACTAACTGCTCGACTTCTAGCTACGCAACTTCGCTGCAGGTCAGTTGCTTTTGTTGTTGTCGTTCGCTGACCTGCATCAAGTCAACGAACTCACTGCAGTCATCGCAACGTGCCCCGAAGTAGCACAATATCAAGTTCACGACTACAGTATGGACCAAGTGGCCACAATGTGTCACCCCTCTCTTGCTCAATTTGCAGGTCGCTGAGACTAATTACGCGTCTGGTTCTGCACACGCAGCACTACATGCAACGAGTGGGCCCACCCACGTCGCTCCGTGACAGCTTACTTCGGGTTATACTTCAGCAGCCAAAGCCCCCAGTTTACCGAAAAGTCACCAAAAGCCTCCACGGATTCCAGCGGGTGACAGTCGTCGGGGTACCACAAAAGTCGCGTAGGAACACCGTGACTCGCAATCGTCGCACGATACTCCAAACCTTGGCTGGGAGGCACGCGTCGATCCTTTCCACCGAGTCCGAAAAGCGCAGGTGTCGTAACCTTACTTAGATCATGACTCACAGGTGAGTGCTGCCACAACTTGCTGAGGATGGCCACACGCGCTTCCGAGGTCAGAACTGGGAGCTCATCCCTCGAGTTGTACAGTTTCTGCGACGTATAAATGCCTTCGAATCGCTGGATGCCTGCACACGCGAGATTCCAGTCTTGGATGTCGGAAGTGTAAAACGTGCTTGACATGTTTGTAACGGGATTGCGAGTGACCATGGACTTGTAAAAGCCCGGAAACTGGGCAATGAGGTGTGCGACGAGAAACCCGCCGTGGCTGCCACCTGAGCAGTGCACGCGAGACTTGTCCAACGACAGACCGAGTCTCGAGCTCTCATCCAGCAGATACTTCAGGCCGTAGTGGCAGTCGTACACATCTTGCGTACCAACCTTTCCAATGAGAGATTCCAGTGCCTTCATCCCATATCCAGTGCTGCCTCGATAATTCACAGTAACGGTTGCAAAACCCAGAGCAGCCCAGAATTCGCACATGTCTCGGTACATGACGCTTGCATTGCTGTGCGGTCCACCATGCAGCTCGAGGATGACAGGATAGCCATCTGATGGCGGGGGGCTGCTTGGTAGCATCACGGTTGCTTCATAGTCACTTGAGCTGGACACCGGTGGAATCAGCAGATCTTCCAGCACTTTAGGTACCGCAGGGAGTTTTTTCGCTGCGGCTGGTTCATCCGACACGGACGCTGGAATAGAGTACACTTCCCAGCGCCCAATGTACTTTGCACTTCCTTGCTGATCGTCAATGGCAAGAGGTGGACGTCTGTGCATACCTGTTGCCGGGTCAATTTCTACAAGGAAAATGCTAGCGGGGCGCGTGGGGGACGTCACCATCACCAAGAAGTGGTCTCCGTTGCGATCCAGCACGGATTCAATAGCGGCTTCAGCGCCATCGACGTACTGTGGAGAAATCAGGTTCTTCGTGCTCACGTCGACGTACTTCCACACTAGACGAGAGCCCACTCGTGTCACCACGTGAATGTATTTGCCATCAGGCGACCACGCTTTTGCACTCAGTTTGCCATCGAACAGTCCATTGAACGCCTTTGTAACATCGGTGCCAGGCGTATCAGGCTCATCTTTGACGGGAATCAACGTCGACGTGTGCTTAGTAACCCACTGCGTCACGCATAGGAAGCTGCACGTTCCATGAGTCGCAACGTCCCGAGTAGCGAGGAAGGCGAGTTGGTCGCCATCAGGTGAGAAGCGCGGGTTCCGCATGGTCGCAATGGTCTTGCTGTCTTCATCCTGCGGCATCAGCTCCAGCTTCTTCACCACCGTCTTGGCTCGATCTTCGCGGTCTAACACCACGTGGTACAGAGCAGTCGGTCGGTTGCAGCAGTAGATCAGGCCAAGTCGCTTCGGGCAGTCTGTCCTGGTCCCTGCAAACACGAGCTCGTGATCCCCAGGCACAAAAGCCACGTCGGCGCACGTCACGTTCGCCGGCACGCCCATGACCTCTTCGATCTTCCCAGTTGCCAGCGTCACGAGGAAAATCGACGCGGTTCGCTTCCCTTCGTACTGCTCTCCCCAGTCGTCTTCGTACTCGAACTTGGCCCCTCTTCTGACCAAGTCCACCTGCTCGTCCTCGTCGTCCTCAATCTTTCCGTCTGGCGCGTTCACGTCCCTCCAGAACGCAGGACACTCGACCCGTTTCTTCTCGGCCACGTACGCAATGGTCGCTTCATCGTGGGACCAGACAATGCCGCCGCCCCGTTCCTCCAGATAGATAGCCCCGTGCAGCGTCTTGGGAGCTCGGAAGGTCGACACCAAGTGGTTCTCAGCGTACACTGTTCCTCAGGAACAATACAACACACAAAGTGAGATAGACCAACCAGAGCACATACTGTCCACTAATGTTCAAGAGCTTACCGCGAAAAACGCCTTCGGACGTCGTCCTATCGGACGTGACGTCCTTGAGATCGAGCGTCACCACGCGCTTCGCTGAGGGTGAGACACTCGTGCAGTCGCTGGTCCAATCGGTAGGAAACCCCGCGACGAGAACCTGTGGCTGCGACTGTGTGAGGTCCGCCACGTGGTACTGTGCTTGGTACTTGTGCGCCACGCGGTGCACGAGGTCTTTCTGCCCCCAGACCAAATTGACGGCCGCCGAGTCGGAGGCGGCGTCGACGGTAAGGAAGCCGCGCACGAGGGACTTGGAGCTGGCCACGACGTCGGCGAAGAGGCGACGCACGCGCTCGTTGTCGGCGCTGTCGGACGTCGTCATAGCAGAGATTGGGGGTGGGAGATTGGGAGGATGGGCACGAAGAAGAGCTTTGGATGGGATGAGGGGCTACGCAGAATGGGACGCGATGGGGCGGACAGCCTCAATTAAGGCACGAGGTCGAGCTGCCTTTCGATTTGCCCACGAAAGCGGAGAGAGTGAACGCGACAGACTGTGCGTGTGGCAGGTGCGGCAGTGTGAGACTGGTGCGCGTGCGCCTACTGTTACGTGCGAGAGAAGTCGCACTTTGGCTGCTGTGGGATCTGCTGCAAGAGGTGCAGTGAGGAGCTACGGACGTGACTTTGCTTCGGCCAGCGGAACGACATTGGGCGTCAGCCATCGAGACGGACCTCAAGCGTCCAGTGGTCCCGCGGTACCCACTCTGACGGTTCGGCTCCTATCGCATGACCCGATCCTCAATTGCACAACGTACGCGTCGCATCTGTCCCTCTGACTTTTCCTGGCAGTGGCAATGGCTGTCCTTAACTCGGTACGAACCATAAGCAGGTCTTTAGCCGCACTGCTCGTACGTATCACATGACTTCCAAAAGAAGTTCTCCGCTCGAGGCTGAAGAATAGAGGGAGAGGCTAAATACACCTAGCATTATGGCTAAATACACCGCGCGCCTATCCATTATACCTAATGTTTATATGGTAGCAGCGGTGTCACATTCTATCAACGTCAAGTCAAATATTACAGGATAAACTATGTAGAAATGCACGTGTAGTACAGTCACGTCTATCCAAAAAAATCCTTCGTAGTCTAATGCATGGTGATGAGCTCTTCATCCACCTCCACTACCGATGCTGCCACTGCTACGGTCGCTGATGCTGATGCCAAATTAGACATCGCTGGCAATCAGATGACATGCCAAGTTGATGCTGGCCCTAATCCTGCCGCTGCTGATCTCCCATGGACCTGTGAAAAATCTCCACCGGTCGGGCCTTTTGACAGTCAAAAGACGGCTGTAGCGGCACACTTCTCGATGTTTACAGACGAATTTCCCGAGGTATCGATTATAATTACAAGATCATTAGTATAACGATGGCAAATGAGAGAGTCGAGATACTCACAAACTTACCTGGAGAGATATTTTTGAAGCTGCATCGCAAGATCTCCCGTCACGCGCTGGTACTGCTTGTAACGGGGCACACCCTTGCGTGAACTTAGCGCAAGGGTATCGGTGCCCCGACAGACGTACACAAGGCAAGCGAGGAAGCGTTGGTAGGGTAAAAGCAGAACCGTTATATTAATATAATTAAGTCTTTAACTACTGTCTCTCTGTTTGACTTAACTTAATGATACTAATCTAACTGAGTGTATGGTGACGTCTCGTCACCACTCATTGCGCGCGTCTTGCGGCGATTGGTGGGTTGATATCATCAAGATATCAACCAATGAACAGACTCTTTG
>CANTFL010001134.1:0-30078 GCA_947650285.1 Hyaloperonospora brassicae | reverse complement strand
CTACTACTACTACTACTGCGACTGCTACTACTACAATGCGCAGGCTGCTTTGTTTTTTGTATGCCATTAGCTGTGCAAAAAGGAAATATGCAAATGCTACTACTCGGTCCCTACCAGTTGTCGGCAACTTTAGCTCTCGACTGGAGGTAGCTCAATCTAGAGCGGCCTCAACGACTTTTCTAGAACACCGAAAGGCGCTACAAGCACCTTGAAAGCAACTGACTTTTGTTGAGATTTGTAAAAAGAACGCTATACCAACTGACAGAAAACAGTCGCCTACGAGGAAATTATAGGCGTTCACGCCAGCGAATCGATCGAGTGATCTCGAAGCTGCGATCCACAATTGCTGCTGTCTACGTATCAATCGTTTTTCATGGCGCCACAACTACATCGACTGGTGCTTTACGTGCTGAGTGTACGAATTGCATTCGATAATTAGATACAAAATGTAACGTATCCAAATTGCTTGCCTCCTAACGCACGACGACATGGCGACAAGTGTTGATAAAAGCGACTCGAAGCACACCCTCGATACCAAGGACAACCGCTCCAATCAAATAGTTTTATCGACCGTTCTACTTAATGACTGATGTCAAGCTCGAGCGGAAAAAGATCGTGCCTTCTATTGCATAGCACAAGAATATTTGCTTGCGCTGGACACTGGAACCCGTCGCTTTTCAGCACCTCAGCTTCCGGGTGCACCGTTGTGTCGTCTATCTAAGGTAAACTGCGCTTTCCATAGCGTTATTCGAATCAAATCGAAGACCGCGACGACGAAACCACCACAAAGAGCGACGGAAACCACGCTTGCTAACTTACATCTGAATCTTGCTGAGGTACTGCACCAGACACAAATTGTTGTGCAGTAGCTTCTGCAGATGCTGCCACTGTTGCTGCTGCACACCTCCCAGCTCGTCTGCTTGTGCTAACAACACTGGATCCGCCACGAGCAGCTCCTCATGCAGTTTCAAGAATCGATTGAGGTAAGCTTGAAGTACCTGGAAATCACGTCGAGTACGCATTTCCTCGCGCAGGAATGTCAGGAAACAAGCCAACAGCTTCTTGCCCTCCTCGTCAAAGGCGCCCATACACAGCGTGCTCATTTCGACGTCCACTGCAGACGCAGAGAGCGACTGCATGTACGCCGACACCTTAGCAAAGCGCGAGGCCGCGTGGTCACCATAGTCGTCATCTTGCACCGACTTTGCCAGCAACGTTGCCAGCTTGCAGCGGGAAGTAACCATGCCTTCTGATTTGACAATCCGCGAGCTTGGAGCAGCTACTTCAGCGTCCTCTTCCAGGTCTTCGCCATCATCATCACCCCATACCGCATCGTCATCCTGAGCCCCCCAGTTTTCCAGCATCGTGTCGTCATCGCCCTCTTTGTTTACAACACTCTCCTTGGACTTGGGTGCAACAGGCACAAACGTAGGATGCACGTCGTCCTTGCGCGCGGTTTGAAGGAAGAAAGGAGCATGTTCCGGTGCCTTGGGAGGCTCAATAGGCTTGTTGCGCTTCTTGATAAGCTCGAGGTTGAAGAGAGTTTGCCAAAATGCTCGTGGGGCCGTTGACAACGTGATGAGCGAAGCATCGAGCGGCCCCGGGCTCTCTTCACCTCTTGTATCGACAACGCTTTCTGGCCGCGCTTCGTCAGCGCTTGCCACTAAAACTCGAGGGTTCCGTTCAGTGCCAAAGCCGAGATGGTCGCTGTTGTCGACCTCGTTCAAAGCCACGGGCATGTCCATCAGCACAGGCGTGGTCGGCTCAGAATCAAGAAAGACTTCGGTGAAAAAGCTGCGATTGGCCCACAAGAAAATGCCCACGTGGCCCACGTGCGTGGTCGCAAGGAACTCGCCTGTAGGCGATACAGCTAAGCCAGTCACAGGTTTCTGAAATCGCATCCAATCGACGCACTTGCCCGTTGGAATATCCCACACGCGCAACGATGCGTCAGCAGACGATGAAAAAAGCCACCGCGCATCCGAGCTGAAAGTCATGTCTGTCACGCCGTGTGAGTGTCCTGCAAAACGGCGCACAAGTTTGTACGTCATCACATCAAACAGACGAAGAATTTGGTCGTCGCACGCTACGCACAGCAAGTTGCTATCGCGGTGCAACTCCATCTGGCTGATAGGAGAGTCCACGTTGATCTCATGACGCAGTTCGTGCTTTTTGAGACCCCAAAATTTCAGTTTGCCGTCAATCCCGGCAGAAACCAAGGTCTCGTTCAGCGCATCAACAGCGACGGCGCTCACGGGTCCGTCGTGAGCATCCCTAGCTGTATCGTCCTGCTCGTCGACTTGCAGTACTGACAGATCTGTTCCAGGTAGCACGAGCGAGCTAATGAGCTTCGGCTTCGGCGTCAGTGCCACCGGAAACGAGCCACGGGCTTCGCCGGACTGCATGTTGTATTGGAAGATAGCTCCGCCTGAGCTGCCGACAAGTGCATAGTTGCCACACGAGCTGATAGTCACGCTAGTTGCCTGCGTCTTTTTGCGGCGTAGATCCTCTGCGCTACCCGAAGGAACGCGGTTGCATGGATCAAACTGTCGGAGCACCTTCTTGCCAATAGCGCGGTGCTCAAAGCGCCACACGTAAGCGGCAATCTCGTTTTCGTGGCACGTAATGACATTCGCCCAATCGCGCGCTCGCGTCTCCATAGCAGCAAACTGCACAATCGGTGGCAGCTTCAAGTCCTCGACGCGAACATTCAAACTACGTGCTTTCTTGAGAACTGGTCCCTGCGATAGCTCCCTGCTCTGCTGCTCGCGCGCCGTGTGGAAGACACGGAAGGCGCGGTCCTGACCGGCCGACAAGATCTGGCAGCATGTGCCGTCAGCACCGTCCGACATTGTAGCAAGCGTGTTGTTCCCGTAGTAGCGAATGCGCGTCGGTGGCGCACGGTGACCTTCACGAGACTTGAGCAGTCGAGCTGTACCCCCGTTAATTTGGTCGAAAATCCACAACTTGATCGAATTATCGGTCCCTGCAGACAACAACAACGGCTCGTTGGCCAGGAACTGCAGCGACATCACAGCGCCGTCATGCGCATTCGCAATCACCGACTCGAGACGTTTGGTTTGCAAATTCCACACTGCAATGTCACCCGATCGCGACCCCGAGACCACCAAAGGCGTCGTTGAAGCACCTGCATCTGTTCTGAAAGACGCGGCCGTGATGCCACTTTGCTGATCCTGTCGGAAGTCCAGCACGCGTCGATCCAGCTGCAAGTGGTGCACCATCAGTCGCCCATCTGCCAGCCCGATGCTCACAACGTCCACTGCAGGACTCTGTTCCAGCGCTGTCACTGCACTGCCCCATCCCGTGAACTCAAACACACACTGTTTCTTGCGGACGTTCCAGAGCTGCAACGAACCTTGCTTCGACCCCACAAGGATCTTGTTCAAGTACGTGTCGGGGTGCAGCATTGTCGTGGGCTCAAAGTGTACTGGGAAACTCAGCGTGTCAATGATCTCCATCGTGTCCAAGTCCCACATGATGATACTGCGTGCGTCGTCCAGCGAAAAGAGAATGGTGCCCACAGTCATGAGCTGCTGAATAGCTCCTTTGTGGCCCAGCAACGTCTTGATCTGCTCGACTCGCTTCCAGACGATGATCTGACGGCCACAGGCCGTAAACGTCAAGTGCTTCTTGGGCTGCACGGCCAGAGCCGCAATGCGCTTCGGCAGCTGAGGCGACACGAGCACAGGCGTTAGTTTGTCGCACTTGTACACGACGAACGACTTGCCCAGCGACGCCGTGGCGAAGCTCGCCTTGCCCATCCCGTACCACACAAGTGGTACATCAGCAACCACAATGCCAATGGCGCGAAAAGCCTGCAGCACGCGGCTGGTCGGAGTGCGCGTCAACGTATCACTGGCCATTCTGTGTGCGTCTGTGTAATTCAGTTTGCACGGACGGAAGCTGTGGGTCACTGGTACAGCGTGTGACGTGCAGCGGTGGGTAAAGACGATACGCACAGCTTGAGGAGGATGTGCTGGGGGCAGCGAGACGATGTGGAACGACTGCTGCGCGGCGTGCAATGACACGGAGGCGGCAGTGTAGCCACTTGACGCGATGGTGGTGGTGGTGGACGCCGACTTGCAGAATGACTGGAACCTAGTGTTTCGTACTTAGCCGGACCAGTCCAGAGGGTTCGGAAGTTTTCTGAAATATCGGAGTGCATATGGGTACACACGAGACACACTAGCGGAGAGAATGGATACACACACGCGAACGCTGGTCATGGACAAAAGTCTCTATGCTGCTCGTACTGACTGCACTGTCGTATGTACCTACTCGGAAATCTCCATCTTCTTTGACATTGATTCTGCAGCCGCAGCAGCAGACATAGCAGCAGCCTCACCAGGAGCTTCGGCGTCGCCATACGTGAGTGCACGTTTCTCCTGGGTCTTTCCTAGCACCTTCCGGGCCAGCTCATTGCCCCAGAAGCGCCCGGCCAGGCTCTTGCCAAGCTCATCAGCTTCCGAACAAGGTCCAGAGATGCTTTCTGCAATGAGTCACAAGAAGATGGCCGCCAGTGAGCATAGTACAAGACATCGTACGTCGGATGGTAGCCAAACCATGAACTTACCGTAGATACTACTCTTGCCGTCGCGAGACAACACTGTTGCATTCAACGTCAATGTGTCTTGATTCAGCGACGTACTCACTCCCATAGCAATCTAGTGACAAAAAAAACGTCAGGATGGACTGACTCACAAACCTTCTTTTCCTTACCAAAAGGAATAAAAAACCGCCTCACCTGACATCCACCTTCGAGGTGGTACAGCAAACTACGCTCGGCCTTGCACAAGTGCGCGGATTTCTCATCCGTTATCGTCTTCAGCATTGCAATTGTCTATCATCCAAACGGAACAATCATCAAAAATTACACTTTGCGTCATCATCAACTACCCCACTTCCACACGACCTGCTCATCGTCCGCACGGCATTCCACGCCAATGCTTCCTTGGCCAACGCCGTATCCAAACGATTCCATTGGCAGAATCTCGTCAATGCGGTCGCCGAGTCCCCCACGCCGGAACCCACAGGCCGCCACAATAATAGCGTCGTACTCGTCACCTTCGTCTAATTTGGCCAACCTCGTCTGGATGTTGCCGCGCAACGTCTTGACCTCAAAGCTGGGAAACTGACTCCTTATCAGCGCTTCGCGTCTCAGCGAACTAGTGCCCATCACGCTCTTCTCTGGTAGCTGCTTGAGCGTTGTGAGGCCCTTGGCCTTGTGCTTAGGATGAAGGATCGCTGCGTCTTCAGGACTCTCTCGTTTCGTGATGGCAGCCAGCACGAGACCAGCCGGTAGCGTTGTCGGCATGTCCTTCAGCGAGTGGACAGCAAAGTGGGCGGTCTTGGCGAGCAGCGCTTCCTCGAGACTCTTGGTAAAGAGACCAGAGGCAGTGGATGTACCCAAGTCGCTTAGATGGCGGTCCAAGACTTGGTCGCCCATCGTGTCCTCCTGTCCCACAACAAAGTGGAGATCTGGGAACCGACACTCGAGCATGGAGATGACAGCATTGGTCTGCGCCATAGCCAACGGGCTCTTGCGGGACGACACGAAGATGGTGGTATTCGAAGCGGACGCTGATGACATGATGAGTCAATTGATCAGTGCACAAGTGGACGCGTCCACATGCGGTACACGGTACACGGTACCAAAGCTGACTTTGAGCGATATTTTTATTCATTATGGGTCACATGGTCGAACCGTGTGTTTGCCGATATTTGCAATAAGCTAATCTGACGGTTCGCTTATCCTGCATTCTATCCAAGACGCTAAATGGCCCATTTGCTGGGAAGATCGTTTTCCATTTGGCACTCACTGCAAGAGCACAGTGTCGGCAGAATGTACATCACTTGTTGTTACCACACGGTTGCAAATAAGGATGTGAATCTGCAAGCACTGCACTACACCAAACGATCCGACCAGCAATATTGTTACGAGGCACGAGGTCGTGTATAGTTTCGAGCATGCATACGTATGTATACTGAATCGATCTTCTCCTTTCTCTTGTCGTTGAGCGCACGCGTTTATTTTCCATGCTCAGCACTTCGCAGAAGATATTTGACATTATAATGTCTCGTGAGTGAGACAAACCAGAAACGTCGGTAGCGGTCATGACTAACATGTCTGTCGTTCGAATCTGTCGCTCCGACAATGATAGCAAGTCGTGCATGGCTCAGTAAAATCGAAGTCGCCCAGGAATGTGAAAGGCGACGGAAGCTCGAACCTGTCATTGAATGTTCAGCAGACGGGTGCTTATCCTTATCCGTCCTATGGACAACGACGTCGTCATGGGGTGAGGACCGTTGGCTAGCGAACGGCAGTGTCGCGCATATGTGATCGCTTGTGGTGTATTTCACTGAAGACAAGAAAAAATCATGCGGTGCGTTTGTAATGTGGGCTGCGAACATGTAGCGTGATTGCCTTGAGTGTTTTTTACAATAATGTCAGTGCAAATGCCGAAGTTGTCGAGCACCTGAGATCACACAGAAAACTGCCACCGTAAAGGTAAAAAGACCGGGGGTTTTCTCCGTGACTTTGACTCAAAGTGCCGAGGTTTTTGAATGACATTGCGGAAGTCGTCTCTCTTTGAGCATAAGAATTGCAAATAAGTCACGTACGTGGCACAAATCTTTGTCTTTTCCAAGATGTTAGAGTGTGACGAAACTGGACAGAACGGTGCGTGAAAAATTAATTTAAGAGGCTACGAAAATATAAAGTCAGTCGTAAAATATATCCAGTTCTTTTATCACGTTGGCTATGTCATGCAAATATCCATTCGTCTTACTAAACGAGGTGCAAGAGATTAAAGAAGAAATGATATTATCAAAAATAATATCATTCTATGACTCTTAAGAAATCGAAGGCGCGTATCATCAATCCATGTTTGACGAGCGAGCGAGCAATTTCTTGCTGGGATATACGAGCTTACGTATCTGACTGCTTACCGTCTTCATCGTCGCCTCATCTGTCAATGTAGCAGCTTCTTTCCCCAGATAATGATTATAAGCGAGCGAGTATCTGAGATACTTCACGTAAGTCATGAACGTGTCGATGATACCACCGGTTCCCTTCAGTCGGAGGGCTTCCCAATAGGTTCGAGGCGTGACGTGAGCAGCGTACAACACCGAATCGGGCTTTCCGTCTTCAATCATCGTTACAGCCGTCTGGACACGAGGATTTACGGCCTTGCTCGCAGCAGTTTGTCGCGTTTGCTCCGCACGCGCCCTTTTAGAAGCCAGCCATCTCATTCCCTTTGAGAAAAGCGATTGTGATCCTTCTTTGTGCAATCCATTAACAGCTTCGAACTGGGGTAGTGATATCACCACGTCTCGCGCCACCTCGATATCCTGCGCAACAGGATGCATCCGTTCTTCACTGACGACTTCGTCGAGAGAATCTGCTGCGCCGGACGTTTGTTTGATGCCAGCGTTCGATATGGTGGTTGAGTTCAGGTCCAGCGTTGTCTCCTCCGTCGATATGCCTCTGGTTGAGGCCGGTAGAACCCCGGCCACGACAAGCGCCATCGCGAGAAGAAGATGGGGCCTGTACATCGTAGAGTCTATACCTTAAGAACGGCAGCAAGAAGAATTCCACGTTGGTGCGGGGAAGACAAAGAAAAGAAAGTGAGCCTTCGGTAACATTCTAGCACGTTGTGATTTCATTGGAGGGCATGCGGTTCAATTTTCAAGGATTTGTACTTGAGCGTTTTATCGGGTGAGACTGAAACTGGTGTTGATTTAATTAGGTCTCCTCGGGTCTATGTACACAGACGAAGAGGCCATGGTGTGCATAAATAACTGCGTACGCACCATGCTGTTTATGATTGCAATACATGAGTAGTGCGTGCCCATCACCCGAGCGTACAGCAAGATGAGCGTTATCGTACAGACCAATACATCAGGCTGAATAGCTTGTCCGTTCAACGATGGTCCGTTTACTGCTGTCTAATGCTTCCTCTACCAACGAGCCAGCGTGAGTGCACCGACTTGTAGTCAGAGCACGACCGATCGTCTGGCTGTATTGACTCCCTACAGTCGGACTTCTTGCGGGCGAAACTACTCCGTACTTTTATCTGGTCCTCCCCGTCTGTGTACATAGATGAAGAATCCCGGCATAGAGAACTGCGCGCAGACCTTATTATTGCATTTTTTAGCGTACTATATTACGCGCGCACCCTCAAGATTCGCGGCTAGGGCATGACGAGCAATGCGATTTGGTTCAATGCGGCCAATATTGTACTGTTTGCTATATTGTCTTGTTAAGTTGCCGACATGGCTGAAGTAAATGCTACTTCTTGCATTTGCTACAAATGAACAGATGGGAGAAAACAGGACTGGTTTGGGTTCAGCTTTTCAAATTTGCCCATTCAACAGCACTCGACACGCAGTGTATCCACAATCGTACATTGTGCTACAGCAGCCTAGGCACAACCGTCACCATCGCAGGGCCGGCCGCATTATATGAAGAGTCTCCTACCTCAGTCTTGGCTTACAAGGACAAGTGTAACGCAGTGAACGCTGGAAAGCCCAACGATATCACACTGTACCTATTTGTACTTCCTGAGTGGTAATATTCAAGAAACCTCGGCAATATCACCTGAGGAGCAAGCGAACAAATCGATAAAATTGTTTGCCAGTGGTAATTTTAATTTCATTAAAAATGATGATGACATCTACACCCATCTTGATTATAGCCAGCAAAACCAACCAGCTTCAATCGATCGGGATAAGGATACGCGAGGTGATACTGACCCACTAGTACCGACTGTATGTGATTCAAACTACATCAGAAGGATGCCTAAACATGAATAATATTGATTAGATTGGATATGATACGTCAGTCACCCATTTATTGATAATGAATTTGCCTGCATTGTGATAGCGTCTTGCACGTAGTGTCCGTAAAGTACAGGAGAAACAAGTTAATTCATCATCATATGGCGTTGAATGCTTTACAAACGATGCAGGTGCGAGGGGGAAGAATGCGGTACTATGACAGATTTTGATTTGAGCACTCATAGATCCAGGAAAAGGGTTAATATCGCTCGTAAATTCAATCAATACATATTGATGATGTCTTCAGCAAAAGAGACAACCCCTCGTTATGGAAACTAGTACTTGGCATTCGTCACATTTATTTCTTTAGCGTAGTTGCGAATGACACACAAGATTGATGAATATTGAAGCCGGCAAACATATATACTCATCACCAAAAGAATCTTCGTATCTTCACAATAGTTTTTACCAAACAAGAGGGAATTGAGTTCTGCAGCTTCATTGGACGTCAAGTCCTTTACAGTGACCTAAATACAGTTGCTGTCAGTTGTAGGATATTCTACATCCCTGGATATACTGCTACAACTCTCTAGAGGGCGAAGCTATGCGCCCATCATTCCGACGCTTTAACACGCAAGCAATCTGATATAATTACACTGGCGAGCGTCAAACATAGCACATCATCTACATCGCAAGGCCCGTACGTATTCGAAAGTGATAGTGAGGGCTACATGTAGTTTATACCATCGTGAAATTGAATACCTACGAGCACCAGTAGACGGCTGAGCGTCTCACAACGTGTAATATCTTATAATACTGGACCCGAATGCGCATGTCCACCATTTGTAACATCGGTCAAAATGTATATAAAAAGAGAAACGTTAAGCACCCCTCAGGTTTTCGTTAATCACCCCCACCCCTATATATTACCGTAATTTACTCGATTTAAGCCTTCTGATTGGTAGGATCGAAAATATTACCGGTCTCGGAAGTAAATTTACAATCTCATTTACATATGATAAAATATTGAATCTGAACAATCTATGCATGTCGTTAAGTCGGCGACGTATAAGACTTTTTATAGCTACTTCATATGACCGATTAATGGCTCGGTCAAATTGGACTTTTATCTGAGCGAATCTGGAACAGGTTGGGCTTGTACCAATTATCCTGCACGGGCACTGTGACAAAGGCATCCAACAATGTCATAATCAGGATGGAGTTTAAGCCAGCCGCAAAGGTCTATCAAGAGGCACACCAATCGTCGTATTACCTGCTCAATTGACCAACCAGACTAACGTGTAACTTGATGATGGTAGTGGCTCGACGTGGTGTCTGACAAGAGCCAGACTGATCTTTCCTCGATTGAGTTTCCCCAATAAGGGAGTCTGCATCCGCTGGGCACTACAATTGACTTCGTAATCGATTCAAATGGAGATTAACCGCAGTTTTGACGCCCACTCCTCCTCCTCGTTTTGCACAATGCAGTCAAGTGACTGCTCAAGCCAACAGACAGCAGTGATCA
Source organism: Hyaloperonospora brassicae (assembly GCA_947650285.1). NCBI lineage: Eukaryota > Oomycota > Peronosporomycetes > Peronosporales > Peronosporaceae > Hyaloperonospora > Hyaloperonospora brassicae. The sequence continues at coordinate 19,754 of CANTFL010001134.1, read as the reverse complement.
CCGGCATCAACGAGGATGGCTTACTGAGTGCTACAAGCTCCGTCGCTTGCGGCACGACAGTTTTTTGTATGAAAACTTCTGTTTAGTCGTTTAAGACAGCCATCAACAAGGTTCTTGTCGAGTACTTTTCCACTCACGGATATAGTGATAAATTAAACTCATATTGATGGTCTTGTTGATTCAGATGGGGGCGCAAGCCGTGGCAAGCATAAATGTGGAAAGTATAGAAATTATGGTATTATATAGGGGTGGGGGTGGTTAACGAAAACCTGGGGGGGTTAACGTTTTCCTACTATCATTAGTAAAGAAATGAGAGATAATAGTGATAGCGGTACGTAGAAACTTCCAATTGAAACATCTGCGTAAATCGTTGGAGATCGTTTAGGTTGGAGGAAAATGTAAAGAACGAGCATTGTCATGTTATAAGTCAGTAAAATTATGCTTAGATTTGCATTGGAAGTGCTAGCGTTACAATATTTGCGTGTGATCACGCCGCTTAATCAGGCATATTGCTTGATAAGACACTTGCTATCTGATCGCTTGAGTACTTCTGTAAAAAGCACGATTCGCACGGGCATAGGACTTATACCCGCGCTTGGCAGATATGTTGAGTCGTTTTATGTGGGGTTTTTTGCCACTACAAAATGGAGAGGCTGTAATTTAGGGCTCTCAAATATAGCATTATATCGAGATCAGCCGACATGAATGAAATCTTTTTAAGCTGGAATGAGACACTAAGATTTATCTTCATTTATCTCGTCTTAATTGGTTGGCATATGGCACTAAGTTTGATGGTCATTCGTCGTTCCTTGGTTGGTATACCTTTACCCCTTATCTTGTAATGGTATGTCAAAACCGTCCGTGTTTCCCGTTACCACTCAAACCGCAAAAAAGGGATGGTTCGTTGTATCTTAGCGTCTAGCGTCTAAAATTGGTCATCATGTTTGATAGAACGGCTTCATTTGACTTTGCCGTTTCATTTAAATCTGATAACGTATAATGCGAAGTATTCTACCTGACGACATCTTTGTCATTTTATAAAATCAAATGATACCGTTTTTAAATGCTGCGTCGACATTGCTGTGTTTCGATATTCAAGTTACGTCCCATATCAGCATAAGATAGAGTATGGAAACAAAATGAAAAAAGAATGTGAAGGCCTTGCGGAAATGCTACGGTGCTATTGTGTGTGATCACATGGATGCTTGGATTGCGTGTTTTTGTTTTTGTAAAAAAATGCAACGCTAATCAAATATGCGGTTTCACAGTTAAAAATATGCTGATGGTAATAGATACATCGGAGTAGATGCAGATATCGCGGTATGAACACTGCAAAAAATGACGAAATGATCTTGTTTGCAAATTAAGGATTTCATGCGCACAAGCGTAGCATCTCGATCCTCTTGGCTCACTTTGGACATAAGATACAATATACTATTTACTCATTCTGCTACACAGTCATACCAAGGTCACTCTACCTGCAAGGGCATGTAAGTTTGACGCTCTAAGAATTAGCATTATAAATCGTGTGGAAAAGGCATCGGCGTGTCCACAACGGTAATGTTGAATCTCTACGTGATTGATGGAGTGAAAAGACTAGTCCGGCACCTTCCAAATTTGGTTTCTCTTTTTCAATATATGTTCTACCACTTTTCCAAATATTATCAAGAAACCAATATCTACCCGTGTGATCCCCAACTTCTCTCATTTCGATTATCTAATACATAGTGCCTATGCATATTCGAGCTTTTGATGCTATCAATGCATTTTTCTAATCTTTTGCATATCAGTTTTTTAAAATAATTATTTATAGTATATTTTAATATTATTTAGATCGATAAATCTCATGCCATGTTTGTTATATAAAGAGAAAGCTCCGAGCTTCTATGCATTATAAATCCCATGCGTCGACGTAACGCGATCAAGGTATAGAGACACTGACATGCGCTACTGGTAACGCCTGGGTAATATGCAAATTCCCGTTGGCTTTGCTATGCTTCGTCTTGCAGATGGCATCTAACGAGACTGTCGTCTCAGCCGTGACTCCCAGATTCTAGCCAATATAAAAGGTGATCAATCTCGTACAAGTGAAGGAGTAGCAAAGCAAGATAACAGACACCAATCTCACTTCTCATTTTACCAAGTTACCAAGCGGATCCTTTACCAGCTACGGGTCGTACTTCCTCAAAGACCGATTTGCAAGCCAAAGGTTGTTACCACTAGTGTACCAGTTGTCTTAAGCGCGAAATTTATCAAAACGATGTGATAAAATTGCGATAAAAGTTATTATTGCAGCAGGCGTAGGAATTAAGGGTGAGGCAAAACAATTATGATATAATATTATGATGCAGTAGTAAATATCTTATATTTACCAATTTCTCGACAACATGGTCTAGACCAAAAAGATGTAGATTCTATAGGTAGAATCGTATTGTTGATTGCACGTTTACTACGCAACAACGCCTGACACTCATACTTGCACGCATATGAAATAGATAAGATCAATTTAGTAAAAGGATTCGGAGCAAATTGTTTTATAGGTGACAATAGAATCTACTAATTATCTTACGTCGAATTTATTGTGCTGCAAATATTCACAATGGAGTCTTACTTGCCACTCATTACATGCTACATAATTCTAACTTATTATTTAAATGCAAGTCACCTTGCACTTTATTAGCCAATTTGTAGTGTGCGATATGGATCAGCCGCTTTTCATTTGCCATAGTTATACCGATCTTAAGTTTCACATACCTGATATCATGTAAGTAAACATGCATTCGATATCACCATGGCATATGAAACTCGTCGGTGGATATTAACACTACGTATAGCTTTTCTTGACAGGGTTTCGACGGATAGATCATATATATTAAATTTGCGCAACACGGTAAATTCCGATACCACATAATTTCGTTCTCTACACCAAAAATGAAGGAATAGCAAATATTGCTTGTCGTCACAGCAGCGGTAAGTCATACATCAATTTGCACACAGTTACCGTTGTAAATAAAAAATTTGTTATGATATAATTTTCGATGTTATTCACTAAACGAATGTCAGCGTCATGTTGTAGCACTTAAGGCGTATGATTTCGACGCTTTAGCTTTCACTACCGTTCACAACACGAAGCATTGTGCAGAAGATAAATGTCTTTCTTCTAAGTATGCGATATAAGTTGTAGCTCTGTACGTGGACTGGTCATTGATCTATATAAGACTATAACATTTATTTGGGCGTGACCTGATTATAATCTTAAGGTACAAGTGTTTATTCGACTTTGACGATTTTAAACTTGATTTCCGGCGCTGTGGAAAACCAAGGTGTCACCTCTGCTATACAAAGCATTTTTTTCGAGTTGAAGACGGGACGCGTCGTTTCGGGGCTAAGAAAATATGTTTTTGTACATTTATACTTAAACGAAATTGGAATTAAGCCGATGTCGTCAGCTCTCTGTGCTATACTAATTACTCTACTGGCTTCACTTAGTAGCTTTGACTACTAATCTAACGATATAGTCATTGTATGTATAGATCCAAGGTGTAAAAAAATTACAACGTGCGTGGGCTGCATGTGACAGAGCGGGTGATGCTAGCTGTGATAGCGATCATTGCATGCTGCAAAGCACTTGTGACATCCTATCTTCAAAAAGTTTATATGAACCAGTTTAATGCGATTGAATTGACCAATTTATACATTTTTATATGATTCAGACTGATCAATTTATTTGCTGCTGTCGGTATACTACAGACGTAGTGTTACATTCGGCTATAAACTTGTCAAATATCAGACCACCCGATCTTTCACCCTGCGAGTGAGATCGCGTCACTAGGCGATATCTGTTAGCAATTATAAAAACAATTAAGACAAATTTTTAATAATGGAAGTATCTATCGTAATACCAGCAAAGTTTTCTACATACGATTGCAAAAGGAACCTATACGACGATATTATTATTCGCTTGGCCATCGTATAATGCATACATAAAGATAAAAATTGTCTACCTATATTTTAATAACTCTATAGGATAAATATCACAATTTCGCTGTATATGGTCGACGATTCGTAAATGTCGCAGGATATTGGTAGAAGCCATTTTCTGCAGTAATGCGATTTTTGGACGTCGAAGTTAACCAAGATTGTATATCCGGGTAGTTCCCAATTAAGTATGATATATATACATCATGTAACAAATCCATATCGAGCCGTATTTATGCAATTAACAACCCTGATTGTCTTATTGACAAAGCTTAATGTGACTTATATTGTTGAACAATAATCAAAATATCACTAATATTGTGTTTATAGCGTTCCTCTGGATCAAATGAGGTGTCTTATTTCCGGTCCCAAATTAATGTCACATATTCAAATATATGTCGGCTCGATTAAGACCACAATAGTTTAATTCATACACAGATGGCTTTCAGACATAACAACCGCTTCTTATAGCTACCCATCAATTTCATTCGCCCAATTTAGAAGTGATAACCGCAATATTTTGCTGCTTAATCTAATCTCAACTATTTTCGCTTCCAAATTAGCATCGCACTTAGCATAGCCCTGTCAGCCTAGTACCAGCTGATAGGTTTGGTAGATTCCTAGTACACCCAAACTTCTGCGCTTTCAAGACTTAGCTCTCCAAACTACGCGTCAATCGTCTGGAAGCATGCGCGACCCGACTGTTTCACTTACGGGGGAGGCGTCCGAGCTGGAGCGCAAACCGCCGGATGCATGATATGAGGCACATGGGAAGCCACGTAACGAAAGCGTAAAGGCTCTAGCGAACCCTTCTCTTAATCATTCAGACGCCGAGATAGCCGATCAGCCTACACTTTTACAGGCGCGGAGACGGAGACTACAGGGCTCATATTCGCGTCGACCGTGCCAGCAGCAGCAGGTGAGACGAACCCGCCATCTGACAATGATCCGACAGCGATTCACGCAGATGACGGCATAGCGGGTCATGGAGCACCCGAGGACATCTTCTGGAAAAGTAATATCCACGGAAAATGCTCGACGCAGTCGTGGCAGCTCGAAAGGCCGAGCTTCATGCGGCTCCACTGGAAGCTTGGATCTCAACGATAGCGTCACTATATTCGATCGCCCAAAACGTTATTTCCTTAGATGTGAAGATTTCTTCTACTGGCAAGAGACGCTATACCAAACTACGCAACGAGGAGTAGGCGCTTCTGTATAAGTGTCTTTTATACAGAAACGCGTATTTTCGGGTATGGCTTATGTGCGGAATGGTAACGCTACGCGACATCCGTAACCTGTACTTTGTAATATACCAGCTGTTATTTTACGAATATCCTTCATGACTTAATACGTAAAGAAAAAAATCAAACCTTAAACCACTCAATTAGTGGACGGACACAAGAGCTAATCCCGAGTTACAGGGAGGGGTAATAAACACAACCACATACCGGGCAAGATACTAGGACTTCATGCTCAATCCTGCGGTGTATATCCAGAAAGATAATAATCATTTGCGCGCGGTCTGTTTGCAATTAGCGGTTGCCCCAAGCTGGCATCGCCTCGGTCCGTAACTAAGGATAAAAAGCAAGATCATTCGTGGACTAGCTGCGAGCGCATCGTGTGCCGGCGTCTACCTGAATTTTAAAGAGTGTGCTGGATCCCAAGGAGCGTGTAGGACTTTATCGCACTATATAAGCACAAGTGGAGGGAGATCTTGTGATAAATCAATGCAGTACGAAAAACGTCAGAGTGTGTCGACAGAGCACAAGCACGATCAGAAGAATACAATATACTGGCGTCTGAGGCACTTTGGGTCAATCACGAAGAGCTTCGGAGTCTACTCAGTGTCTTGGCAAGACACTGAGTAGACTCCGGGTCTCCTGTTCACCGCGAAATTCACTTCTTTTTTTTTGACCGTCCCATGGCCAGCAAGTACGCATTAGTGACGGCAACTTTTAAAGGAATGATTTACCTCGTCGTAAACATTCATCAGTCGCATAATGGCTCCGCCTTGTTTAGGCAGTTATGAAATGACGGCACCAGAGGTTCCCTTTAACGCGAGTACAGCATTGAGATGTACAATGGTACCCGCTTCACGGAAATTGGCCGGATAACAATTTTTTTGCAGGGGAAGATTGAAAAATTGTTTTAAACTCGAAGTATGGTCATCTATACACCCAACTTGCGGAACATTACAGTCTGGATACTAGCCCAATAAACGGTTGAGTGCCCTGAATTTTTACGTGGAATAGTTAGCCTTAATTCTATGGACGCATAATTGTACTCCTACATCCTGATGTTCAAACTCGCCTTCAATGCTTGCATTGTGGCAATATAGGGCCACGTGATTGCAAGATGTCAATACTTTGATACCCAATTGCGACAGCAAGGGAGCAGGGTGGCTATGAAGCAGTACGCAGCCGGTTATAAAAGATTTGGCAAAGCCATTTGTCAGCCTCGACGAGATTTACTGAATGGCTCTACGGCTTTAATTACAGAACGAACATGACAAGAAGGGGTAGGAAGGTGTGACACCATTTTTCTCGGCTAACGATGAGGTCAAATCGAATCCTGGTCAGCGTCAACCGGCGGTCATCACCCAGTCGCCATCACCTGGACCAACAGTCGAACCATTAAAAGAAAAATCGATGGGTTACTGTCCATATACGTTGCAGTGCCCGGCGGAGTATAATATGTCAGACATTTGAATCTCGTGCAGTATACCTATCATCACGCTTTGCTCACCTTGCGAGATGTTCTGAAGTTGACGATGATGAGGACACTAGATCTCCGGACCTCGTCCGTCCTGCTTCACAGGTGTCGGAATATGTATTTGCGTCTGAACGAGTGGTAAAACAAACATACCTCCTCGATCACGGCAGCTACTAAGGCAAAATTGCATTTGGTCATTTTAAAATTAGCCCTTACCCCTCCCTTCAATTACACAATTTTCATCGTTCTGACAGCGGGAACATACAGCGCTGAACAAACACGTCGAAGGCATGCTTGACATCCAAAGACAATCATCGGCAATGACATGCACGAATTTCGGACAGGCAAAGCCTTAATCAGAGATTAGGGCAGATATGGGTGTCCAACCAGTAACAATGCCATCTTCTGGTAATTTTGTTGCTATGAATTTAGCACAGGCAGTGGTGGACCACGACCTAGCGTCCATGGACGCAAAATTGGAGGACAAACCAACTCGCCTTGAGCGAGGTATCAGGCGGACAATGCGGCTTAATTTTGGGGAGCGGCTTAAACACTTTGCCCGCATAACCACTATAATAAATGTCCAACGTGGTTGGGAGGTCATGAATTCACGCGAATCAATTAAGAAGTTTTAATGTTGTTTAAACGAATATGCAGCCACGTCCTCATCTCTACAGGCCTACATAAACCCCTTATAATTGGTGCTGCTTCGAATTTATATATACCGCTGCCAACCTTTTCCAGCGCAAAATATGTTTACTCGATCATAGGTAGTGTAGCCAAATGAAATAAACATGGTCCCTGTATTGCTCCAGCACGACCACAAGAGAGACCAAGGTTTGCGAGACGGGTCTGCAATTGCCATTACACTTGAGGGTGTGTAAAACTTCCGTCCTCCAGGCTGATCTGAACGACAAACAGCCTCTTGAGTTTTGTAATACTATGGTGAGCATTATTCTGCTAACGTGCACACTAAGGCATCCTGTGAACGCTCAATGACCGACTCAGAGAAAAAAGCTTCGTTCCTGTGAGTGTCGAAGATATAGTCATTTCTAAAGGCGATATGACGAATCAACCGAAGTCGAAGCGAATTCCATCCATAGTTACGGTAGAGAACTCGCCACAACTCTCACATAGAGTCATCGCTTTTTACTCGAAGCATCACTGGACGGCAATATCTGCCCACCCCACCTCGAAACTCGCGCTTCTTCCTACGTCCTGCTACATTTCTGACTAACTTTTGACACAAAGGTGAGCACACTTAACAACATTAGCAGACGGTGAAAAATACGGCGAAAAATGAACACCACGATGAAGTAACATAAACATGATGGGGAGGCGGTTGTGGTGGAGTGGCGATCGCTCAAATTATGAGTCGATCCCAACTCTCCACTGGCGCCCGGACGACCGACTAACGGTGGGGGCACTCCGATTCCGTGTGTGTTGCCTTCCTCACCTTGTGTACCCGTCGGTAGAGCGTGTAGCACTCTTCCAGGTGGACTCATGTCGAAAAAAACTTGACCGTGTTGGAGATGGGGTTGTGATCGTGCGGAAATCTTCACGCGATCACGGGGTACTTGTGGACTAATATAAGTTACCCTCATCTCAACGAGATCGCCTTGTCCGCTATGTGGTAGCTTGATCCGCGAGCCTTCTCGCGAATCTTGCGCCTTGCATTTACGTGTCTTGCTGCGTCCGATCGCCGTTGATGTTGCTTAAGAGTTCTTGAACACACCTGGCCAAAACAATCCTGGTGTGACACTCGCGTAGACGTGTAGCGTGACTCTTTATTCGACGGGGGCCAAAGTTCCTACCCGGAAGAGATAATGTATGCCTTGTGAAGTAAATTGAACTCTGTTTAATGTTAACCAACCAACCTAAACCCTACCCCTATGCCTATCCGTATATCTTAACCAGTTGACACGCGTCGCCTTTCCAGGAAGATCGTCCCCTCGCATTTATGTGGTCCACACCCAGTATGTCCACCGTTGTATCTTCTTGTGGCCCACCCAAGATATCCTCGTGATCCTACTAGCAGATCGGGATCCTATGAGCGGATCGGGATCCTGTTTGCGGTTCGGGATCCCACTTAGCGGATCAGGATCCTATGAGCGGATCGGGATCCTGTTTGCGGTTCGGGATCCCTCTTAGCGGATCGGGATCCTATGAGCGGATCGGGATCCTGTTTGCGGTTCGGGATCCCACTTAGCGGATCGCAGATGGAGATCGGGCATGCGATCCTGGGTTAGGATCGCGGGTTTTCAATGAGATCGAGGGTCTTGTATTTCCATGTCTCACGACGGATTGCGTAATCACAACGAGTGTGACTACCCTATAGCCTCATCCCAGTCTGGGGAATCCTGTCTACTTGGGGATTGGGTACGCTATATTCAGCCACCCATCCCAGCTTGTATCTACCAATCATAACATTCTTGGCTTAATCGGAGCGAGTGACCCTTTGGATCGCCGATACCAGTCCCAAGGAGATTTCTTTGTGACCGCTTTGCCACACGGTCATGACGGAAATGTATATCTTACCGTTTTCAGACAATAAATCCGTCTACCGAAGCTCCTAGCCACCACTATGGAAGACTCACGGGGAATCTTAGCCGGATGCCGCACTAGAGCCGTTTTCTCTGAGCCAAGCAGTGTAGAAAAATGAGATGTTGCGGATGCTTCAGAGCCGATAAAACTGCTTGTCATGCTTCGAGTTTACCCTTTCCGGGTAAGTTTATTTATTCTTTAGGCCCTCAAATTTAAAAACTTGGACGGCAGCGCGGAGAAAGGAGTGTCTTCACGCGAGACTGGTCACATACCGCAACAAAACCACAGACGAACCTACGCGTATGTAGTTTAATACTTGAGATCTCAAGATTTCAAGACCACCCTCATCGAATTTGCGTGCGCTCACCGACAATCGTGACTACTGGGGACGCTTTCGTACATATGCGTATGGTACAATTCGATCTTGTAATGGTGTGATGTAAATAATTAAAGGCATTTGCGCACCACGTGATCTGTACCAGTCTCTACGAAATTGAGATACGGGTGCTTATTGGTCAGGAAGCCCACGTGGACTCAGGGGCTCTACATCATCTCTCTCGGCATCTCAAGGCAATCAAAATTGTCAGCAAGCACCGTACAGCATTTGATGGACATAGTCAGGAGGTGTAGTGGACCACCCTCGCTCGATTTCTGGTCAGTCAATGAAACACGGTCGGGCTGAGCGCCCGCTTCATTGCTTGTAGCAGCTTATGGTCGGCAGCTGCCGACATCAGCCACATCAATCTGGTCTAACTAGTCGATGCTTATGAGTGGCACATGTATCAAAACATCAGTTCCACTCGCACCCAGTACAGGTGTGCAAAGAAAACTGACGAGGGCTTCGAAACACAGGAATTCAAAACACATACTTTTCGCGGCTTCCGAACAGGGAAACAGTCAGTTGGCTAAAGGTTTGGAGGCGGACACCATTGAGCGAGCGTCCTCTTGCCTGAATCGTTCAAGAAAGGAACATAAGCAACATTGATGAAGATGCTTAATTGAAGGAGATTTGGCGCGGCTCTGGAGTTACTCTACACGGAGGTACCTTATCGTACCGTAGAGTAGATCGGATTATAACGGGGGAGTAGTTTTTCTGTTTTACCCGACAATAGACGCATCGAAAAGTCCCCGGCTAATGGAACTATAGACAAACCGAATGATTTTTTATGGACCTGGGCGACTTTTATTTGACTATTCTTATGTCCCTTATGATTTCGCAAAACGATAGCGGTTCTTTACCAGCTTAAGTCAATGGCCTTCGTAGCAGACTGATAACTAATCAAGGGTGATTTTATTTGAATACAAAGCCTGAATCTTGACTGGCTGAGAGGACTTAGGTCGGGTCGACATAGAAGCGCGGCGTTACAAACCTGCAACAAGTTCTGTCTATGGAAGACACACTCACTATATGCACTGATGTAAATGACGACGTCAACAACATAGACCGAGCGGTTTTTTTAATTATATACGGCAACAGCAAAATAAACCGACCAATTTTAAAAGCCACCATCTTGGTCGTCAGTAATTCCATGGATTTGAGTTGACGAACTGCACGTAAATACGGACTATTAACGAGTGAGTGAGTTTGTACCTACACGACAGCAGAGAGATGGTAAGTTCTCGCAGCAACCAGTCCCAGGTCCAATTTTTTATGAAGACATCCCATCCTAAAGCGTTATAGAGGACTTGCTGGCCACGCTTTTGGCGGAGGTAGTGATTGAAAGCGTAACAGTAGATACCTGGGATCGCACAGCAAAAAAGCTGTATTAACACCATCAAGCGACTTTGACATCGGTGTATGCACATGAGGAAAAAGGTCGTCCAGCATATTAAAGCTCAGAGTCGGGTAAACTTTTTACGCGACGAGATTTTTGGCGGTCAACGTAAAATAAACGCGAGAGTAACACTTGAAAAGGCTGGTACAACGGCTTAAGTGAACACAAAATTATCATCGTTAGGACATTAAGCGTGTGTCTATATTCGAACGAGATCAACCCATCACTACTTTTCGACGCATTAATAGGGCTGCGTTTCGCCGAGAGATGTCAACGTTGGATCTATTTGAGTCGGAATGGCAGCCTATTTTTAGACATTACCCACAATTTAGTGTCGTGTCTTCTTCTACTTTTTCAGTTTATGACTAAATTAGCACACCTGATGCCAGACACGTATCGAGAGGCGACAATGTTACTCTAATGCGTTCTATTACAATAAAAGATGTAATCGAACAAATTTCAGGGCTGAAAAGGTACAACTCTGCAGGAGCGGATGGCTTAAATGACGATTTTTACAAATATACTTAAGATGCTATGGTACCGGCACTGGTGAACCTCGGAAATCAGACTATGAAAGGCTTTAAGACACCCCGTTCATTTCTGGAAGGTTTAATTATCCCGCTGCGTACGCAGGGGGACTCGGATGACGCTATGGACTGCAAACCAATCGCTCTATTGCAAACTGGAATAGAAGTATTAATGAGGTCGTAGATACGCCGGTCCAACTCTTCTTGGGAATATTAATAGTCTCCTCGCGGCAGAATTTGTTCATGGCATACAGTTGCAAAAAACCGTAACGATGATGATGGCGGTCTTACACATCGCCAATGATAACCCGGGGGTGACAGACATGATTGGTTGAGCCATCCTGTTGCTGGATTTTCGCAAAGTGTGTGATACTGTATCCCTCAGTTTTTTATATATTGTGCTTCAACGTTTCGGCTTCTCCCTAGCATTTTTATCCATGTAATAATCTTTATGAAGGCACTACTACCTAAGTCGTCGCAAAAGGAGTACTTCCATATCCAGAAGGTGTCCGTTATGGCATTCGGCAAGGATGCCCACTGGCCTCACTGCCTTTTCTCATATCGGCTTAAATTCTTACCCTTTATATTCACCAACAATATGCGATTTAAGGTCTTCTCGTTCCTGGAGAGTGGGGTGTTCAACACACATTCTCACCTTTTTTGGATGACTCGACGGCATTTTTACAGGAGGCGAGCCACCTACCTCGAGTGCTAAAATTTGTGAAGAAATTTAGAAGTTTATCTGTATTAAGAGTGAATCCGACCAGGAGTAAATTACTTTTTTATATTCGGCCGTCCGAACAAATACGTGTTTGGCCTTCCTGTGTTTTGCCATGGCGACACGACAAGGTACATGGGCTATGCCGTGGGCACTGGAGATATTACAGGACTGAACGACGCTGAGCGCATATGTAACGCGCAACGAATAAGTGTCACGGCAATTTAGCTGGCACCAGCGTCGATCATCGCGTATTTATTAGTACTGTCATCATGCTGCCGGCCTTGTTTTTTACGGCGGCTGTGTTCAATCTTTCACCATGGGCAAAACAAAAGCTCCTGTACATACAATAGTAATTTGTTATGGCGACACTTAACTATCGTGCGGGCTTCTAGCCACACAGATTTCTACTCCGCCCTTGTATACGCCTCGACAGGCGGGTGGGGTGGGACTTGATTCAATTTTAGTTGCCCGCAAGACGGAGAGGGTGAAACAATCTATTTTTGGTTTACTTAGCTGAAAAATAGTTATTTTATGCTTGGCACGCATGGGCATACCGAGGATTAAGTCTGGTGTAGAGGATGGCGTATCACCGCTTGCAGAAGGAAGATCAGGGTAATTATGCGGGTCGCACTTATAATGATAGTCTCATGCACTTGCTAGGCTCTTGAATGGCGTCAAAGTTAATTGACCAGATATGCATAAAGAGCGAATCACAGAATTGTTCGTGAACCATTCGTCTACGTCGATCAGCTGGTCTACTACCGAGAAATGGATAACTCAGCTCGCGGAGCCGCTTCGTCAATATGAGTATCCACTTACCTATGAAGAGGCGGGATTAATGCTTACACGTGGACGGATAATCCAATAATCCTTGTTACCAACGGAAAGCACCTACATACCGGAGGTATGCAAAGATTAGACCCTTTTTATAGTCGACCTTCGAATTTATCACATTGGGGTACACATATTATTGTCCTTTCGAAGATAGGCAATTCCATGCATCGACAAAGTAAGCTTCTTCACTAGGGCTTGACGGTTTTAGTGAATACATATCAGCTTTGGACATATCCACGACGCTGCAGGTCAGTGACAATTGCTGCTGCAACACCCTCCGCCTCTACACTATCTTTACGATTGGGAATGCATTACCGAAGGTCACATCAGAAAAGTCATTGCGGGAGCGAGCAGTCGCCATCACGATCATAATTTCCTTGAACAAGAAGGTAATCAAATTCATTGAAATCTTGCAACATCTGACAGTAAGCACAAAACGACGGCAGCCGACTGATGAACTTTCTGACAATGCCAAGATTCTGGAGGCAAAGTCTTTTGTGCTCATCCATTTCTGCATGGATCTCCTTGGAGCGTGCCGAATTTAATTACGAAAGTGCACGTCTTAAATGCCATCAAGAGACAACCATTCCGCTGATTTAATTGCAGATGGTAGGGCATTGGTCTCTAATGTAGAGAAGCTACAATGTAAAGCACAAGCTATTGTGTGGTAGGTCGCAGCGTCGAGCAGGCGCCTGCGACCATTGAAACGTATCAAAATGAGATTACTCAGTATCAGGAGTGAATAATTTGCCGAGTGACACTGCGTCAACTCGATCTTTACTATAAGGGGAATATGATAGACTTAAGATGTCCCAAGCTTCAACGCTGTCGAGGTCCCTAGGAGACCATGGAGTATAGTTTTTGGACGTGCCCAGGCGCCGAGGCGTTTTGGAAACAGCTCATTTGAACATGGACACGTGAAAGATGTGAGATCAGCCGTGTTCACATCTTTCTCGCACATGATGATAGCTGTCAGCCACCGAGTGTTTCGTCTGTAATTTTGGGACCGCATTCGTCGTGATCATCCCAATGAGGAGACAGAGTATTCGAGCGGTTGGTCGAGAGTTCGGACTATCCTAAGCAGTGTTTGTATCACTAGCTTATGGTTGCAACGATACCAAGATCATTTTCATCACGAAGTTAAGTCCATCGAGAGCGGCGTCAAGGACTTTTAGGACACGGAAATGCGACAGCTCATAGCAGTTGCAAAGCGTGATTTCCATCGAGATTATACAAACATCAACGGGCCCTCCCCTTCATAAACCAACATGGACGAGACAAGCAACCCCTAGATCCGTCACCTCAGGTGACAATCCCTGTACGACCACAGGAATCGGCTAAGAATCCGGCGTTGCTATGTAGGCTTCTTATGTATCAGACATCTTGTAACCATTACAATATAAATAGACCCGTCTGCCTCTCTCTAGTATTTATTCATTTCCAGACGACTGACGTTTGATGGATGTTTTTCTGATAGTGTGCTGAATTTTTTCCTTTCTCTTCTAAATTTCTTATAAATAATGTAAGATGCGCGCTACAATGTAGACCATATCGATGCTAATTCTATTTTAAGTAACAAATGGTGAGATCGAGCGTGCAAATTTTTCATCCGCACAGTTTTTTGGGATAAATACTATATAGCCTTCTAGATGAGCCACGGGATCACCTTCCATCGATATCCAATGAGTTGGTCCCGAGTGATCATCACTCTCACTTTTTGAGCTGTCTCCCGTATTCTATTGCGTGTATTGATGTGTACGATTGTATATGAGGTCTCTCGAAATCTCTCGCGACCGTATTAATAATGCAGGAGTTATTTTCTGAGCTGACGCGAACGACTTTCTCATACGTCGCGAGGTCAAAGATCGTGTCTGATAGATAGGGAAACGAGTGTCGTAAATACCAACCCGATTTCTCTTTAGTATTAGCCAACCGGAATATTCTAACTGCGACGATGAACATCTGCATCTCAGGATTGGTGATCACATGTCGTCCATGCCCTACTAGGCTTCCGTTATGATTGTATGACTCACACCATTATGAGTCTCATGTGCATTATGCAACCCGATGCGGTCCAACATCTATGAAATATACCAACTATGATTTTGGACCCTGCATAAAAGTGTCATGGGTACCTTTAAGAGGTCACTGTTGTGTTTCTAAACATTATATGAGTAAAGAAAATGGACGCTAGGCAGTCAAGCGAGTTTTTCTTTATTGTATGGACGGCAAGCGCTAATTTTAATAGCTGTGTATAGCTTAATAATGAAATCGGACTATGTAGCATTCGGAATAAGGGCTTGATTCATTTTACATAGTCATTCTTTAACATACTTACTTTAATTTTTTTAGGATGCGAAATTACTAAGCCTTACGGACTATAGATTGAAGTACACAAATTGAGACATGATATTAGTCCGCTTAACCTCGTATCATTATGGTCTTATCTTTCTTAAATCGTAACGCGCTTGAGTCTCAATTCACTAAATTGTCAATGTGGAAGTTCCTTGCACTTTTATTTCATAACATAAATTTTAATACAAGCTTTTATATTATCCTTGTGTGATAGGTTCTTGCTGAATGCTAGTCTATTGAAAACAATAGTTGATTGCCTGATATATTCTACAATATAATTTGATATGTGATGTGAATTTTTAAGTCAAATATACATCATACTTACTTACCGTGAGTATCGACATTCAATGGATAATTTAGTTATATAATAAGATCATACAAAAAACATTCTTTTCAGCGACTATGCAACAGTTATCGCTAGCCAGTAGACTCTTCGTTTGTTAAGTACATCATATCAATCAATGTCGTGATCCAAAATTTAGAATCGGTTAGTAATGTAATATATTGTATTTTAGGCTCCGAGCGTAGATAAGAAATATTACAAATTTTAGACATTTGCAAAGAGGATTATTACGACAGTCCATCTGTTAAATGAAACTGGGTCGAAAACTCCTGTAAAGACCCTTAATTTTCGTGTATTTAGTCTTAATAGGCTTCGTCACAGACATATATATATATATATATGATATTTTTGGGCAGCGTCTTTTTGGTGGGGATCGATCTGTGTTATAAAACGAGGTAAACATAGTGTTGGGTCTTCATTTTTGGTTTTAAAAGCTTGACGTGCCATGTAGGCATATTACATTGACTAATACATGAAACTATTATAATTAGTCGGCGCAGTACGCCAAAATTGCTGAGTTAGTTTGAAGTCGTTTGTGTTCCAAAGTACATGATCAAAGCACACATCTTTATCAAATATCCTTTAAATCGATAAATATCGGGCTTAATCTGGTCAATAGGCTTATCTTTGTATGTTGCATTGATTGCGAGCACGACTCAGATACAAAGGGGAGCACAAAATTACAAAGAGCTATATATTAATATCATATCTATCATATCTATCATCTCTATCTAAGCGCTAGCTATGCTTTACAGCATGCTAATGCCTAACCATTTTTTTAATTCATTTTGTAAATAAGATAAATATCTGGGTAACAATGCCGAACAGCACCGTAGCAAAGGACAGACAAATAACTCTGCACATCGAAACGCGTATGATTGACTAGTATGACATACTTTATGCTTAATAGTACACAATACTAATATAACAAGTTGACTTTGCGCTATAAATATGGAATTATGATCTCTGTCGTGTGGCAAAGTAGACCAAGAAAGTGAAATGGCAATGGACTGCATCAAATAACTAAGTTCAAATTCAGCTAAATAAAAGTCAGCCAGAATCAAATATTACTTTTTCACGTAGGATTTAAATTATAGATGGGCAACGAAGTGAGACAATGAATTTGTTCTATGGTGACGTAAAACACAGACGTAGGGTAGGCGGTATATTATGTGATCCAGGATCGGCGATCTATATTCCAGAGCAAATAATCCTATTGATTGCTTACATTATTAAGCTTGATAGAGCATTACGATGTTTAAAGACCGCGGATAACGAAAGCTGGTGATAACGATATGTTATCTGTATTCGATAAGTCGCGTTTGTCATTGTTGAGTATAGATCGCAAGCACGCGATTCAAAGTATGCGTTGGTGCTTTACGTTAGGTTCAATAGATCCGATAAAAATAATCACAAAATAGTCAGACATGAACTTCGTGCCAGACACAGAAATCAAATCTATTATAAATATACATATAGTGGACAGCATCGGGTTGCATAATGCACATGAGACTCATAATGGTGTGAGTCATACAATCATTACGGAAGCCTAGTAGGGCATGGACGACATGTGATCACCAATCCTGAGATGCAGATGTTCATCGTCGCAGCTAGAATATTCCGGTTGGATAATACTAAAGAGAAATCGGGTTGGTATTTACGACACTCGTTTCCCTATCTATCAGACACGATCTTTGACCTCGCGACGTATGAGAAAGTCGTTCGCGTCAGCTCAGAAAATAACTCCTGCATTATTAATACGGTCGCGAGAGATTTCGAGAGACCTCATATACAATCGTACACATCAATACACGCAATAGAATACGGGAGACAGCTCAAAAAGTGAGAGTGATGATCACTCGGGACCAACTCATTGGATATCGATGGAAGGTGATCCCATGGCATATCGAGGAGACTCTGAAAAAAAATTCGGTGAAAAAGTAATAAGGGGACGTTTAACAAATAAAGAATTGCCACTAAGTATAGGTACACATTTACAATGATTGGTGGGGACTGTCGCACTTGTCCGGTCGCACAACGTTAAATTGAATGAACACGTCATTAAATTTGGATGATCCACTTCAAGGCGATGAGAACATAGATAAATGACGATGAACTAACATGCGATCATAGGGCGCTATCCATATCGTGTGCTTGCCATCCGCAGCGTGCGATCGATGTTATAAATTAGAGTTAAAATATTGAGTGTAGATTTTAAAACGAATAATGTATTAGTAACGAACGGATCACATGGGTTTGAAGTTCGACAAGGGTTAGGGAAGGTATGCTAGATGGTAGCAGATGCGCGAGTAATGTGGGGTGCGATCGCAATATTTATCGCGATTGGGAAATATAATAAAAGGGCAAACTGCAGAACAGAATTTGATCATAAAGACTATCGACCTCTGATTGAGGACTTGTAATCAACCTTTTATGTGCTCGACGTATTTGCGCTTGTGCAGTAGAAATAGTAAGTAAACGTAATATATATTGTGTGCTAATTACCCTTCGTTATTTTTCTAACCATATGCAGTTGACGACCAGTACTGCAACTTTACCTAGTCAAGTTATGCCTGGCACACATCCAGCGTGCCCATCACCGTGTGTCGATCCTGGTCCCATATGACGTCCGGGCGTCTTCTTCTCACCTATTATCTCCCGTTGAAGTTCGACACAACGATCCTCTTACCCAGTCCCAAATCGCAAGCCGTTGCGTCTTGATCCCATCTGTCAACTTGGTAGCCAAGCAGGTGAGATTGTCCTTTACCAGTCATGGGTCTTGCAGTCTTCACCCGGAGCTTTCATGACCTGTCAGATACAATTTCTTCTATCATCACATTATGTACACACTCAGCAATTCAAACTTCATAATCGCGTTTCGCTTTTGAAGACATGATTGCGTCGAGTACAGGACCGCAGTACGCACGAGATAGATATATGGATCTATTTCGCAACAAGCAACGTGATATGCGTTTTGAGATTAATCTGGACGATTGCAGGAAGTGGAACCTATAGTACATTGTTATGATATTCGGCGAAAGACGACGCGTGACAGCAAGTACGAATACTGATGAGGGAATGTGAGTAGCTTTTAATTGAAAGGGTAAACATTTGACAGTGTGCATATTGATTCAAGCGATGCGTGTCGAATTTGCTCCGAAAACATGTTAATAACATATCGATATTTTTGGCTACCACCCCACGTTCTGTGCAAAGTGCGGCCCTGAAGTGTTTGCCCATTCCCGTCAATAAACTCACGACAAAGCTCGACTTTAATTGGAAGTAAAGATAGCATCGTCTCTTAGATACAAGACGCCCGAGACGGCTTAAGTGGTCAGAAGGCAAGTGAAACAAGTATCAAGATTAAATTTCGGTATAAGATGGCCACCATTGTAATAATGGGTTCTATATCCAATTATGTTCTATAGAATCGACGCCATCAAGTGAAGATTCATTAGAAGTACTCGGTGTGGGATAACCTTATCGAAATTCTTCCGCCGATTCGTCTTTGATACGATAAGATATATATACCGCCCTGTATTTCCCGAAAAACGTGCATTCGCCCCGCCGACGGCTGCTCAGAGTGACCCTGCTTTATACATGGCAACGAAATACTCCTCCGATCGTCGGTCGCTGAGCATCAGTAACCAGTAGGATTAGCATCAGCAATTATGCGGATACCACTCCACCACAATATTTATTTACATGGGGGACTAAATCAAAACTGATTAATGCGATCTTGATTTTGCTTATCATGAACCGATGTTCCGTTGACGTGACAACATCGATATCGATGATATAGATATCAATCAAGACACACTTAACAAGAGCGATATAGCTTTTGCTGATTGAGTTAATGATGGCTATGTCAGAAAATCCATAGGTCAGCAACTTTATTTGGGAACACTGTGATGCCTCGCTGATAAAGAGGAACGAGACGCCCACGATGACATAATGAACATTTA
>CANTFL010001133.1:0-48009 GCA_947650285.1 Hyaloperonospora brassicae | reverse complement strand
GCGTACACGCTCAACCTTCCGCGCAAACTGCGCACGCACCCAGTGTTCTACGTTGGCTTGCTTAAGCCGTATCGGGACCCGTCCCATGTGAACTCGGAGGCGCTTGCGCCTGGAAATAAGGCTTTGACGTCGACTGTTGCATCCGAACTAGGAGGTCAAGCTGACCATCCACACGGGCTAAGGCCAACTCCAACGCCTGAACACGGGCTTGCATCGCGCCGAGTTCATTCTGGGTCTTACCCAATGTCTCTCGGAGACCACTCAGCTCACGGAGCACCTTCTCATGCTCCTCCTTCGGTACCCCGACCACCACCGACGCTGCTCGATGAGCAAGGGAACCACCAGTTCCATGTGGAGAAAATCCTTCAGCGACGTCGTCGTCGTGGCCAATACCAGTATCTGGTGAAGTGGCGAGGGTACCCGGAGTCGGAGAACTCGTGGGAGTATGAGATACCCCTTCGGCAGGACTGCCCTTACGCCGTGGATGTTTTTGAACATCGTGACCAGGGTCGCCTTGCGAACGAGAACGCTTCTCACCAATAGTGGTGGGAGGTAGCGTGTTGCTCCGCACCTTAGGGTCGTGACCCGTGATTGCCATTGTAGCCGGAGCATAACGCGTACGTGTACGCAACTGGCCCCTGGCCTTGAGTTCGGCATACTCGAACCGAAGCTTTCGTTCCAACCGAACGTCGGCCACATCGGCGCTGGCCCGCAGCGCTGGCACACTGCTAAGGTGTCGCTTGCGATACACCCAACGGATGAACTGATTGTCCTCCTCCTCGGGCAGTTCGCCAGCGAACAACAAGATGGGCACGCCCTTAATCGGTCGAACCGAGACACCACGAGACAAGCTCTCAAGATGCGCGCGGTACTGACCTTGCGTGGTAAAGAATGGTTCGAGATATCTCTCATTTAGAGCCTGACGAACGGCTATATCTTCGGGCGACGTAGCCTCGGGGCCCATGGCCCATGTTGAAAGGCTACGGCCTTCCGTTTGACGGAGGCGTTGCTCCACGTCAGGTGTTGTAAACACGTAACCACTCCGGTTTTGAATAACCGTCTGGGTATGAGTGCGACGTAGAGCACGCTCCTCACGCTGGAGGGTTAACTCCTGTTGCTCGTCGAGCGGGTTTGTGATGATGTTCTCATCTGCATCTGTTGTATGATGCTGCGCCCCTGGCGCTGTGGTAACACCACGTCTAACGAACGGATTCGGTGCTGTTTGAGGTCGAGCCTCAGATACAGCGGAGTGGGACGATATCCCTTCATCTCCAGGGACACTGGTATCACTACCATAGTCCACATCCTCATTAAGACCGAGGTAGGAGGAAAGAGTCCGAGACTCGTTGGGTGGCGATGCCATGGTGTTTCGTGTTTTGCCACCGTGAGGTTAAGCGCACACACACCGACCTCTTCGAGGAAAGAAACCGATTGACGTTTTGTGGTAACGTCAGTCTGGTGGGGGAGGGTGTAACGGGGTTACACGTCGACTGGTAGTCGACGATAGGTGTGGTGCACACAAGAGAGGGGGTACCCTATAAAGTGATTTTAGAACACAGTGAGTGTATCAATTGTTGAAGACTGATGTCTGTCAACAATTGATTACGAGATCTTTAGAGAGGTTTTACTTTGAACCTTAGTGACTAGGTTAAGTACGTTGTTCTATGGTGTTCTTTAGGTTTAAAGAAGAAATAAAAATTCAGTTCCCCTTTTGATCAGTAAGAGACACGTGCCTTACGAGGCGTCTTTGATCGGGAGGACAAAAGCAACGCCTGTAAAGGTAGCTAGCTCCTTGAGCACTCTGTGCTGTGATTCGTTTGAATCGTTTGGTCCCTCTGGAACGGGGACCGTTAGCTCTCTGAGCTATTGACTCTCTGAGTCGGGTTCTGTGAACCAAAGTTGCTCGTGAGAGCGTTAAGTCTTCCTCTGACTTAAGGAGCTGTGTAGCTCCGCTACAGACTGCGAGTGCTACCAAGTGTAGCGGAGCTACACAGCTCCTTAAGTCAGAGGAAGACTTGACGCTCAATGAGCAACTTTGGTTCTGCGAACCCGACTCAAAGAGTCAGCAGATCCGAGAGCTAAGGTTTGGTTCAAAGAACCCTACTCAAAGAGTCAACAAGCTCAGAGAGCTTACGGTTTGGTTCAAAGAACCCGACTGAAAGAGTCAACAAGCTCAGAGAGCTTACGGTCCCTGTTCCAGGGGGACCAAACGATTCAAAGAATCAAACGCACTGAATGCACAAGGAGTAGCTGCCTTAGCAAGGCGTTGCTACTTCTTTACTATCGCAAGACGCCTCAGAGAGGCACGCGTCTTTTGTTGATCAAAATGGGAACTGAATTTTATTTCTTCTTTTAACCTAAAAGAACACCTTAGAACAAAGTAAATAACCTACTCACTTATGTCCTAAATAAACCTATTAAAAGATCTTGTAATCAATGGTTGACAGACATCAGTCTTCAACAATTGATACTTGTGTTCTAATATTACTTTAAATAGGATCCCATCCCTTGTGTGTACCACACCTATTGTCGACTACCAGTCGACGTGTAACCCCGTTACAGCGTCATCTTGGGCATCTGATTCCTGTCAAACGTTTGACACTTGTCTTGTCATGAGCCCATTCAGAATATCCATAATTACTCTATCAGTTTCATCCGCAATGTTGTACATCTGTATACTGCAAGAAAACGCACTGTCGCGTCGGTCTTCTATTCCCTCACAGCTTTTTAGTCCGTTACGTCTGTATCTCGACTGCGTGAAACGTTCGAGGCTGAATACAAATACGTATCACGATACGTATGCGTACTTATTGCGGAAAAGATGACGTTCTCATCGTTTGAGCCGTTGATGACCTCGGGCGTCTTGTCCATATCTCGTAGATTTCCGCCCATCGTAATGCTAAAGACAACTCGCAGATGAGGTTATGGTCACAATCGAGAGATCTGAATATATGTTTTTGAAAGATCAATAATCACCCCTTTTTTACTGCGGAAGATGGGCTGAGGTACATATAACAACAGAAGGGTGTAGTGCCTATAACGGCTCCCTCGTTTATTTATATACTTTTATTTCACAAAAAACCACGAATGACTATCGCGAAACGCCCCCTCACAACCAAAGCGGTGCTATATTATAGTCGTTGCACTTTTTGCCCAAACATTAGCAGCAAATTGTACAATTATCGGTACAAGTCCGAAACTGTGCTCGATAGCGTACCCATAACTTCCAACCAGTCGTCTCAAGAATGGAACAAGTCTGCGGCACGGACTTGTGGTGATGGCAACTCCGAAGTGGTCTCAATCGACACGTATTCTACTCGAAGCACTTGTCGAACGAGACAGACAGAATCCAAGGCGGCTGTACGTTTTCGTCAACGACTGCAAAAGTTGGACGCGTTCAGTGTGACTTTCTTCTCCAGTCTCAGTGTAGCTGCTACCTGCGAGGGCACGGGCACGTAGTAGCTCACTCATGGACCAAGTACTATACATTTTGGTGTCTTGGCGCCGCGAGAATTTCACTGTCTCGTCGGCACCATTTACTGCTTCTTCGTCCGCTTCCTCTTCTTCTTCTGCTGCTGCTGCTGCTGCTGCTTCTTCTCGTGTCTCTTCTGCTGCCTATCCTGTCGTTGCTCTCGTCCGCCCTCTCGCTCATCGCGCCCCGCCCGCTCGTGGCTGCAACACGAGCAGCAGCACGAGCGCAAGGGCCATCGTCACAAGGAGTCCCACTAGAAACTGGAGGCACTTCTTCGAGCTGTCCGCTTCGTCGTCGACGTCGCGCGACGTCGCAGGTCGCTTCAACAGGTGCCCGAGCTCGAGCTCCGACTCGGACCCGGCGTCGAAGCACGACGACGACGACGCCGCCGACGAGCCGCACAGGAGCACCAGCAGACACGCAGAGCGCGTCGGGTGCGCCGCCGGAACGGCCTGCGAACGGGCGTCCAGAGCCGTCGTCGGCAGCGGCCGCTTGGGCCACTCGGGGCTGAGGAACCACGGCAGCGGGTGGATCGCTTCCTCTCTGTCGGCCGCGGCGAGCAGCAGCGTGCGTTCGGTACGAGCGGCGGCCGCTTTGGAGCTGCTCGTGGCGGCCGCGTGCGCGGACAGGACGCGGCCGGGCGCCAGGGCGTGTGGCGCTTGGGCAGCCACCATGTTGGCCGCTGGCTTTGAGGAGGTCCGTCACGTCCTCTCCTCCTGCTATACTGCACCGTACCCTTGCTGTCCTGTACTTTGTATCCCCTAGGCTGCGTGCTACAGGACGATGCGGCATAACAGGCTGTACTACACTGTTTTTGTAGACGGGACTGTGACTAGCAGACGCCACGAAAGACGCGGATCCTGTACGATAGATATACTGCACTTGCAGTCGTCGATCCACCGACGGCATTAAAGAAGACGGCGTGCTAAAGTAACGGTATCATACGTCCTCCCCTACTTCGCTTAGCTACGGCTCACGTCGCACTAATCGACGACGAGGTCTTTTGCGTGGCCAAGTAGGCGTCGTGCAGCTTCTTCTGCTTCTCCTGCTCCTTCTTGAGCTTCTTGCGCTGGCTCTTGGTCAACTCAGCGCCTGCAGCATTGTGCGTCGGTAACCCCTCGGCGTCGAATTGCGCGTACAGCTCTGGCTGCTTCTTGAACATATCGGCCGGCGACAGCTTCATCTTCTCCATCTTGAGCGCCAGCTGCTGCATCTGCGCGTCCTTGCGGCTGGCATTCGCACTGGATGCGCCTGCACTACCGGCCGCCTCACCGCCGCTCTCGCGGAGCGCTACAACCTGGTTGAACACGAGCTTCTCGGTGGTCGAGTCCTTGTCCGGCACGAAGTAGCCAATGCGCTCAAACTGCACAATGCTGTCCAAGTTCCTGGCGTGGGACTCGGGGTCGATGCGCGCGGCAGGAAACACGCGCTCCGAGTTCTTCGAGTCCACAAACGACTCCCAGTCGTCCACATCGCTCGGGAGCTCTGGGACTGTGAACAGATGGGAGTACACACGCACTTCCACCTCGGGACTATTCGCTGGCACCCACGAGAGCACGCCCTTGGGCTTTGCTGCATGTGTCCAGTCCATCTGAGCAAGCACCTTTGTCACGCGTCCACTCGCATCGGTCTCGAGCTTTGTGCACGTGAGTGGGAACGCGTACTTCAGCCGCACCTGTTTGTTTGGTGCGACGCCGAAAAAGTCGTCCGCGTCTTCCGTGCGCACGTCGCTGCGGTCCAGCAAAACGGTGCGAGTCAACTGCACGTTATGGTACGCTTTCCCACCGTCGCGGTCCACGTCCTGTGGGTAGTCCGGTACGCGCAAACACAGCGCGCTCTCATCAGGTGCTTCGCTGTAGTTCTCAATGACCAGCTCGACAGGGTCCAGCACGGCCATCACGCGCTTCGACGAGTCTCCGAGGACGTTCCGGGCCACCGAGTGCAGCCGCTCGATCTGGATCGTCGACTGGACGCGCGTCACGCCAATCTCCTTGCAAAACTGCTTAATGATCTCGGGCGTGAAGCCGCGACGACGCAGCCCGTCGAGCGTGCCCATGCGCGGGTCGTCCCAGCCACGCACGGCCTTGGACAGGACGAGCTGGCGCAGCTTGCGCTTGCTCAGCACCGTGTACGTCATGGCGAGGCGCGCAAACTCGTACACGTTGGGCTTGAACAGGTCGAGCGCATGGAGCAGCCAGTAGTACGACTCGCGCCGCGTTTCAAACTCGAGCGTGCAGATCGAGTAGTCAATGTGCTCGAGCGCGTCGACAATGCAGTGCGTGTAGTCGTACGTGGGGTAAATGCACCACGCGTTGCCCACGTGCGGGTGCGGGACAAACTTGATGCGGTAGGCCACGTGGTCCCACATGTTGGGGTTCGGGCTCCCGAGGTCCATCTTCATGCGCAGACACGCTTCGCCTTCGTCGTAGCCGCCGCGCCGCATGAGCTCAAAGGCCGCCACGTTCTCGGCCACGGACCGCGCGCGGAACGGCGACTTGCCCGCGTCCGGGACGTCCTGCTCGGTCTTGGGGGAAGCGCCCGACGCCGCGTGGACTTGCTGCAGCACGAGCCGCGAGGCTTCGATCTCGGCTTTGCTCTGGTGGCACACGTAGGCTTTGCCCTTGCGGATGAGCTGCTGCGCCAAGTCGTAGAGCGTATCAAAGTACTGACTGCTGTACGTGACGCGCGTGGGCGCGTAGCCCAACCAGCGCACGTTGGCGGCGATGGCGTCGACGAACTCGCAGCTCTCGGCCTCGGGGTTCGTGTCATCGTAGCGGAAGATGGTCTCGCGCTGCGCGGGCGGCACGCAGAGCTTCTCAAAGGCTTCCGAGAAGTTCATGTGCATGGACTTGGCGTGGCCGACGTGGAGATAGCCGTTCGGCTCGGGCGGGAAGCGCGTGCGCACGCGGCCCTGCGTGACGCGGAGGTGCGCCGCGAGCTGCTCGGGCGAGTTGGTGGCTAGCGCCATCGCGCGCGCTTCGAGGGCGGGGGCGGCCATGCTCGCTGGACGCTGGACGGAGTGAGTGGGTGGGTAGATAGATAGATAGATAGATAGATAGATAGATAGATAGATAGATAGATAGATAGATAGATAGATAGATAGATAGATAGATAGATAGATAGATAGATAGATAGATAGATAGATCGATCGATAGATAGATAGATAGATCGATAGATAGATAGATAGATAGATAGATACACTGGAAGGGAGTGGCGGACTGGCGGACGGGTGAGTGGGTGGGTGGCATCTGTGTGTGTGTATACGGGAGTGGGTGGATGGTGGTTGGGTGGATGCTTGAAGTGGATGATGCTAGGGGTGGATGGATGCTTGGATGATTGTTTATATGTGCAGGACGGGATTGGAGGGGGTGGTGAGAGATTGACGACTAGATGATTTAGGGCTGGGGTGTTTTCGCGCAGTCAGGGAGACATGCGTATGACCCACGTAGGTCAGACTCGTTTACGAGCATGGCTGCTAGCAAACCTACTAGCATACATAGCTACGCTCGTAGCTACTCACCTACGCAAAGACATGCATACCTACACACATATCGTCAAACCTTGATGCATTCCTATGTACGTCTGCCAAAAGATATATCGTTACCTGCATGTGTGCACATATCGTCACCAACCGACAACCTACAGACGGAAGTACCTGCACACGAAAAAGCTACCTACATGCAGACCTCAATTCATACTACAGACATACTTACCTACCTACATGCGAGCGCCGAATCCAGCGGCGTTCTTCCAGCAGTCAGTGGCTTGTTTGCGTGAGTATGAGTGTGCGTGTGCGTAAGTGCTGTATTCTTCCCTACTTGTCCGTCGCACAAAGGACCTTACTGTCAACGAGAACAGCAAAGCCAACACGCTGGATGAACGACGACGTGCACGGGTGTGTCTTGAGTTAACCCCTGCAAACCCTCTCTCTCCATATTCCATGCCAGTCTATCTCTTGGCAAACGAGACCCTGAGTGTATCTGTGGGCGTGAGCTTGAAGCCGAACAGTCCTTGCAGCGCAATGGCCGCCTGCGCCTCGTCGCCAAACTCGACGAACGCCAGTCCCTTTTTGCCTGGTACCATACGCACCTCCTGCACCACGCAATGACAAAAAAGAGTAGCAACAGACCCGCCATTAGCACCAAAGCGCCACCATACACCAGCATGTAGCCACATCAGTCTTCCAGTCAGTCACGTCCTCGACACATCTCGCACACGACCAGCCGTACCGTAAAGCCCTGGTACTGTTTAAACAGCACGCTCAGCATCTCCTGCGTGCACACCTCGGGCAGCTCCTGTAGAAACAAAATCTTGTTCGGGACGTTCTGCGACGGCGGTGGCGGCGGCAGCAGCACCGACGACGAGCCGCTCCCACCCGCTGCAGTTGCACCAGCAGCGCTTGCCCCCGCTCCTGTTGCCACCGCTTTGGCGTCCGTCGGCTTCTTCGCGACCGGCGCTTGCGCCGCTGGGGCTTCGCGCGGCCGCTTCTCGCGCGGGACGAACGTGCCCTCGCGCCGGGCAATGACGTCGGCCTTGTCCTTGGCAAAGGCGATCACCGCGGGCTTCTCAAAGAGCATCGCCCCGTTCGTCGCACGTAGTGCATTGGACGCGCTCGCAATGTCGTCGAACGTGACCCACGCTTGGCCCCGTAGCCGCCGTGCGCGGCCCATGACGATCTCGAGGATCTTGCCGTGCTGCGACAGCGTCGCGTAGAGCGTGGCCTTCATGCGGTCGGCCTTGATCTTGTCGTTCAGGTTGTTCACGTACAGCGTGTGGTTCGGCGGCATGTCCGCTGTGGCAGTCGTAGTGGCGGTAGCAGTAGCAGTCGTAGTGGCCATTCTTCTTCGATCGAGTGTGGTGCGTGTGTCGATGGATGGAGTCGGGCGCAGTAGCCGCGCGCGGGCACGGACACAAACTGCTTTTTATGTCGAGTGGTTTTGTTGTCGCGCAAGGAGGAATAGAAACGCGTGGGCGGCTACTGCGGGGCCTGCAATATGCCCGAACGTAGCGACTGATCGTTGTGGGTCTCGATCGGGATGCCGCGGTGGGTTTCTATCGGTGGTGATTTAGAAACGAACGGATGGAAGAATATCGCACTGGTGCACTTACTGACACTCATTCGAGCGTGGCAGCAGCCTCGCAGCTCTTTTTGGGTTTCGCGACTTGTAAAAAGATACGCACTAAGTTACGATATACATAAAAAATGACACGTCAGTCGGCGGGATTCGGGCCATGCGTTACTTTTGTTGCTGGGACAGAAAAACAATTTTCATTACACTAGTTTGTTGCTGGGACAAGTAAACACCGTGGAAGCATTACTGTACCTGACAAGTGTGGTATACTACTACCCATTGCAAAGCCGCACACCCATAGCGGTGAACGGTGCTTGCGAGCACAAGTCATGACCTAAACCATTGGATGCGCCGGTGCTTGGCATACCAGCTTACTTATTTGACCTCGATAAGCAAGCTGCAGAGAGCGACGTTGCTGACGCTAGCCGCTGGAGATGATGTACGGGATATCGCGATAACTTCTATAACCTGCAGAAAGGGTCCACACAAAGCGTGCATCCGGTGCAATCGCGGAAGGGTCTACCAAGTGTATTTTGTTTCACACGGAGGAAGCAGGAAAAGGAGATCCGATAGCTCTTGCACTAGCTGTCTTGCCGGAATGGTCGACGCAACACGGCGAGGCAAAGCAGCAAAGTCTGATGATCCGTCCATAGTCGATACAACAAGAACGTGATGCAATGCTTCTCAGCGTCTCCACGAGATGTAGATACGAATGACGCGGCAGTGATGGACCGACCCATATATCCCATACATCCACGCAGTCGATACTGATTAGACATCGAGCTCGTTCGTTGTCATGTATTCTCATCTCTTCCTCTGCATGTTCATTTTCGTTGCTTTTTCCTATCTGAGGCGAGAAAAAGTGTCATGCTTTTGCTACATTGACTTCTGTCGCTGTTCATTCGATTGCTGCAAAAGTTGTTCGGAGCTGTGGCGCCTCTGCTATGGCGTGATTTCGGTCGCAGACATCCACGGAGCTTTCGCAAATCGACGATACTGGCCAATCAAACACTTTCATTTAGCACACGAAAGGGTAGTTCTGTCCAATAAAGCGTGTTTATCTTCCGACACAAAACCAACGGGTCCCTCCCTCACGACAACGTCTCTGTGTTTCCTCGTTCGTGCGTGTGTGACCTAACCACAAAAAAGCTCGCTTTCCAGTCCTCGTGGTTGTCAAACTATTCGCTCACCGATGCAAATATTGCACTAGCAATCTCCACTACTTTGACATTTCGTACGCAATCAGCGCCGTCCAAGCAAAATGGCGGCCATGTTGGTGAAAAACGCGCTCCGGTCGAGTCTGCGCACGCGACCAGCTGTCCCAAGCGTCCGTGCTCTGTCGCTGATCCCCAGTCAAAGCCGCTTCGATGCGTCTCCCAGCATCGCACTGCCGCAGCTGTCCCTGTTGTCGATGATCAGCCACGAGCGTCAGTGCCGCTCATTGTCCCATTGTGTTCGCTGATGGGATAATTCACTTTTCTCTCGTCTCCGACGACAATGTGGTGCTCTCTGTGTCTGTTCTGTTCTGTTGTTTGCTGCCGACAGCAACGAAGTTGATGCTGAACCCACTGCAGCTCGAGACGAGCGTCAGTCGCGTACTGATGGACAATATCCTGTTGCCACTCACTCAGATGGAGTGCCCTAGCGAGAGTCTCGACGGTGCGCCAACTCGGATATTTTGGCTGCGGCGGAAGAGGAGACCCACTCATGCTCACTGTGTTGCGTGCTGTTGCCATGTGCTTTTTTGCTGGTTTCCTGCCCTTTCAGAGCCGATGCAAGCGATCAAGCGCACGTACCAGCCCAGTGTGCTGCGCCGCAAGCGCAAACACGGCTTTCGGTCGCGTCGAGTGTCGATTTCGGGCCGCAAAGTGCTCAAGCGTCGCTACGAGAAGGGTCGGTGGCGCATGTCGCTGTAAGGGAAGCTCGGGCGGTAGACAGGTGAGATCGCGTGCGAGCTCGAGCACGGGGGTGAGGCCAGCGTCAAGGTAAAGCGGCTGGACGACGGATAACGATGGATAGAGACATCCTTTTCGCACACATTGATACTTATGACGCATGACCGCGGTCAGCAGTTCGGGAAGGATGCGTCTGGACTGTGACGAGTCTCGTGTGCTAGCTAGGCGAGCAAGAGGCCATGGTATGACTTGTGAGTACGATGTTTGGTGGTAGGTGGCCGTCTCTTTTGTACAGCACTTCGAGCTGGTCGACAACGTCGTCTATGCCAGCACTTTGCCCATGTACTGCTCGAGCACAGGCGAAAACACTTCGTAGATGAACGTCACAGGCCGTCCACCGCTCCAGAAAAGATACGACCGTCCCCAAAACGGTCCCGGCGCGGCAAACGCCTTCTCAAGGGCACTCGAGTGGCCACAGAAGACGCTTATCATCTCGCGGTACAGCTCGGTCTTGTGCTGCACAATGTTCTTACCAATGGGGACCTTCGTGTCCTTGAACACGGCGCCGACGTCGTCGAAATTGATCCACGACGCGGCGTAGCCCAGACGCTCGCCTCGAGCATTTCGTAGCCACACTTGACGTCGACAACGTGGTGCAGCAATCGCCTCGACCTCTGACGGTGCGTTGTCCAAGCTCGCGCCCACTGAACGCATGCCAAGCACATCCACTTCGGTCAACGAGCCCGTAAGTAGTCCCAAATGGTGCGTGGGCGAGCCATTCCCACATAGAAACAACTTCCACGCTGCCGTCATATCTCGATGGCCGAGCTGGTCGATCAACCAAATGGGTCGAGGAGAAGAAGCCAGAAAAGAAGACAGCGACAGGGAGTCAAAGAGAAGAAGAAGACAGACTTTGGGTTAGTCGCTTTCTCGTTGTTTCACTACAGAAGCGGTCAACACAGAGCAATTGAGCGCGTGGTACCAACATGGCGTCGGGAGAAACTCGGATCGTGACTTGGAGCCGGTGCCAATCCTCATCGCTGTTGGCGTTGGCGTTGGCGCTACGACGCAAAGTATCGGAGGAAGCGATGGACGTCGTGACGGACTCTCGTGATGCAGTCTCAGGATCTCTGATCATGGCCAACCCGCACTTGATGTGCGATGGGCCTGTTATGTGCCCAAAGATGGGGCAGACTGGATGGGTACAAAACGAAAAGGGCGGCTGACGCCAACGAGTGGAGTGGAGTCTTGACGACGTATATACGTATACGCATGAGACGGATTCGCTTTTTTCGATACTCGCGTTTCGGACGTCTCATGGCTGCGTAGTACTGTGCCTTTTATTCCAATATGTTGTATTGCTTTCTTCGCCGGAACGCTCGTCACATGACCGCATCTAGTTATTTCCACACGACTACACACACATGCACACACGGGACTGAAAGACTACGAGTTGTTCCAATGTCGCTAGTCGTCACCAATGCTGACGACAAAGTGCTTGTCAGAGCACAAAGTTGCGGAGGCCGATACCGTGATGTGACCCACGACAACAACAGCCTCTCGTCTCCTTTTTCTCGTTGCGTTTCTTCACGATTCAGATCGTTTCCACTCTCTTGCTCCGTTGCATCAGAGAATGCGACAGGTGGTTGTTGACCTGACTCTTTTGGCTCGCCGCACCAAAAGTTCATCCGCTGCTGGCAGACGCTATGCAGCGCGTGAATGACAATGCAAGAGAGAAAACGCTTGTAACGCTGCATCATCGGTAGATGTTGTCACGCCAGATATATCGTCGTTAGAGTCAAAGACTGCACGCTGTATGCTGGCCAGACACATGAATGACAACATCGTAGTCACGTCGTCTACTTACAAGCGGTACTGCTATCATGTTGTTGCTGCTGGAGCTCTGGACTGTCGCCATTGTGCCACGACTCACTGTGAGTAGCCAGAAACGCTGCATCGATTGTGCTTGTAGCATTTCGGACGTTGTATTGTGCAATAGCTATGACTCTAGGAAGCAACTCACGCCATGTCGTCACGCTACAGTTCGCAACCCAATGTGGGCTTCCGAAATCGTCACGGATTTTACAGAGCCATAGTTTGTTCAAGTGAATCGACAGCGGAGGACTGACGATCGTCCAGTCGAGCCGCGTCAGCCGACGATTTCCACGTCAGAGCCGCGAGTGGGTTCATTTCTTTTCAGCTGCTCATCTGCGACACGTCTCGAGATTTTTCAGCTTTGGGTTCGTTCGTCTGCTGAAATCTCGTGAGAGAAAATCGCATCTCACGCAGATGTCTCGACGACTTTTTCTTGCGTGCGTCATGCGTTCGCATGAAGAGACGCCCGACAAAAAGACTGAGAAAAAAAGATCCGAGCAGTTGCTGCATCGAGTGCATCAGACCGAAAGATAAGCCGATCAATCAAGCGGCCAATCAACCGATCGATGAACAAAAGGCGAGTCCCATCATCATCATAACGCCGTCATCATAACGCCACTCGAGTGCAGATGTCGGTTAGTGACTCCCATGGGACAGACCACAGGATATTTGAGGCGGTTTTCTTTCGTTGCGTGGGACTCGCGCGCCCTAGCCCTCTTGCTGCATTCCACAGCGACTCGCTTTCGGTCTGTTAGTCGATCACTCAACCCCTTTCGCTCTCTCTCTCTCTCTCTCCGTTTCTCTTCGCGCAACCGTCAGCACACACGCAAACCGGACACGGACCCGTCGTCCGTTACGCTTCCTGCAACCCGCCACTCGCCGCCCGCCATACGGCAGACTCTATTCTACTCCCGAACGAACGCAGACGTGCGTAGTACGTAGCCAGTCAGCCAGTTAGCCCCACTCGAGCCCCTCCGTCTTCATGAGCAGCTCGGGACGCATGAGCGGCACCGGTCGAGGCTCGTTCTCGGGCGGCCGCAGCTCCGAAGTCGAGCGCATCATCGCAGCGGCTGACGTCGATACGACGTTTGCCGGCAAGAAGGCGCGCTATCGCGGCCGTCGATCGGTACGTGTTGGCTCGATCTCACCGCTGCACCAGACAGATCGGATACTGTGTGGAATGGCCCATTTCTATGTCTATTGTTCGATGGGGTTTGATTTTGGAACTCATTGTGTGTGTTTTGGTGTTTTGGTGGGTCTGTCTGTCGTTTTGGGGTTTGTTCTTTTCTCTCTCTCTCTCTCTCTCTGTGTCTCTCTCGTCGTGTCTTTTTTGCAAATCAGACCTGGCCAGGAGCACTCGCGCTGCTGCTGTTGGCTGTTGTCTCGGTCGCGGGCCTCACGTACTATGGCATCAAAGTGCACGACAATGTGAACGAGACCGAGGCCAACAGCGAAGCGGCGACTGAAGCCAAGTTCACAGACGGCACGCAGATCAAAGATGGGCAGCCGAGGGACCGCACGTCGGACCTGGCGATCACGAACCCCAAGACGTACACGGACCGAAAGTGCGAGCAGCCCAACTACGTCAGCAAGAACGGTCGCATCTTTGCCCAATTGGCCGACGGCAGTTCGACTCAGATTGACATCAAGGGCATTAATTGGAAAGGCATGGAAGACGTCAAGGGCGTGCCCAAGGGACTGTGGGACAACAAGGCGGACGGCAACTCGCTGTACCGCTACGCGCACTTTTTGCACTTGAACAAGTTCAACGTTGTGCGCTTTCCGCTCT
Organism: Hyaloperonospora brassicae; assembly: GCA_947650285.1. Lineage (NCBI taxonomy): Eukaryota > Oomycota > Peronosporomycetes > Peronosporales > Peronosporaceae > Hyaloperonospora > Hyaloperonospora brassicae. Next base: position 33,906 of record CANTFL010001133.1, on the reverse strand, counting down.
CTATTGACGCGGTCATGCGCAATACGGACATTGACACGAACCTCATTAACACCAACTCGAACCGGGCGCTGGCCACTGCTTCGCGCTACAACACGCTGCTGGGCTTGCTGGTGCAAGGACTGGGCCAGTTCAACATTGGCGTCGTGCTGGACTTTCATGTCCTGTCGGCGTTGAACGACGACGGCTCGGGGCTGTGGTACGGCCCGTCCATTAAGCTGGTGGACATCAAGACAGCTATCTCGAACCTGGCGGAGGCTCTGTGTGACTCGACGCACTTCAATATCATCGGTATTGACCTCAAGGATGGTCCGATGAAGGACGCGACGTGGGGGGACGGGTCCGACACGGATTGGTCGGTCGCAGCAACGGACCTGGGAAATCACATGCTGAAGGTATGTCCAAAGTGGCTGGCGTTCGTGCAGGGTGTGCAGGGCGAGAGCCACAAAGACACGTACGGCGAGCGTGCGATCAAGAACACTTTTTTGCCTGGCTCAGATCTCTCGGGTCTGACTGAGAACCCCATCAAGCTAAAGAAGGACAACAAGGTCGTGTACGCGCCGAAGTACTTTTCGAGCTCGTACATCCCTCGGTTGTTCTTTTTCGAGGATGGTGCAACGAACGGTGACTTGCTGGAAGAGTACGTCGAATACGCAGATGCAGACCTGCTGGCGAACGTGCAGCTGAACATGAACTACTCGTTCGGCGCAGCCTTTGACACGGGCAGTGCTGTGGTGCTTTCGTCCTTTGGTGGTCTCATGGGCGACTTGGATGCGACGGCTAAACAGACGAGCACGCGAATCATTAAGAGCATCATCTCGCAGATGACAGGCTCGACGGAGCCTTATTTGGCTGGCGGGTTTTGGTGGACGCTGAACCCCGACACGTCGTGGCCGTACCCGTCGCCTGACGACTCGAACGCTACGGCGCAGGGCCTGCTGGACTCGACGTGGCGTATTGCAAACAAGGACGTGCTGGAAGTGCTGGCATCGATGGGCAAGGCAATGAGCAGCGTGAAGTTCATTCCCTGCTCCAAGTAAGTGAGTGAGCGAGCGAGTGGGTGGGTGGGCCACCGAGGGTTGTACATAGTCAAGTTGGTCTTGGCGCTTTCGTTACTACAAGTCGCACTTCATTGCAGCGCACTTGTTTTGTCTTGTCCAGCTCGGACGACGAGCTGGTCAACTATTCGCACACCTTTTGTTGTGTAGCAAATATATTGGCTTCATCACCGTGCGGTACTTGCTTTGTTTGGTGCGTCTATCGATCCTACCGCTTCTTCTGCGCACGTCCGCTACTGCGCTTCGAGCCGACTGACGTCTTACCATCGGCTGTAGCAGGCGGAAGGAACGACGAAGTGACGCTGCCAAAACCGCTCGTGGCTATTGTGGGGGCTGTAAACCCTCCAGCTGCAGGAGCTGTCGCCGTAAATCCTGCCGACGGCGGTGCAGCCGCGATGCTGGTGGTTGTGGCAAGAGGTGCGACGGACGTGGTCGTCGTGCCCGTGAGATTGAACGACACCGTCTTGGCTGGAGCAGACGACCCGCCAAAACCGAACCCGCTCACAGGAGCAGCTGCAGGCGTCGCGGCGCCGAATCCAAAAGCGGGTGCAGCAGCAGCAGGAGTCGCTACTGCTGGTTGCGGTGCAACGATCGTGGGCGCAACACTTGTGCGGAAGCGAATCTTGTCAATCGCCTGCCGCTTGTCCGTCTCGCTGTTTTTCTTGCGCTTGTCAAACGGGTTCTGAAAAGCAGCGACGTTCTTGTCGCCGCGTCGAGCCATGTCTGCCTGCATCTTGGCCAGAAACAGCTGCCGCATCTCTTCAGCTTTCTCATGGACTTCAGCCACACGAGCAGCAGCCTGCATCAGTGCAGCATTCTGTGCGAGCAGAATGTGCTGTAGCTGGACCGGAACGGGGAACCCCGTGCCGTTCGCAGCGCCATCCTGCCGGTTATCATACAGCGGCTTGACCTGCGCTTCCACGTCTTCAATCTGCGCCTTGATTGCTGCCATCTTGTGCTCGTAGTGGCTGAGCAGCTCCCAGTAGTACCGTGACGGCATCTCCACGCGCCGCATGACATGGTACACGTTCGGTGCACTGCCATTGCTGCTGTTGTCCAGACTTCGGCGAGTGAGTGTCGCGGCATCCACTTGATGCAGCAGCTGGCGCACGTCGTGCCGCACGTGCTGGACAGCAGCTTTCTGACGGTCCTGCCGGTTGCGGCGGACCAGCACTTCTTGCTCCAGCCGCGCCATGTTTTCCCGCAGCGCTTCAAGTGGACGAGAGGAGACCGTCTTTAGAAACGCCTCCAGCTGGTCCTGCTCTTTTAGAAACGCATGGAACTGCATCATGTTCGTCTTGACCGCGTCCGGCAGCTCTTCAAACGCCGTCTCCAACGTGATTGGAGGACCGCTGCCGCTCGAAAAAAAACAATAGAGACGCACACACACAGACACACAACACACACAACAAACAAACAGCAGCAGCACAGAAACGCGTTTTTCCATTAGAAACGTCACGTCGACCAATCGAGTTGCAAGATCCGTCGTCACGCACGCGGCTTGTGGCGCAGCAAGTGGTTGTGTGCCGAAGGTAAAGCCTCCCAGTCCGCCCGTCGGCTGCTGCGGCATTGACGTGAAAGCCGACCCAAAGCCAAAGCCCGCAGCGCCGCCAGACGGTGCTGCAGGAGCGCCAAAGCCAAAGCCATTCGAAGGCGTTGTCGACGCGGCCGTGTTGCCAAAGCTAAAGCCATTCGAAGGCGCGGCTGAAGTAGCAGCAGCAGCAGCAGGAGGTGCACCGAAAGTGAAGCCGCTCGAGGCGCCTGTGGCTCCCAATGCGCTCGCGCCAAAGCCGAACGACGAAGTTGGGGCGGGCGCTGCACCGAAACTGAAGCCGGAGGAGGCCGCGGGGGTCGCGGTCGTGGCCCCGAAGGAAAACGCCATTGGGGACGACAGACAGACAGACAGACAGATAGACTGACTGACTGACTGAGTGGCGATCAGTGCTTTGTTGACGGGTGTTAGTTACTTCGGTCCGGCGGAACTGGGCGGCTGGCTGGGGCCAATAGAAAGAGGAGGTTACGTGTGGACCACGTGGTGTACGTTTCTAACGAGCTCCCGAGCTGTGTGTTAGGATAGACACGTGATCTCTGCATCGGACAACAAGGGCAGATAGCGCGATACGATACAGAATGATTTTTATTTGCACATATCGAAATGATTACTATCTGCACGAGAGAATCCGTCGAGCTATTTATGGCGGGTACTTTGGTGACCGCGTACGATATGTGCATGCAGCCCTAGGCGTAAAGAGCGCAAGTCATTGGCAACTTTGTGGAGCAGCAGTGCAGGTCGAAGTGACGAGCGATATCGTACGTGCTAAGCCCATGGCTTTCGACAAAGTGCGTACTGCTTCGTCCGTTGACGACGAAAAGAGCACCAAGTTCTCAGACGACGATCGCTGACAACTATGATCTGGGAACCGAAGTTACGCACAACGATCTCTTTGCATCGGTTGCAGGTCAATGAGACTCCCATCATCAGACCACAACATATTCGTAGAGAGACGAGAAGTCATTGGCTTGCAGAAGTGGAGCTAATGTGCCGCCTTTTGCTGCACGAGAGTTGATGGAGTCGAAGCGCTCAAATGTCCACAGGTTTGTTCGATGTTGTGAACCGGAACGCAAACAAAAAGATGCTCGTGTCGATCGGGAATAGCACGAGCCTCTTTTTGTTGCTACTGGCACCTCCTCAGACTTTTGGTCGTACCCATGTCAACGGGTTTGACATCCGATGGGTGAGCACTTGTACAAACCGTTGTCCAGCGCGTCGATCGTCAGCTGACTCGACGGTCCCATGTTCAATCGATCCTTCGCAAATGAACTGGCTGTATATCAACACTCTCCGTCACAACTGAGCTGCATATGCTGACTGCTTCGATCCAATCATTGGCGGATTCGATCACAGAGTTACCAGCCACACGCAATTACGAGATCGCCTTCTGTAGCCACACTGCAATGTTGACGGTGTGAACAAGTTGACCTTGTGAGACGCAGGGAAGCTGTAATACTGGCGCTAGACTCAGTATAAACGCCTTCGACCCCACTTATCCTGCAAATGCAAAGTGAGCTTTCTCTTTTCATTTTGGTGAAGTTCAGGGTGAAACTACCGTCCAGATCGATCGAGAAGGGAGTTTCGCCGGCTGAGATACCGCGAGAATACCGACCTTCTCCGCCGCTTCGACAATTACAGTCAATGTTTCTGTCCGCGCGGCGCTATTCCAGCTGCTTTATTCTATTGCATTTTGTTGTACGCATGCGTAAGCTGCGTGCGTACATTATTGCACCAACGTCGAATGCAAGCGTACAATGACGATGCGTCGCGTAACCCATCCATTCGTACAAACACAGCAAAAGGAGACCAAAAAAGTGTACAATGGCCTGAAAGGTTTTTCTGATCGAGATCGAGCTGAAGAAATGTAATTGGAAAAGTATTAAAGGAGCACAATCGAGTTGACAACAGGACTGGGACTCTTTGACACTATTTCATTCCCTGTGCGCAGCATTTTACATGTGATGATCTCACAAACACGTGTACACCGAAAGCCACCATCGCCAAACGACAAATCCAAAACCAGAGTTTATTATTTGATACCACCCGATGTATAGAGCCACAGACACGATCTGCAGCAGAGTAGATGCATAAGATGATGCATCGATCATTGGTTGGCATTTGTCTTCATCTGCAGGCCCTCGGAAAAGCATCTCGTGCATCTATAGTCGACGCTCTTTCCACGTCAATTAGTAGCGGTCTCTGTCCGGAAAATCACTTGTTCAGTGGGTCAACCGGACTACTTGCAGACTTGCACTCGGTCATCTGCTCAGATCATCCAGAGCTCTGCAGGCAAACACTCCTCTGATGCGCGTGAATGTCACATTCTCAGTGCCATGTGTCTTGCTCCACTTTACCGTGGACCATCAGTCCAATTTGGACGATACGCGACCTCCGGTGCTGGTCATGGCAGAGCCCAACGAGAGTGCAGCCAACAGCGACTTCACGCTCTGCCGCAGTTTATTCCGCAATGCCGTAAACTGCAATACTTCCACCTGACCGCGGTCCTTCTTCTTCTCTGCGGCGTCAATGTCTTGCGAAGTCCCACCATTCTCTTGCGGATCAAACTGCTGCAGACGAGCGGCGTCTGCAACAACGTACTCCGGGTACTCGAATGATCGCCTGAAAGCAGAGTAAATCTGCTGCAGACTGCACTGAAGCTCCTTTTGCATTGCACGTCTCAAGCTGACCAGCACTTTTTCAAGACATGCCAGCAAGAACACAGCGTCCTGCAGCTACATGGACAGCAAGTATTAACACATGATGTCCCTGCGTCTCACACGATAGTTTCACAGCTTACCTTCTTCATTGCATCGACATATGACTCACATTGCAGCGGAAACAGTGACTCCGATGTAAACGTCTTCCAAACATCGAGCGTCCAATCGGCTGAAGTCGTCCGTATCTGCACTTCATGGTGGTAGATTGCGAGCGCAAAGAGAAGCTCCTCGACCACGCACTGCTCTCGCATCATCGGTAGTATTGCAGTGAACTTTGGAACACGCGCTACGTACGTGGCAAAACCTGCATGCCACAACGCGCACTCACCGAAGAAACGAAGAAGTGCTGGAAACCACCGCTTGTCTTGAAAGCGCGACTGCTGTCGTTCACGTGAGTCACTTGCTGGTGGCAGAAGCATGAGCAGTGTTCGCAGAACGCCACTCTCGTGAAGTGTCTCGGTGGTCCTCTTTGCATTCGATGACGCGAATAACATGAAGTGAAGCAGCTGTAGGACCACGGCAACGAGCATGTCACCTCCACCATCGTCATCAGCAACATTCTCACTATTCTGTCCACTCTCAGCTATCTTTGTCGGCCGAGTCAAGGCATTCGGCGCTGCAGCCAGTTGGTGGATTTCCTCCGCAATGAATGGTATCAATTCCTGGACGATCGATGCTAAACTCTGTTGAGCGCGCTGGACTGTGCCCTGATGGAACTCCGGAGACATTGCTAACTCAGCCAACACGCAATAGACTACGTACTGCGGCGGCTGGGCGCACTGCTGCACTGTGTTTGCAGCAGTCACAGCTGACTGACGACCATGGAAGAACACAACAAGCTTTTGTAGTTGCCACAGAGCATCGCGACTTGAGCCAGGGAAACGCAGAACGCGATCTCGCAACACGTACAAATACCTGCTCCACTCACCACGTACACCGTACAGCGCAACCGATGCAGCATCGTGTTGGTTGCCTTCAGTCTCTGGGTGGTCTATAAGCAGCTTCATAATCGCAACAAGGTCGTCATCTAGACGCCACTGCTCCCACTTCTCCATCGACACACTCTCGAAAGACGACGAGAACGTTCGTGAAGCCAAGTACTGCAGTTGTCCCGTTCGTGAAACTGCCGACTTGGCTGCTGTATGTCGGTCAATCATATAATGGGTGCTCTGAGCACGCACTGCGTCTGGCAAGTGTCCTTCGTACACTTCACTCAAGTCGTCCGGGTCTTCTTGAGCTGCATACTTCTCGACATACTCTTCTTCCTTCACTCCTTCCAGCTTCATCCCTCCAGCATCCGATACGTCCCTTTGCTCGATCGATTCCGACTGGTCAGGCAGTACCAATAACGACAAGAGCGCATTCACGCGAGCATCGTCTGGCGTCTCCAAGCACATGCGGAAGACTCGTAGCAGCAACGACGCTGCAAGCAAACCACTGACCTCACTGCCTGGCGCGATCGGTCTTCGACTACTCGAACCCATCGAAGAAGGTCCGTGATAGCTGTTTAGAAATGCTACTCCGTCCACTAACGTGGCTGTAATCGGAACCTCCGTAGCGACTTCCAGCGACGAGTCCTCCGCTGGTATGCGTCGATAGAGTTCCGCCAGGGCCTCAATCGAAGCGTCCAAAACCTCCGGATAGTCATATTGTAGTTGTGCGTACGCTTCTCGCGCCAGTTGCTCGCGACTGTGTCGATCGGTTGCAGCGGCTCCAGACAGGAAAAGACCAGTGTACTCCTGCGTCGATTTCTCGTCTTCTGCTGCGTTTTCAGAGCTGTGCCCAGCGTCAGAAGCGGCAGAAGGGGACGGCGGAGAAGATGGGAGTGTTATCGCGTTATTAGAAGGCGCAGCGTTCTCCCGAAGCGCTGCCACGAGCTGCTCAACGAAGAGCGCTTTGGCTGTGTCCATGATGGTCAGCAATTTGACAATAGTGTGCAAAAAAGGTGAAAATGAGTGATTCCACCACAATGTCACAATTTGACATGAAGTGTCACAGTGCGCTTTCATGAATATTCGAGTGGGAAGCGAGGATAGAGCCCTTCGCTGCGATTTTTCTACTTGCGCTATTATAGCGTCAAGGCTGCATATATCCTGCAGAGAAAGCTGCAACATCGTGGGCATGGCCCTATCGTTGACGACATGTCTCGTGCTTACGACGTGTAATAATCCGTTACAAAATGCTGAGCGATGATAAAAGACGCTCACCGCTGTATTCGTGACCACTTACTGCTGTATTGCCGGTCCTCATAGGGCATGCAGCGAATATCCTACGAGTCGCTTTCTTTGCCCGACAGTTAGAGGGCAAACAGGCATTTCTGAAAGAAACGAAAGACGATGCCGCACAATAGAAACGATTGCGGTACGAGACACGACGCAGCGCACTGGAACGACAAACGCGCGCGTTCTGCCACCCGCATCTGATTAGATCATGACTACTGTTTCTATGTTTCGGTGCGTGTCCTACGTGACAGCCACTGCTATTTCTATCGGACGCTCACGTTGCACGAGCACTGACGCACCCAACTGCACCTGCGCTCTACCCACTTGCACCAATACCCCATCCACTTTCTAGCAGCAATCGCTTCAGCACTGTGTCAGCCTAACTCCTGACCCATTCATTCCCGCGCTTCTTCGCTCCATCAACAGACGCGACTGAGGGCTCCGTACCGGACGAAGATCCGCAACAGGTCAGCACTTTTGCGATCACGAGACGACGCGACGACTTGCACCAGTCCGTACTTGACGTCGCCAGCTCAAAAGCCACTGCTGGCAGTCACAGCACTACGGCCACTGCTTCGGCTGACCAGATCGCCGGCCGTGACCGTCCCGCCAAACGCTGCAATGTATCCGATCGCGGCCTCCAGCATCGTGGCGTAGTACCCAGTCTCGCCCATCATCAACGCCGTGATCATCGTCTCGCTGATCAAGTGGCGCGTCACAATCACACTGCGCAGATGGCAACGGGCCAAGACGAAGATGAAGATAGGCAGGAAGTCATCGGCAGACATGGGCGTCGACGGTGTCTGCTGCTGCTTCGAGCTGCCACGCGCGCTGTCAGCTTCGTAGTCGTGTTCCCTCGCGTTGGTCTCGTAGATACATCGCGCCACTTCCACGAGCACAGCCGCCTTCTCGGACGGCAGTGAGTAATTGTCCATCGAGTCCATCAGAGCGATCGCCGATTTCCAATCCGACGGCGACTGCTGTGCCGGCTGCACGTCCAGGAAACACTGCGTTTGGACGGCCACAGACGCCCGTAGCCGCTCAAACCGCTCTTCTTCCTGCCGTTTACCACGTCGAGATCCCATGTCGTCGCCCAGTAGCTGGTATATGATCTCTTGCAGCGGAATAAACGTGCGCCGCTCGAGCTTACACAACGCAGCTCGACGCACGAGAGCCCATTCATCATCCGTCGGCGCACACTTCGCGTCATTCGGAGCCTGGCCAAGCGTTCGGTCAGAGCCTACGTCCACAGCGTCCGACAGGTGGTCCATGATGAGCCCCAGCGACCGTTCCAAGAAGAAGCGATAGTTCTTCAGCGCCAACAGACTGCGAGCGTCCTGCAACGTCGTGACGCTGTGAAGTTCGTGCGGCGATGAGCCCAGAGAGCTCTCGCGCAGGTCTTGCTCACTGTCCGTGCCGTAGCCACTGCCTTCGACTGGAGTCCAGGGCTCCGAGAGCCGAGTCCAAGCTGACGCACTCATAGCCGCCACGGACGAAGCAGCGGAATGGTCGTACTTCTGGCGGAACATGGCAAGAAAGCTGCCAATGTGTGCATGCATCGCAGGGCTGGCAAACAGTCGGTCGCACACGCCCAACAGCGAGCGCATCGTCGGAGACGCAGAGCTCACAGCAGTCAGCAAGCCACCTGGTTTGGCATGAAGCGAAGCCCAGAGCTTGAGCACGTCGCTGTTGTTCGTGCTCCGGTATCCTTGCTGAGCTGTTCTTCGTCCGTAAGACGACTCGTCATGCAGGTCGTCCGTATCGCTGAGCTCGCAACTGGCTGCTCCTTCGCGCACATGACTGATGCCGCACATTGCATCGTGGAACGAACTGCCGTCGAGCGCCATCGCTTCTGCACTCAGCAGTCGGCGCTGCGCTACACTCTCGCGCAGATCAAAGTACGGTCCACGTCCGCTTGCTCTACTTTGTGTGTAGTACGAGTCCCGACAGAGCAGCGCGTCTTCAATGCAGTACATCCAGTTCTCGCGGTCACAGAGCTGAGCAGCTTGCAATAGCAACGTGTATTCCGGACCAACTTGGATAGCGAACGCCGCGTCGCGACCACCCGCGACATGCACGTCCACGTAATGCACGCGCGTTTGTGGATGGAAGAGCAGCACCTCACCTTTGAGCTTCGTGCACGAAGCATCCGTATAGTAGCGCAAAACCGACTTGTCCAGCACAAAGTAGCGTGCTTTCCAGTTTTTGCGCACGTGGCCTCGCTTGCGCAGCCAGCCACTCATCGAGTCCAGGAACGCGTCGTCAAAGGCACTAGCAGGAACGCCAGCAGTCCATCCACTCCGAGTCGAGCATACACGTCGGAACCGCACCCACTTGCGTCGTCGGACGCGTAGTCGCTTGCCAGCAGCTCGATCGGAAAACGACGGCGACGTGTTGCCACGAGCGTGCAAACGTGCGGGACTCGTAGCATCGATCGATACTCCACGTGAACGGAGCGACGGTCTCGGTCCGAGCTGGGCAAAACTCGAGGCATATTGCCACCCGTCCACTGCATTCTGTGGACTATCCGCAGGTATATCTAGATGCCACGGACTCGTCCACTCCCATCTCACAGGAGATCCACTTGTACCCCCTGCTGCTGTACCGGTTCCTGTGCTCGACGCGACGTCCTGACAGTCTCTCATTGCACTTGCAGCCGACCGGCTCCGTAGTTTCACTCCACGAGCAGCAAATGCGTCGCCGACTCGCTCGACTACGTCTGGTAATGCGATATCCGGAAACGTCGACGATGGAACCCACTCGAGCAGCACTTTGCTCGCGTCTGCTGCTGCTGCATCTCGTCCTTCTTCTGCTGCTCCTCGTCGCTCTTCTCGTCCTTCTTCGTCTGCTTCTCGTCGCTTTTCTCGTCCTTCTTCGTCTGCTTCTTTGTCGCTCGTCCGGCCCCTCTGTCCCGGTCTCAAGTGTCGCCGAGGGAGTGGACGACGGACAACGCGCACGTATTTGTCCGGATCCAGAGGCAGTAAATGGCCACTGGAACCCCATCCCACAATCATCTGATACCGCTGATGCTCAAACACTTCTTCAGCCACAACGACGGCATGACACTGACGGTCAATAGGGCGACTTTGGCTGCAATGACTGTGACTGTAAATGTGACTGTAACGGCTGTGGCTGTGCTGGTGGGATAGACGACTCGACGCGTCGAGACGGCGCGTGGAGGACGCGGTAGCGGCCGTTGAGGCGGACGTGGTGCGTAAAAACGAGCACGTCGAAGCGACTGCGAGCCAGTACGCCGCGTCGCGCGCACTCATGGGCGGCGCGGAGGTGGCGTGCAGCAGCGACGGTCGGGTCATCCGCTTGTTTGGCAAATGGGTGCAGGAACGAGACGTTAGCGCTCTCTATTGCGCTTTCTCGCTGGTGCGGTGACGCTATTGTTAGGATACGGTCCGACGAGTCGTCTGTCAGCGAGAGCTGTTTCGACGAGATTACTGACGTCTTTTTTCTGTTGCCGTGATGACCACGATGCGAGCGCGCTGGTTTTGTGTTGCTGCTGCGACACGTGAGAAAAAGTGAGGTTTTATAGCCGCTGACATCGAAGCGTCCTATGCTCGGAGACCAAATGCTACATCCGAACAAAGAAAGCAGGCAAGATCTCGATTAGAAACGGTATGTGCAGACCCGTTTTCACATCCAGGTGCGCATATTGGCTGAACTGAAGTGATGTTGCAATGTGAAGTCCAGATGTTAACGTGTGGGTTTCGACCGACGGACTATTTTTCGTCCGACTTGACATGCCCCGCCTTGCTGCAGAATCACAAAGGATCATATCGCTAGCTGACATCCAACGTGAATCCAGTTGCATTGCATTGTCACTGACGTCCAATGGGCTAGCGCAGATCCTTACAACATCTGAGCTGTATCAAGGTCTCATCCAGTCGCCCCAAACGTGAGACAGCAACGATCTAGTGAAAATCCTGCTCGGAGCACTCGCAATTTGTCGAAAGGAATGCAAGAGATCATACAATCATTCAGTCACTCCGAACAAGGCCGTGCCAGCCGAAACTCAACAGTCGGGCAAACAACACGGAAACCCGAGCGCTTCCACCACCACAAGCGACATAGCCGTATGCGCTGCCAAGTGATTCATTGATTGCCATGACCGATAGCCAAAGCGACTTTGAGCATTATCTGCACGGTCCAAAATGCAACAATACACCAAAAGCATCGACCCCGCGACCTCTGCCCGCTCGGCAACGCCGCGTCGGATACGAGTCGCTCAGCCCCAAGTTACGCAATCGAAAGGTTGACAGCCGTCCAGCATTCTGCTACGAGTCGTCGCTCTCGAAAGTGACCGTCCGGTCGTTTTGCGACTCATCGTTTTCCACTTTCGACTACAGAAGAGACCCGAGTTCATTTCGGGTGGAAGTGGTGCGTCAGGTGCGTGCGCCTTCTTTGTTGCGACCACAATGGCGTGACAGCGTCGCAACTTGTGCATTCTGCATCAAATGTCAACCTGTGGTACACGTACCATCGTGACCACTAAACAACGTCTGATCCGATGCTTTTGCAAGGGGTCGTCTCCGTACGTCGGCCACTACCGGCACACGCAACTACCACGGAAGCGAGCAACCAACCAATCGACCAAACAACCAAAAGCCAAAATTCATCAATTTACTGTACTGCCATCATGCTGCTCCGTGCATTTCACTTCGCCATCCAAACAGCGCGTACGTACTGTACCGCTTCTTCCACTCAACCACCTCACAGTTCGACACCCCCTTCCCAATCACTCGGAGACATTCGCTGGAACGTGAGTCGGATCGGGGTCTGTGCCATCAGCTTCGCAAAGAACTTCGTCAGCACTGTCCCGGACCCCTCTAGTCCAAGATCCGACACGTTCGTGTCGCCAACGCGGATCAGCACGTCACCGACACGCACATCACGAAAGCTTTTGCACACACTGCGCTCCGTGTTCAACAACATTCGCAAGAACAGCTGAGGTTCGTCCGCGCGGTCGTCAAACTCGTACTCGTCCTCGTCAGTGTAAACGCGTTGCACGGAGAACGCAAACTCGCCCGATTTCCACGTCACCTCGTAAAAGCACGACGGGTCGATCGAAAAGGTCGATGATCCGCTCGATAATCCCGATAGCACGCCGATCGAGGGCGGCAAGTGGTTCTTCAGATCCATGGGCGCTCGAGATCGCGATCGGCGGACGTAGCTCGACACAGACGTCGGCGGCGTTGCCCGTGCCATCCGGTTGTCGCGTAAACGGCCTGTCGTGGCCGACACTGGTCGTCGCTCGAGTGCACGAGCTGAAGGAAAAGCAGACGACGTCGGCGTGTACGACGTGGGCGCAGGCGTGCATGCTTTCTGTGCTGCTGTCTGCTTTGTCGTCACAGATTCCCCATTGCTGTTCAGCGACGATACTGGCGAGCCGAGATCAGAAAGCGTGCTGGCCCGACCAAGTGCATGCAACGCCAGGTCCTTCGCAGTCAGTCTCGACACTGGCTGCAGCTCCTCTTCGCTTCCCTCCACCGTCGACAAGTCGGTGGTCGAACAACTTGCACTGCCCTCGTCCTCGTCAACCTGCTCGCACTTGTTCGCTCGCTTCTTCTCGCCAAGGTCCATGACGTCGCCATCAGCTGCTTCCACCGCACGAGCGTTCGGCGCAACAACGCGTCTTCTCGACGACACGTCCGTCGCGTCGGTGTCAAAGTCGGAAAAGTCGTAGCTATCGTCCGTCTCGTACGCAGACGTGTCGCCGCCGTCGTCGTCCGACTCGGTGTAGACGTCGTCTCGCTCGACTCCCCTCCTCGGGACGACACGCAATGGCGCGCCCTTTCCACTCGTGGTCTTGACCCGTTCTTGCTCGGCCACCCGGTGCGCCCGCTCGCGAGCCGCCTCCGTCGCCACTCCTCTCGCCATCGCATCCACTGCGTCTCGTCTCCCCAACTCCTCGTGCTCGTCCGCGTCCTGCGAACTCCTGCGACGCGGACGCACCTCGTCGAACGCCGCCACCTGAATGTCCGACTTGGGCGGCGACGGGCCAATCGAACTGCGCCGCTGCCGTTGGCCAACGGTCGAGTGCGCCATCGCGTCGTACGCCGAGAGCTTAATCGCCGAGTTCGGCGGGTTGTCCGCGCGGCGGCCGCGTGTCGCCGTCGCAATCGGCGACAGCGGCCCCGACTCGTAACTCCGCTGGAGCTCCTGCTCGCGGTGGCGCACGTGCCGCGCCTCCCGCTCCTTCACGAGCGCCTGCCGCCGCTTCCGTTCGCTCTCGCGCGCCGCGTCGTCTTCGGGCGCCGCGTCGAGGCGGTCGCGTGCCTCATGGCCTTGGAACCGCACGCGGGAACTGGGCGGCCGCGCGGCGCTGCCCGACCGCAGGGCCGACGGGGCCGTCGACAGCGCCTGCGGGGCGCGCCCCTCGCGGCTGCTCGGGCCGTCTGCACGCGCGCTGCCGTTCGACATGGGCACGCGCGAGCTCGAGTACACTAAGTACGGCGTCGACATGACCGGCGGGCCGCCATTCAATGGGTCCGTGTCAAACGTCGCGGCACTGGCGGCGTACTTGGACCGGCTCTTGTACTGCGCGTATCGCATGGACGACGCCAAGTCAGTCGTTGCCGCGGACGACGACGTTGTCGTTGTACTCGTTGGGCCGAACGGTCGACGATTCGACGACAAAGGCAACGCGTGTTGACGACGCGGCGCTTGACTTGAAGACGCGCCAGAGTGCGCAGTGTCAAACGGGACGGCAGGGCTGCGAAAGGTGCTGCTGCGGCGACTACTGGGCTCGATGGGCGAGGGCGACGAGCTGTAGACGCTCTTGCGCGACATGGACGACGGGACGCTCGTCGCGCTGCTCGGCGCATTGCGGGCCAATCGACGCTGCGTGCGCTCGAGTTTCGAGCGGATCTCGTCCATCATGGCGCGCTCGGCGCTGAGCGGCGCGTCGCCAGAGGAGACCGGCGGGAGGCCGTACGCCGACTTGTTGCTGCTGTAGGCCGTCAGGGGCGACGGGGACATGATGCGGATGTGGATGTGGGCAGGCAGGCGGACGGGCGGACGGACAGCAGAAAGCGAGCGACTCTTGGGCGTGGAAATGAGCGAGTGTACAGCTCCGGAGTGGGTGCAGAGCTCCTGAATGGGTGGAAGCACTCGAGTCCACTTCTCCCCCCTCCCGCCCCCCCCCCCCTCTCGCTCGCTCGCTTGCCCGATCGAGCGATAGATGTCGGTACGTAAGTATAAATAGGTGTTGATGTAGGGGTGTCTGAGTATATATAGGTGTTGATGTAGGGGTGTTGTCTCTTTCTCCGTGTCTCTTGCTCCGCCTCTTTCCCGTTGTCAGCCGGTGGCGTCTCTGCCGCACGGGCAATGCGGGCTGGGTGCAGATGCGGGTTGGGTGCAGATGTGGGTTGTCGCAACTGCGCGGTTGTATGAAGAGCCGTTTCAAAGTGCGATGGGGAGGTGCCGCGACGACACCTACGAACCTGATGTTGCGACCGCGAGTCACTTCGGTCAGAGCACCAAAGAGACGCTGTGATTGACGTAGAAAGCAATCGAAGCCATGTGTAATGCAGGAAGCATCCGCAATCGTCCAACTTGACGCTTTCTTTTCATGCAAAAGAAAGAAAAAGAAGAGGCAAGAAACAGCCACGTCCAGCCGGTTTCGTCGTGGCCACAACGACGAAAGGATTCGATACGCGCCGATTGACTTTTTTCGACGTGAGACCACTCGCTCGATCCGTGGCCCTGGAAATAAATGGACGCAGCAGATGCTTGTCAAGACTGGTCAAGGTCGGAAGTTGTCGCAAGGGACAAACAGCTGCTCCAGGCGCTACGTCGGCGTAACAACTTCAGCAACATGTCACCGCGTCACTCACTGTCGTCCGAAGCGTCTTCAGACGCAGATGCTTCCTCCTCCTCTTCTTCTCCTTCTTCTTCGTCACCACCTGACCCACTCTCGCTCTCCTCCTCGTCGTACTCGTCCTCGTCGTCCTCCGGGTCCGCGTTGTCGTCCAGCAGCGCCTGCTTTATCTTGGCGTCAAACTCGCCTTCCTTCTCCTGCATTCGGTTCACAGCCGCTGTCTTGCTCCGACGGGACGAGAGCTCGCGGCGTGCGGGCGCAGCTGCTGGCTCATTGACGCCGTCCTCGTCGCTCTCGCTCGAGTCACTTGAGTCAGACGAGACGTACCGTGCCGTCCTTCGTCGCTGGGCCTTCTTCTCTCTCTCCTGTTTCTTCAGCCACTTTTCGTGCTCGGCACTTGCTATCACGAGCACCTTGCGCAGCACTTCTTCACGCTCTCCTACGAGACCATGAGCCCATGCCTGATCCTGTTCTAGAGCAGCTACCTGCTGGTCGTCACTTTGGCTTGTGCTTTGTTCCGCAAAGCTCGCCACAATGCGTTTCAACACGGCCTCTGCACTTCGCAGCAACCCTTTCTGAGAGCTAAAACAGAACGAGGTGGTTTCTTGCAACAAGTACTTGAACAGCGCGGCAGATCGCTGTTCGTCTAGCGTAACGTCCACCCAAACGATCATCTTGAGAAGAGCCTTTTGTCGCGTCGTCACAACGTCGTGGTGAATAGATGGAAGCGCGGCCACTTTTCCTAGCGCAAGCATCTCTAGGCAAATCGTAATACCGATCCGATTGTGGTGCGCACAGTGTCGTCTCCCCCCTTGCTTCGTTCGCTTCTTACCCGATGCTTGCAGAGCAGCCTCTTCTTCTTGCTCGTTGTGGCTCAACAGGTGCATGACGTACTTAGCACAAACACCCAAGTCAAGCATCGAATCGCTCTCCATGTCTTCCTTCTCCATCGACTTTTGGATCAAATGCGTGACGGCCTCCTCCAGCAGCATACAATTTGCTGTCGTGGCCATCACGAATGCTGGGAAAAAGATGCTCAACAACTGGAGCGAGCGTGACTGGAAGCCATGTTCGCTACGTTTCTGCACACTCTGAAGCTCCGGACTGAAGTACGTCTCGAGCACGATAGCCAGCACTGTAACATTATCGATCCGGTTCATCATGAACAAACGGCAGAAGCCTTCGACAATGGTGCTTTGGAGGTCCAGGTCATCCACGGTGATCAGTTGGGCCAGACCAATAAATATGGTGTCGAGATCCAGTCTTTCGGTAACCGTTGCTGGCGCCGCTTTGCTGCCCCCTTCTGTGCCTTCGTTATTTCTTTTATCTTGGTCTACGCCTTCATTTGTACTCACATCATCGCCATTGTGAGCTGCATCCTCGTCAGCAGCATGGGCGCTCTCCTCTCGTCCAGCTTCACTGCTATCGTCAGCTGGCTTCGCACCAAAGATGTGTGGATGGAGATCCGAGAAACTAAACGTCGTGTCCAGAATTGCCTGGACGCACGTGTGCTTCACCTCGCTCTCTTCGTCCGGGTTATTCAATGCGCGCCAAAACACAATCAAATAGCGCTCAGCCACACGCTTGTCAAGCAGACAGAACAGTCCAAGGTTCTCCAGACCCGCTTCACGCAGCGCTGGTACATCACTGTCAATCGCAGGCAAAATGTAACGACCCATTCCCTCCACGACAGGATCGCTCAAATTGTGAGACGTCAATTTGAGTAGCTGAGCAACAATCTCGAGGCACCGAAGCCAGCTGAGCACTCTCGGGTCTTGCAATATCGTCTCCAGCTTCAACATCTCCGCCTGAACTTGATTGTACTCTTCCGAATCGAACTCAAGCGTTTCCAAGTGCTTTTCTAGCTCTTCAAACTTGATTTCAGCTGCCTCGCGCTCTTCCTCACTCAGCTTCTGCAACTGAGGACCGAAATTCAGCGCTAGTGCCTCGTTTTCAGTCAACAACTCCTGTTGCGAAGAAGGAACCTCGGAGTTCTCGTGCTGCAATGGAGAGCTTTCTTGATTGTTTGCCTCCACAGAATCGTACATGTCAGAGATAGTTTCAGCAACGACCTGGATAAACTCTTGCTCAGAGCTTCCAGAGTATACAAAGGCCATCAACTCCATGATTCCTTTGATCAACATGCTGTCAGTTTCCACGTCGCACAGCAATTTCTCTGGGCAAACAAACATATCGTCAGACTTAAATTCGAGCTACATAAAAGAAACATACACTACATCAGACGTACGCAGGGAGTCCAGCAAAGTGCGTCGTCCAAACTCATCCTGAAAGTCTAGCAAATGTCCAAATTCCAGCAACTGCTGTGCGATAAAGAGGACGTCACTCTGGGCTTTGCACGTGGTCACGAGCAATTTGCTGAAATCCGACACGTTTGGTACAAGAGCCGCCGCCTTGTCCGGATCATTGTCGATCTTCTGGTAGTAGTAGCACTGCTCTTTCCAAAAGAAGATGCTCTCGGCATTGAACGCATCACTGTTCTCCGACAGCAACTCCAACGCATTGAACTCGGCAACGCCTTTATTCCCCAACATTGCTCGCGGCTGCTCCGAAAAGTGCTTTAGCAGCAAATGCGACACTTTTGAGCCGATACTGGGACACTGCTCAATGTCCAATGCCTTAAGCAGCAACATCGGTGACGACTCACATTCCACAAACCATTTCTGAAGAACCATGTGCTCGCACGCCCTCCTCACGCGCGCAGCACGATCCTGCAAGCCTTGATCCAGTAGATGCACGCGATCATGAATCGGAATCTTAGCCAATGGCATTTCTGTGCCAATTGTATGGAACGCAGCAAAGCGCACGTCTTCGCTCGCGTCACGAATGCGAACGAGCAAGTTCTGGTACGTCGTCTTGTTTACCGTCACACTCAGCAACGCAGCTTTCCGAACGTCTCTGGAAGAACACACAAAAACGAACAACAAAATAGCCGTCAGTCGTAGCTCTAAACAGCCCGGTACACACAACACACGGCAAGAACGACGAGAAGAAGAAAAACAAAGTGATACGCACTTGGAAGGGTCTGCCACCATGAGCGTCCGGAGCTCCCGAGCCACCTCGTCCTCTCCGTCGACGCCGCCTCCATCTCCGTCGACGTCTTCCCCGACTTGCTGTTGCTGGAGTTTCTTCAGCCCATAGACACTCTGAATACGAACGGACGTCAGCTTGTCCCGCAGTCGTCGTAGCATCGCGTGTCGCAATAGCGTCACGATTTCTGCGTCCTCGTGGGCCACGTCCAGCGCGTTCACGACAATATGCAGAACGTGGCACGCCCTCAGCCGCACGACGCGGTCGTCGGCCTCAGTCGCTGCCACGAGGCGCTTGAGCAGCTCGGCCCGCAATTCCCTCGTGCCTTTCCACTCGTTGCCCTTGTGCTGCTGCCAGTGCAGGAACGCGCCCACGAGCGACGCGATCGAGAGCACGACAACGTCACTGACCTTTGGCGTGACCAGCACGCGCACAACCGCTGCCCACAGCTCGTCGAGAAACACGACAAATGACTCTTCGACCACGTGGCGCTTGCCGTCGCTCACTTCGTCGCGGAAGAGCGTCTGGAGGCGACGCACGGCCGGCACGAGCGTCTGCTGATGCGCAGCACCGGACGCCTGACGGACGTAGCGACTGCTCTCGACGGCCTGGAGCTGCACGTCCTGAAACACTTGCCGCAACGTCAACGTCCATTCCGCACTCTGGTCGTCCATAGCTGTGCTGTGGCGCGCGCGCAAGAAAGAGAGAGTGTGTGTGTTATCTCCTGCACCCACAAACTACATATCCTGTATAATCCCATACCTACCAAGTCTGACAAGCTACGCCGCATGATCCGCCGACCCTGCCCTTTCTAGACCCCATCCGCCAGTCGACCGCGTCGTCGATGGACCGATCGATCGACTCGTGCACGATGAGCACTAACAACTTGGGACTGCCCGTGACCGTCGAGCTACTCGGCTGCTACCGGGCGCAGCACCCACTCGACCCCCATCGGCCTTTTGTCGTGTACGTACTGCGTATCTCAACGTCCAGTACCGTGCCCTTTCTCGTGTACCGTCGCTGCTCGGCGGTGGCTGCGCTTGCGGCGGAGCTGCACGACGTGCCGACTGTCGAACGACTGCGGACGCAGACGCGGCAGGGGGACGTTCCGCTGTCGGCTGCAGAGCTCCAGCAGCGCTTCCACGCTCTCGAGCGGTTTTTCCAGCAGGTGGTCGGGTCGTTTCGGCGTCAACATGCGACACGGCAATCGCAGCAACAACAACAACACGACGACAGCTCGACGCTGGACATGCACGTTTTCTGTGCTTTTCTCGCGGACGGGCGAAATCGACCACCGAAACCCGTGACGGGCGACCTGCCGGGTTGGGTCCGGCCCATTTCGATGGTACCACTGCAAACGGTACCCTGGACATCGAGGGTACCGCTGACAATGGTACCATTGCCGTGGGCAGCAGCAGCAGCACTAAACAGCCAAGAGGCGCGAGTGGGGACGACGAGTGAAGACGACGACGACGACGTGTCCTCTACCTCTGTTCGTTCTCAGGTACCAGGCAGCAGCATGGAAGGAGAAGGAGAGGGAGCAGGACAGCGTGCTGCTGTCGAGTCGACGTGCTTCCGCAACGATGTGCTTCAAGCCGAGAGCAATTTGAACGCACTATGGCACTGTGTCCGCGCTTATATGCAGACAACGACTGCGTGGTGGGACGCAACAGCTGCTGTACTGAACGAGTACAAGCGCGTGGCTGAGATGCCGCTAGTTTGTGCCGTTGCGCAGACGAACGAGGACGTGGCGATGGAAAGACGGGATATTGGTAGCAGCAAGAACGCTAGTGGCAGCAATGGTCATGAGCAGAAGCAACAACAGGATGGAGGCAGCGAGACGCACGCTGCTCGACTCGTACGAGCACTCAGCCAAGTGCTGGGGTCGATCCAGCCCGAGTTTGAGCAAACATGTGAAGATGCAGTGCTGAAGCCGCTCGGCGCACTGTGCTACGACGTGCTGCCGGAGGTAAAGCACACGTACTGGACTCGACACAGTAACTGGGGTCACGAAGGTCTAGCGAGGCGGACACAGGTTCGACGGTTCCAACAGGAGCGTGAGACGTTGTCTGCCAAGTTGCGAGAGGATGTAGAGACGAGTATGACGGCGCTTGTAGGACTGCAGAATAAAATGCTGGCGGCTATGCAAGGGTTGGATCAAGTGCAGCAGGTATCACGACAGCGCAGCCAATCAGAGCCAGAATTTGCAGGGCAAACGGGTCGTCGAGCGTGCGAAAGCTCTTGTGGTATAAGCATATCTCGAAGCCAGTCGTCCTCGAAGGAGGTACATGATATTGATGCAAGCGATGCAGCGTCAAGTAGTGAAAGCCGTCACGAGAAAAACATGCAGGTGCAGGCATATGCGGATGCAGCCACTGTGATTGATCACGTGGCTTCAAGCGATGAAGTTGACGACGCTGGTGTAAGTATGGATGACAATAAGTGTGGAGAAAGCAAGGACGGGGAAAAAAGCAAGGAAAGTGATGCCAGAGAAGCAGTAAGCGATGAAGTGGAAGTGGAGATGGTGGATAAAACTGCAGTTGGTCAGGATGTTGAGGAGCCGAGTTCCTACATGTGGGTGTGGGGGCGGCCACCTAGTCTAGAAAGCGGGACCCCGGTTGTACTTCGTCCGAAGAAGGTGTCTTTGCTCAACGGGCAGCCGATTGTACAAGTGGCTTGTGGTGGCGAGCATCTGCTTTACCTGACATCAACAGGCGATGTCTATAGCTACGGTGACAATGAAGACAAAAAGGCTGCAGCTGCTACGATGGCAATTAAGAACAATCCGAATGACAGTGAATCAGCTCAACGTAGTGCGACAGTATCTTTCCTTGCACCCCGTCTCGTCGAAGAGCTCGCGCTGGAAAAAGCTCTTCATCGCACGACAATTGCAACAATCGCATGCGGCGCTCAGCATTCGTTGGCTATTACCGATGCTGGAGAGTTGTATACGTGGGGTAGCGGTGAAGACGGGCGCCTTGGACATGGTGACATGCGAGACCGCGCTGTGCCGCGCAAAGTTATGAGCTTGCTGCGAGAGAGCGTGACAACCGCTAGTTGCGGCGGGGCGCACACGGCTGTGTTAACTACGAGGGGCACTGTGTTTGTGTTTGGGCGAGGGCGAAATGGTCGTCTGGGACTAGGTGATTATAGGTGGCGAGACACACCTCACCCGATACTAGGGTTTCCGAAAGGAACGCGTATTGCGCATGTGGTATGCGGCTGGAACTTTACAGCGGCACTGGATCGTGAGGGACGACTCTTCACGTGGGGCAAGACCGGTGAAGGGCAATGTGGATTGGGCTATGTGGATAAGGATCAGGTAGTACCACGCTGCGTCGAGAGGTTGTGTGAGCAGGCGGGAAGCTCAGCAATTGTCGATGTTGCGTGTGGATATACGCACACCGTTGTGCTGACAGCTAGCGGTGAGCTATATTCGTGGGGCTTAGGAGAGTACGGACAGCTTGGGACTGGAGATGTTTATCAGCCATTACCTGCACGTGTGCAGCTACCTGAAGGCGCATTGTGTTCTCCTGATCGATTGGCACGAGTGTATTGCGGCGCGTTCCACTCTATCTCGACAACAGAGAATCACGTGATGTTTGCTTGGGGGCTAAACTCGTACGGTGCATGCGGTCTCGGGCACACTGCGAATAAGGACAGACCCGAACGAATGGATTGTTTTTCTTCTGACGCTGAGCTCATTGTGGCTTGCGGTCACAAGTACACTATTGCGCTTGAGGTGCGTCACGACCTGAATGGACACACTTCTTCCATACCTCAAGCAAACCTAGAAACAGGAACAGTGTCAGCAGCGTATAGACTGGACGTGCCAAGGACGCAAAGGCAGATTTCGGAGGGTAGCGAAGCGAGCGAAGATGTTTTGTATCGTGGTCGAAGTTCGTTGGACAAGCTGAACTCGTCCAACAGTGTACCTCGGCATCGACGACGCTCTTCTTTTGGTGTAGCAATGGAGCTCGATGATGTTCCACGCGAGGCCATTCACGTGAAGGAGGAAGAGCTGCGGCGAGCTAAGAAGCTTTGGCGAACGCGGATCTTGCGCGATTGGGAGGAAAACAAGGACACGCCACTGGCACATTCGCTGTGGCGCCAGGGTATTCCGCCATCGATTCGAGCTCGCGTGTGGCCCATGGCTATTGGTAATAAGCTAAAGGTGACCCCGGAGATGTTCAAGATATACCGTCGACGGGCAACCGCCTACAAGAAGGACCGAGTTGCGACGGAAGAGAATGGTACTGTGGATGGCGGTCGCGAACATACCTTGGCACTGATTGACACGGATCTACCGCGTACATTCCCGTCGCTGAAGTTATTTGACTCGAGCGGTCCATACTACGCGTTTTTGCTGGAGGTTCTTGAGACATATGCATGTTACCGGCCTGACCTGGGATACATCCAAGGCATGTCGTACTTGGCTGCAATGCTGTGTCTACACATGCCACAGGACCGCTATCTGGCCTTCCAATGTTTGGCCAACCTCATGGTGAACGAACATCTCTTCACCTTTTACCTGCTGGATGCCGATCTTGCAAACGTGTACTACACTCTGTTCGACGCCTTTCTGAACTCGCGGCACCCTCATCTTCGCGCTCATCTACGGGAGATTGGTATCTTATCCTGCTCCATGTATCTAATGAACTGGCTTCAGACACTATTTTTGCAAGTGCTTCCGCTCGAGTCAGCAGCCCGTGTGTTCGACAACTTTCTGCTGGACGGGACGGTATTTCTCTTCCGTACTGCAATGGCGATTCACGACTTGTTGGGACCGCAGCTGATG
Organism: Hyaloperonospora brassicae; assembly: GCA_947650285.1. NCBI lineage: Eukaryota > Oomycota > Peronosporomycetes > Peronosporales > Peronosporaceae > Hyaloperonospora > Hyaloperonospora brassicae. The sequence goes on along the minus strand of CANTFL010001133.1, from coordinate 10,683 downwards.
GCCGCGGACATTGATGTGGCGCTTCCATTGTTGCAGCGCAACGTAATATACCAAGATGAGTGGAGCGTGCTAGTTTCGGAGCAAGCTCTTTTCGACACTGTGGCGACTATCGGTGTACCGAGTCATATCTACTCAGCGCTTGACCGCGTTGTGAACGACGTCTTTTTCTACGAAAAGCGCGGCGAGCTTGATAGTGCCGGAGGAAAAAAGATGATGGCGTTTGCTAGCGGCGGCCAGAGTGTCGGCATTGGGCACGTGAAGCACGAACGACGTCGCATGTACGCCATTAGTGATGCACTCAATGGCGTTCTGGGTGGATTTTGAGGAAGATGTCTGCTGCAAGCGGTGCACGTTGGTATTGGATACGACGTAGTCTGTCTGTTCGATGAAGGTGTCTTTGTGTCTGGACTGTCGGCCAGGTTGCGTGGGCATGCACATTGTCTGCACGTAATGTCGTCCGCCGTGTGGTCCTGATACGAACGTGCTAGAATGCACTGGAACACCCGATTGACGACTCAAGTGAGTGGTGTATCACAACTATCGGTGAAGGAGCATAGGGCGTGCATGTGAGAGGGGGGAATGTAACGAGGCTACAGCCCTCTTCGGCACGTTGAAGCTCACCCGATTCAGCAGCGTCTATCTGAGACCTGTCCCCAATCATGTGCGAACGGATGCACTATTTTCTTGCATTGCAGCTGCTGAGGTGCAAAGGACTGTTGCTGTTGGCAACAACGATGAAGGAGGGCTGGGTTCAGTTTTGCGTTCAGAAAGGTGGAGGGCGTGGACATTTACGTACACAAACCCAGTCGTCGAGGCCCGTCAACGGATACACTTCAGTCACGACCCACGAATACTCCTACATCTGCTTGATCATGTGCTGGTTGAGCTACGGGGAGAGGTTACAGCACAGAGTGATATGGATGGCGGCAATGGCTATCAACAACAGGGCCAATAGTGCGAGCACGCGACATTCTCGCGCGTCTCGATTTGCCCACGCTTTAGCACAGTGGAAGTAAAGGCACGTCCAGTGACAGTTGGCAACACATTCCACCGGTCGCAGTTTCGGCTTACATCCAGTTCACTTCGACCTCGTCGTCGTTGCTATTTTTCCTTACTTGATGTGATGCCGTGCTAGCCAACGAACGAGCTACGGGATCACCAGCCCAGTCGTGCACATGCCGTCCTCTCTGCCTTATGAACAAGCAGCCGTGGCACTGACTAATGAAAACGGGACACCTCATTTGCCTCCAAGCGAAACGCCTAGACAAAAGATATCTGCTGTCGTCATTCGTCTGGACACTGCTGGTCTGGTCCGTTGTCGTTGCGCAAGTCCCCACTTCCTCCTACGATAAAGTACCCCAAACGCCACTTCGGACAAGCGAGTGCTCGACCGTTTCGGCTCGAACGCCTTGCGTCTGTTTTGCCGTGGACTACTCCGTGTTCGTGAAACGGGAATTATATGTATCTTTCGGCGGCGTTTGCTGCTGGCCCACGAAGCGACGCGCAAACTTCAAGACCACTTCTTCCCTGGCTGCTCACGCGTTCGCCATTGGCTCCTGAAGAGCTTAACGCGGCCGTTATCGTTTCGGCTTTGTACGTTAGTGCTCGACGAAACTCCTGCGCGTGCGGATCGCTTTGTCTCGTGTCACGACGTTCCGTGTGACGCTCGGTGGAGGAAGATGGGAGGGACCCTCGTCTGGCTATTTTGTTCAGGCTTTGCAGGGCGACGTTGTTGTCGTTATGGGAACAAAAACGACGGACTATGTGCCTCTCTTTTGCAGATAAACAGACACATGTATGATAGTCCTTGACACACGGGAGCTCCTCGTAGTCAAAGAGAGGCGGAGAAGAAGAGATAGACAGGCGAGCTTGACGATGATGATCCATTGCCGAGCAACAGGACTGCTTTTGCCAAAGCGTTTACTCGCCATGTTGGCTTTAGTAGGTAAAACGCGATCGATTAACGGCTTGTGCTGCCTGCGGCACAGCTGTCCAGCACATGAGCTTCTAATGTCCTCAATGGCACAAATGTTTGGCATCGTCTTCAGGATAATCGCGCGAGGTCAAGGACGTTCGTTGGTGCTCGAATGTCCATGGGGCCCTATAAGTCTCCGTTACCAGGTATGATTCTGGCGAGCACTACAACGCGGTAGTCAGTGCTTTCGGTTCGGAGGCACCAAACTCCGTAGAGGGGCGAAGTGGTAGAGGAGGTCGAGGAAGAACAATAGCAGAGGTAGCGTAGCTCATCGCCAAGAGATGTTGCCACATGGTCAAAGCGTGTACGAGCTGCTGGGCTCAACTCTGCGTTCCTTAACGCACTCGTCCATGTCAATCGAAGAGTACGCGGCCTGTCAGGCCATAAGCACCTCAAAAACGCACAAAGGGTTGTTCTGAGCGACGTAGCAGTGCCGTGCAGGCCGAAAGTTGCCAACGTTTCAGTATCGGAACAGATACCTGACACTTTCGTTGCAGTCCCTTTTTGCAGATACAATCAAACAAACGGGGCTGCTGTCGATGCAAAAGTGGCCGTTATGGCGGAACCGCCTCCTTAGCATCAAAGAAGAAGATGAAGAAAAACAAGGAGACGTTGACCCACTAGCGTGCGGGGAGTTGTGGACGTCCCTCGATCTTGTTCTTTCGGAGCAAACGATCGACCGACCGATCGATCACTTTCGATTCATCTGTCTCGTAACAAAGTCCGAGCTTCTCCCAGGACTAGCAGACGCATCTCAGCTACAGGCGTCCCTCAAGCTGCAGCTACTTCGATACTCTTCGACGCCATGATGCCGACTACTGACTGGAAATCTAATGCACCGGAGCACGGCGAATACACATTCATGCTCTTCCAAGCTGACGCTAACACTGCAACCTACGACGACGCCCAATATACAGCACCGGCTCCCTCTTCTTCGCTCACCCAAAGTCTCAGCGATGAAGACATGCTGGACGAGATATTTCAAGAAATCATGTCCCCGCAAGACGTGCCGTCGCCGACCACCTGTGGGTTCGGCTCGCCAAACGGCAGCGCTTCGTATAGCACTGCGCTATCATCGACGTCCGGCCTCGCAACTTCGGCATCTTCCGCTCCGTCTACACCGCAGCTCCACAGTACGCTACGTCGAGGCAGCATCCCATCTGCTTCAATTGGGACCATCTCACCCAACATGGCCACGTCTCTGCGTGCCCCGACTTTCCCCGTGAGTCAAACCACAGGAGCCGCTCGCAACAACACGGTGTTCTTCCCCATGGTGGCTAATTTCAAGAACGGTCGAGGCAATCCTACTACCCTTAACGAAGGCTACGCCTCCATGATCTTTACTTCGCCGACGGCAGCTAGTCGCCGTAACTACCGACGCACGAGTCGGTCGACTCGTCTGCAGAAGAAAAAACCGGCTTCTCGCATTTGCCGCATGTCGGGGTGCACCAAAGGCATTCGCTCGAGGGGTCTATGCAAAGCTCATGGTGGAGGTCGTCGATGTACGACTCCTGGATGCGAAATCAGTGACCAAGGCGGAGGCCACTGCATCGCACACGGCGGAGGTCGTCGGTGTTCGATCAGTGGCTGTCAAAAGTCGGCTCAATCGAAAGGCCTTTGCAAACTCCACGGCGGGGCTCGATTATGCCGCTTGCCGGACTGTAACAAGAATGGCCAGATCAAGGGACTTTGCCGTCTACACTATAGCCTCACGTTGGCTGGAAAGAACTCTGTAGCAATGAAGACAGCATGTCTTATGCCAGAGCTCGAGTTACCAAACAGTACTCAAAGTCCGTGTGACTTTGAGCTCCGGGTTTGAGCTGCGGACGTGATCGCATGTAGTAGTAGTCAGTAGAAATTTATCACATCCGTACAACACGACTGGACCATAGATACAAATACCCGTCCAAAGAATATAAGCGATACCACTAGATACAAACACGACTTTTGCGTTCGTTACGAAGTTGCATGGCGTCAAACATGCATCAGAGAAACCGCCCGACTATGAACACGCAACAAATGCAGCCGACAATAAGGATAGCTTGCCATTGCGACACATGGCATAAAGACCATTGTGTTAATTCAGTCCGTCTCGGCAAACAGAGCATGATACATGTTACGCTAAACGTCCGTGAGAGAAATTGTTCTCCGATACGTACAGGATACAGGTAAGTGATTGGGCTAACCTTCGTGAGTGTCGTATCCTACCCATTTGAGCCTGTGCGGCGCTGCAGCTCATGTAAACAACCGTGAGACGAAGATGTCGACAATTTCGACATTCTCGCTGCTATGCTTTCCCAAAAATCATCTCACAAGCCTCCCTAGAGTTCACAGTAGCATTGGTGTCGAAGCAAGAGCGGCATGATGTTCGATTGTCCGTCGCGACTGTGCTATGGCGCTACCGCGATGAACAACAAGAAACTGCAGGTTTCGCACGCAACGGTCACAGTTTCAGCCGTTCCAAAACGTGCAAGCATGTTCCCCGAAGCACTACTCGATTAAACACGTCTTGGTAAAGTCGAAGCTCGGTTTTGAACCAGGGATCTTATCATCACTAGGTGAAGTTCTTCTCACTTTGTTACAACGCCTCGAGAAGATTTGGATTTATTAACGAGCAAGAACGTAAGAGTGGATGCACAAGTGATTGAGCGTATCGTTTATCGCCCACGAATGAGATGAATGTGTGTAGCGGTAGGCGATATGTACAATGTAAGATCTAGCGATCAGTATGATGCTGATCATATTCCAAACGGAATAGATGGTGGAGCTCAGGTATGGCTTTGCTAGGCCGAGTCCAAGAGATATATGCTCGATCCTTGGCGCATATGTGACATGGGCCGTTGAGAATGGCGGAAGTATGTTGCGAACATGCCGTGCGGTTGGTTGTCGGGAGAGTTGCCGTATCGATTGGGCCCACAAGAGCACGTGTCATAATTGATACGCACCAAAGAACTTCATTGACGGTCCATCCACTTATTTTTGCGGCTTTAAGATAAACATTGAGTTGACTTCATTAACCACTTTTACCGAGGGGTAGTTGGGATTGCAACTTAGTAAACGGCGAATTGGAAAAGGAGATAATCTCGGATATCCCATGAGTCCGGAAGACACGATATGGAGCTTGCGTCGCGAGTCCTTATACGAGTGATTAATAATTCATAGAGCAGACACGGGTAGACGATGTATGTTTTTTTGCGTGGCGCGTTACTTTATACTTCGAACGCGGTCGGATAAACAAGAGCTGTTTTTGGGTAAGATAAGAGCATGAGGACATGTCCAGATGCTAACGATGAATGGGTACTTATTAGGTGGCATTCGATAAGTGCACGATATCGGGTCGAAATGTATGATGTGAATTGGGTTGTGCTCACATGGAACCGCAAATGGTACATAACATCTGATAGACGTTGTGAGGTTACGATCACAACATAGCTGAAAACATGGCAATACGATCGAGAGTATTTATGGGAATTACGCGTCCTGAAATCGAGGAACACGTACGCGAGTAAATTTAAACTGATGACACTTCATGTATTTTCCCCTCCAGTAAGAATCGATGACCTGGGGTGATAGAAGATTGACAAAAGGAACCATTTCCGTCAAGGACATGCTGATTCCAATATGGACAGACCGGTAGCTCGATGAATGTTGTTGATGTGTGAGAAACGGGGCGCCCTCCGCTTGTACTGATCATTACAGACCACCTACTCTGACACAGTGTAAGCAGGTACGCTGAATCCTCACAATCACTGTACGTCCAGAGAGAGGCTCAACCTCTTACGCGAAAACGTTTAAGAAAACGCAGAAGTTAATCTGTATTCTATGTGGTTTATTGTGTTTTATGAAACCTCTTTCGATACATATAAACTATAATTATCTGCAAACGGAAGCTGTAGCTGAACGCCCATAACCAATTGCGCTCGTTTAGCAGCGGTTGATAATTTAATGCGGTTGATGCAATGACCTACATCAACTAACACGTAGAGCGGCGCTATATATTATCTTTAACAGTACTGCTTTTTCTATATTTACTAAGTATGGTAAATATGTTAAATAGAAACAATCAGGTTTATATCCAGTTGACCCGATGTGGCGAAATGATGTGTAATAGACTCATCTCGTAAACGAATGTCTGCCAGCACATAAATCTCAGTTTCTATATACGTGTCTTCAACACTAACATAATTAGAAGGAACGTTTATAAAAGATGTCAAGATATCCATTTGTGGTATAGATCTTAGTTAGTTAATTCTGTAGTATGACAGCCTCAACATACAAACACAACAATTGCCGAGCTTTGTCGGCGATACGGGCCAGTACGCTTTGATAAATCCCTACGCGGTTCGCCCCTTCGGGTTCAGTTGTGGCTTATGCCAAACTGTCCTTACAATCAATCCTCCAGAAGTCTGCTTGAGCTCAGCAGCTTCTAAACCTTTCTCTTCCTGTGACTTCACACCAACGGGTGGAAGCCGACGCAGTACGCGCTTTTGCAGTTCACCGGGCTCAGTATGCGCCTGACTAGAATAATACGGTGTCCTTGTTTAAAGACCCACAGGCTCGTCACTCGACGATTCTTTGAACAGTGCTGGCTATAGGGTCACTGACTCGCCGTTCGCGAGTATAAAAACGGTACCGTTTATTGGGTAACCGGCAAGCCTTGCGACTAGACTTAAAAGTGGTGCCGTCTATTGGGTCACCGGCTCGCCGTGCGACGAGAATGATCTTTCGTTGGTAGCGAGCGTTACCCAACCCGGGCCTTCCTAAACTATTGGCGCTACCAGTCGATACATCTACAAGCTATGCCTTTCGAGGTTCGACGGCAGGCATAATCTAGCCCGCGCAGGGACCATGGGTGTACGCGTGTCTTGGACTTAGAAAATTCTGCACTGTATTGATTATCTCCTATTCTCTCCGTGATCTCAAAAGTAGTCTTAAGTGGTTCTCCGTCGTTCCTCTCATCCTCCTATACTGATACCTAGTGTGATGGACCGTTCATTATCTCGCTTTCTCTTCAAACCTTCTCTCGACGAGCCTTGACTCGTCGAGTCTGCACAGGTCTAGACTTGACTCATCAAGCCTTGACTTGTCAACTCTTCACTCGTCGAGTCTTGACTTGTCGAGTCTTCTATCGTCGAGTCTTTTCGCGTCGATACTTTACTCGTCGAGTCTTCCCTCGTCGAGTCCTGATTAGTCTAGTCTTCCCTCGTCGATTCTTAACTCGTCGAGTTTTGATCCGCAGACTTCGATGCGCTCCGGCTTCTCTCGTCGAGCTCGTCATTCTTATAATCAATTCGAAAGTAGGGAATAACACTTTCGGAAATTCCCTGCATCACACTTGGGTTGCCGACACTTGAGTCGCCTACACTTGGGTCGCTGACCTCGAGTTTGCCGATCTCAAATTCGCCTACCTCCGGTAATCCCACTCGTATAGATTGGTTACAAGTAAATTTCTCTATATCACTAATTACATCACCCATTTTATAAAAGATGAGCCGGGGTGGTGGTGGAAGGAATCCATACGAGGCCGATAGATACTTCAATTACATGTTTTGCCAATGATGGACCTTTGGTGGAGTGGTGTTCACAAATTTTGTGATGTGATCCCACCCTTCCACCGGCGCCCGGACGAAAGAACATGGACGGGGTATCCCGTTTCCGTGCATTTAGCCTTCCTCATCTTGTGTACCGATTGGCAAGGCAGGTCGCACGCTTCTATGTGAAGTTGAGATATAGTCGAGCTTAACCGTGGTTGAGATTGGTTTGGGGTCGATCGAACAGAGATCCTTACACGATCGGGCATGTCCGTGGTGTGATAATCGGTATGAGCTACTCATCTAAGACCGCTTTGTCGAATCGCAAATAGTTGATCAAATTGACGTTCTAACCACTTGAGTCGGTCTCTTTACAACCGTAGGTTGTTTTAGTTGTAGCTGCGTCCTATCGCATTGGGGGGAGGGCTTTGAAAGTTATCGATCCCTGGACAAACAATCAAGGTATAGCACTCAATTAGAGCATACATAATACCTTGCCGTCGGGTGGACAATAATCTAACCTGGTACAGAAGTCAACTCGTGTCTAGAAGGGTCTTAAACACTGTTTATGTTAAATCAATCAAAAGTTAAGGCCTAAACTTAAATATCTAAAAGTGTCGTGGCGTATGCCACGTGACGTCCTTGTAAATTTAATATCAATTATGTATATGGACCACATCTCAATCAGGACTAAAGATCCATCTAAAAACATCAGCGCTACTGCTCGATCGGTCTCAATTAGCACTTGTAATCGACAGATCTTGATCAGAACGTGTGATCGATCGGTATCGATTGGCCCTTGTGATCAACCGATCTTGATAATCACTAATGATCGAACAGTATCGATTAACAATAACGACCGATCGAGATCAATAATGATCAATCGGTCTAGATCTGAAATTTTGATCCATAAATATCGATAAGCACTCGTGATCGATTGATTTTAAATAAGAACTTAGAACAGAGCGGTCTTGATCAGCACTCGTGATGTTCGGCTTCGCCTTGGGACCTTTACCCAATTTCCAGTCGAGCTCGTGCTGCGTATCATCCATTTAAACTATTGTTTCTGTGGTGTAGAGAATTTCAGTCACGGGATATTAGTTCGGCGACATAAGGGTCGGCGACTAGAGCGACAGTGGATAAGGTCGGCAAATCGAGTATCGGTGACTTAAGGGTCGACGACTTGGGTGTCGGCGACTTAAGAGTCGGCGACTCAGTCGTCGGCGACTCGGGTGTCGGCGACTCGGGTGTCGGCGACTCGGTTGTCGACGACTCGGGCGTCCACGGTTTGGGTGGCGGCGACTCAAGGGTATAGCAGACTGCGGGAAGATCGAACGACAGATTCATCACGTTATTAGTATAGTAACTAGGGAAGGACATATATCCATTCAAACTGGCTCTGCGAGAAAGCAAAAGACCCCAATACAGTGCAGAATTTTCTAAGTCCAAGACACGCGTACACCCATGGTCCCTAAGTGGGCTAGATTATGCCTGCCGTCGAACCTCGAGAGGCATAGCTTGTAGAGGTATCGACTGGTAGCGCCAATAGTTTAGGAAGGCCCGGGTTGGGCAGCGCTCGCTACTAGCAAAGGAAGGGGTCTCGTCGTCGACGAGCCGGTGACCCAATAGCCAGCACTGTTCAAAGACTCGTCGAGTGACGAGCCTGTGGGTCTTTAAACAAGGACACCGTATTATTCTAGTCAGGCGCATACTGAGCCCGGTGAACTGCAAAAGCGCGTACTGCGTCGGCTTCCACCCGTTGGTGTGAAGTCACAGGAAGAGAAAGGTTTAGAAGCTGCTGAGCTCAGGCAGACTTCTGGAGGATTGATTGTAAGGACAGTTTGGCATAAGCCACAACTGAACCCGAAGGGGCGAACCGCGTAGGGATTTATCAAAGCGTACCAGCCCATTGCTCCGACTAAGCTTGGCGATTGTTGTGTATGTACGTTGAGGATTTAATACGACGGAAGCAACTAACTACTATACCACAACTGGCGCCGCGATTCGGAATTTCAGGGTGTGCAATTGTTTAGCAAGTTCCAAGCAACCAACTACGAGCAAAATGGTGATCCATTCAAAAATAGTGAGCGGTGGGATCTCAGCGTCTGCTGGAAGATCGTCGCGCGCTGGGTCGACCCAGGTGGATAAGAACGACATCGAAGTGAAGGTGAAAGTGAAACGAGAACTATGGATCGACGAATTTGAAGGAGATGACCATGTGGAGAAAGATCAACATGGAAGTAATGAGTACGACAATGGAGGAGTACTCGGAGAAAAGGAATAAAAGCGAGATCTTCACGCGGGACATCTGAGTCGCGTACAGGCGATGAAGGAGAAGCATGCACAAGCGGTGAGAGACTTTGTGCAAGCCGAGTAAGGAAAGGGAGATGACGACGAGCTGAGGTTGGGGGTAGAAGAATTTTAATCGGCCATCTTCAGGTTCCCGAAGAGGATCTCTACTCCTTAGGCGAACCGGATCCTTCATCGAATTGCTGACAATATGAAGAATAGCATGTGGATCAAGCAGTTCGACATCGAACGATCCACTCAAGCGAAATGGTCGGAACTCAGCACCATGTTGAACACAACCTGCACCGTTATGAACATTGAGGCACTCTAGGCGTACACGACCTACCTCTTGCGTGCAATGCGATACAAGTGCAAAGCGTCGCAGGATCCCAAACTGGCGGAGGCTGTTTTCAACCCGCGTGTGGTGGACAAAGAGACGAAGGAATGGAGAGCCAAGCTCAGAGACGCGTTCGGAATCGACGCGATTCTGAGCGTCAGATCTACAATGGAACAGCTGCATGGAGACGCAGCTTCAATAAAAGAGAAGGCACCGATACTATCGAGTTATGAGCCACATTTAAGATCCAGCGAGACTCAAGCGTGGACACACGCTCAAGGAGACGAGAAAGGTGAAACTGAACTGGAAGCATAATCTCGAGTGGAGAGATCGCCATGCATGGAGGATGTCTACATGGAGACGCCAAGGTCATTCCCTCCGACGAGGAGGAAGAGTTCGCAAACGAGAGGAGAAGATGGACGAGGACTCCAAGACAAAGACGACGACGATGACGACGAAGATAAGGTGGGGAAACAACGCGGAAGTCATTCGACGAACAACTGCAATCGTCGTCTAAGCTTTGTAGGATCTGTGAGTGAACGAGAACAATT
>CANTFL010001132.1:0-13225 GCA_947650285.1 Hyaloperonospora brassicae | reverse complement strand
ATCAGCGACGACGTTAAGGCATCCTGGTTTGAATTCTACTTATATGTTGGCATTCGCGTTGAAGTACAACCATCTCGACTTTCAATGCGAGAGGTGTGGACTGTTTACGGCTCTGCGTAGTGACGCATGTCCGTATAGATAACAAACGGTCTATCTCCCAATAGATAGACCCGAACTTAGCCAGTACATACTTCATGGCAAGGAGTTCCTTGTCATGCACTGGGTAATTGCGCGCTGCCGATTGCAGCTGACGCTATTGATAGCAGACGACGCGCTCTGCACCGTCTGCGTCATACTGCATCAACGCACAGCCGATTGCAAAAATCGCCGTTGTCACAGCACCGCTGTTTAGCCAGTCTGTCCTGATCTGCAATCGCCAAGATCGGCGATTGCATCAAGCTTTGCTTGATACCCTCAAAGGAACTCTGGCACTCAGCGTTCCATGACCACTTTACATTTTTCTTGGTAAACAAGATCGATGTACCGTCATTTCATTGTAGTTGCGCGAGTACTTGTGCAAAAACTTTGTTTAGCCAAGGAACTTTCTTAGTCCCTTGACATCGACCGGCACGGGTCAGTCGGTGATCGCCTTGATCTTTTCGGGATCGAGGCGTACGCCGTGTTTACCCACGATGCACCCAGCAGCGTATTCTCGCCAGCCGCGAATATACACTTTCTAAGGTTTGCGTACAACCTATGCTTGCGCATAAGCTGAAGAACCTTACGGACATGAGTTCGGGTGGGACTCAAACGTCCAGTCCTTCCATCCATAGCCGGACTATGGACGCAACATTATCGTCGAAGTAACTCGGTGCGAAGTCACGCACCGGTCTCAACAGATTTGTATCACATCTTTTAAAGGTTGCAGGACATTGCACATCCCCTGTGGCTAACTAGCCACTCCCACAGCATACCGTCAAAGGTGTATCCACTGCTGTGTGCGGTATGTTTTGTACACGAACGAGTGATTCTGATAGAACCCATCCATCAGATTCATGGACGAAAAGATGGTACTGTTTGACATACCATCTATGATTACGTCCCTTCCTCGGTATCGGCGTCTGAGCCGGTGGTACCGTTGCAGCATTCATCTTGTTGAATGCGTGCATCTATCTGCCACCCTCCTGTGGCCTTTCGGTACACAGAAGGTCGGAGAGCTGTGAGGTATTGCCGATTCTCTCATTGTCTTGGGCTAAGCGGATCGGCAAAAATCTGTCGATCGCTAGCACTTGTTCAATGAGGCAGTGGCCACTGCTTTATGACACAACATTTCGAGCCCGGTTGAGCTCGATCTCGCAAGCCGAGTGCTCGTCCTTTTGTAACTTGCAAGGTACGGATTCAGGGAACAGACCCTTGAATCCGATCGAATCCCTATACGAAGGATTTGCCTGAAGCGACTTCCAGATTTAGACGTTTATCGCTCAATCCGAGTCTTCTCATCGAGGACGCTTTCGTCCATCGATGAACTGTTGGGAACCCTTTCGTCTCAGTAAACCGCGATGCCGATCGAATATCGGTAACGTACCCGTCCTCCGCGACCATTACACAGATCCGCTGGACTTTTCCACCACGCATATCACGCAAGAACCGTTTCGGTTCTAGCTCCGGCAGTTGAGTTATCTCCGAAGTTAACTTCGGAGGCGCAACCGGATCAAGCGTGTAGGCGCCTACGCTTGATCCATCATTAACCAAGACGTTCAACGTATCGGTTACTTCCTGGGAACTTCTTTCCACAGGTTGCTGAGGGCCTGATCCTTCAGTAAGTGACTCTTAAGGAATTATTTCCTCAAGTACGTGGGGACTTATTCCCTCGACGTCTTCTGACTGTGGCTGTGCAACCACAGTCAGGGACCGATCTTCTACGGTCGACTCCTCCAGTCGACCTAGGATATCCGTGCTGCCGCTTGTGGGCAACCGGTTTACTCTTGCTAGGATGTCGCCCGCTAGGCATACATCCATGTCCCGGTCCACTCGACTTATTCGAGTGGTGGACCTTCGGCGCAGCCTGTACTTCTGTACAGCCGCCGGGAGTTTGCTCCACAGTGTAGTGATCAACTACACTGTGATCTTGCACAGTCGTGCTAATTATCGTACCACAAGTGAGTCCATCGCACTCACTTGTAGTACACCCACGTGAGTGGGGCGTTCTAAGATATTAATCAGGTTGTTATCGGAGGAACAATGGCAGGTATCGTTACCGATCGATACTGCCAACTCACCCTTGGCTCGTATTTCCTGAGCCAAGGCAACCCTATAAGTGACGTCGAACTTGTCATCTAGGTCAAGCACGATGAAATTATCATCGTAATGTTCGCCTTTTAACTTGTAGTAGACTCGGATTACACGTTTCTTTACAGTAATCGATGCGCCTGTCGCTAGGCGTACCGTCATTCTCGTTGGAGGGATCTCCCGCTCCACGAAGTTGAAACTTCCTGCCTCCAGAGACTGACGACGAACAAAATTGTTCGACTCCCCATAGTCAACCAGGGCGCGAAGTGACAAGTCCTTCGTCATTTCCAATATCAAGGTCATGTAGAGACACCTCATCACCAGCTGCAGAGACACACTGGAATTGTCTGTCGGGAGCAACCTTCTTCAGGAGATATGCAAATTCTATTGATGTTGCTAAATCAGCAGGGGCGCTCCGCACCTACTGATCCGGACCGTTTTTTGATGGTCCACCTCGCTGATGCGACTTCCGCAACAGCAACGGTACTCCGCCCTCCAGTTCTTCTTGCTGGGGGCTGAACACCGCCCTCAGCACCGGGAGGTTCTGAGCAAGAGATACCGCATTCATATGCGTAGTGTCCCAGTTTATGACAGCGATGGCATCTCACCATTCGCTTGTCATTCGCAGGGAGAGGTTTCTCGCCCTCGACATTACAGAGGTTCATTGGTTCTGGACCTCCGACTGCTAATCGTCTCTGTGGACGATGCGGGGCCAAAGTAGCGGGGATCGTCTCACGTTATAATCTTCTTGCTCCGCTGCGAAGATTGCCCCTGAGAGCGTCTTTAGCTCTCCGCGGGAACAGGTGGTCCCTAACGGAACCGTCTGAAAGCCCTCCCCTTTTGAATAAAGATTGCGATGAACACAAACTCACTCACAGGGTTCACTACCATGCAGCTTACAACTAGCGTACATGTTGGGCGTAAGCGTGAACCTAAAGCATACCCTGCTTGATTTGCAGGAGTTCCGAAAGAGTCCTGAACTCTGCTCTGGGCGGATCGAACGTCTCACTGAGCAGGGTCTTAAAGATCCTCAACGAACCAAACACATTTGGGTCGTGCAACTTGAGGTTCAGGTCTTAAGTTCTGGATTCTCCTGATGGGTAAGAATGAGCGAATGAGACTTGCATTCGCTCATCATCGATGCGACGAGCATCGATGGCATCGTCCAGCTCGACGAAAAACCTTAACAGGGAGTCTTCCTCGACTCCCCGATACTTAGAGACCTCTAGTTTTAGAGACTCACGTCGACGCTCACGCGTCGGCTCTGCGGACTGAGACTGTTGCTGTCTCAGTGTTTCGGTCCGCTGGTGATCTTGTTGTTGTAACAAGATCACCTGCGCTCGCGAATCATCAAGTTCTCGTTGCAAGAACTTGCTAATGACGACACGTTGCTGGTCCCTATCCCTTGAGGACAGCATGGCCCAGATGGCTTACTCGCCATCGGTCGAAACTCATTTGTTCTATCGCACTCCATTCGATGTCGCTCAAATGGAAATAGCTCTCACGGTTTCCGTGAAAGCTGTCGCCGTCTACATCGCCCAACATGTTCATGTTGGGCGATGCGAGTGTGGTCCTTGAAGAGACTACTAAGTGCTACCAGGTGAAACGGGGAACCGACGAATACGTACTGGTCAACCGGTACGGAGTGTACTTCCACTGACGACAGTGGTTGAGAGTGCCCTGCTAGGTGTTGAAGGAACAGAGAGAAGGGAAAGGAGATTAAGTAGTCAGACTAGTCTCTTGGTAAAAGTAAAACTGTATTGATATAATTAAGTCCTATAACTACTTGAACCTCTGTTGTCCTGACTTAATCATACTAATATAGCTATATGTATGATGACGTCTACTCACCACCCATTGCGCGCGTCTAGCAGCGATAAATTGGTTGATATCATCACGATATCAACCAATAAGTAGACCCTCCGGTCATCCCAACAATATCACCATGTCTGTGATATTGTTTAAAGAATATTCGACGTAATATTCTTTATTGTCAAATTGTCATTAATGACAATTTCATGAAACGGGCTACCCCGTTACACAACCGCTTGACAAAGACGTCGATCGTCGGCTTTACACCCACAGGTACCCTACAGACACCAGAGTGACACAACGGAGCCTCGTAGGTCACGCACTCGGCTTCGTATTCGCCTTTGCCGGGGAAGGTGTACGCCGGGCAAGGTTCCCATCCAGGAAACGAACGACTCAGAGTGCTGTTGAGAGCGGCCGAGCCTTGGCCGACCCATCCGGCCGCGAAAATACTCAGCGCGTAATGAAGACGCATCGCCACGTGTTACACTGTTGTCGAGACCCGTGAAATTGAGAAGTGATTCTTGTGTCCGCATGCCAAAGTGCGGGCTATGCGCGTGCATTGTGCACTGTCGCCGACAGGAATATCTGGTCTCGTATTGAGACATGCAATTGATCGCTTCCTGCGGAACAGAGCCGCGTCGTGGAGAGTTCCTCACGCCCGGCTGGCCACCAACGGCAAGTGCTGTGCATGCAAAGACGAGCACGTGATTGTTGCATCGTAAGCTCTCGATTTAGAGACATGCTCTCATGCACGAGCTGCCACGTGGCGGGTAAGAAGGAACCAGGTAGATGGAGAGCTGGTCGGTCACAATCCAACGATGCGATGGGATGCAGAGGGAAACGAGCCAAGCTCTTTAGCACACCAGCTGACGATCGGAATCTCTTCTTGTTGTCACGACGAATGTGACCCCATCTCTAGAGCCGTTGGCAGCGCTATCGAGAGAAACAAGAGGATAAGGATATGGCGATTGCTTTCCGGCTGTCAACGTCCGAGCGTCGATTTGAGCACGCATGTTGCACGCGCATAGCCCGCACTTTGGAATGCGGACACAAGAATCACTTCTCAATTTTACGGGTCTCGACAACAGTTTAACACGTGGCGATGCGTCTTCATTGCGCGCTGAGTATTTTCGCGGCCGGATGGGTCGGCCAAGGCTCGGCCGCTCTCAACAGCACTCTGAGTCGTTCGTTTCCTGAATGGGAACCTTGCCCGGCGTACACCTTCCCCGGCAAAGACCACTACGAAGCCGAGTGCGTGACCTACGAGGCTCCGTTGTGTCACTCAGGTGTCTGTAGGGTACCTGTGGGTGTAAAGCCGACGATCGACGTCTTCGTCAAGCGGTTGCGTGCGAAGGGAGTTAAGGCGGATGACGCCGCGAACGTGTGGTTCATCTCAGGGACTGAGTCCACTGCAGGTACGGGAAGGTTGTGGTTGTACTCTGATATGAGTTGACACTAATTGAGGACCCTTGTGCATTATGTTGTAGTGGAGCAGTCGATGGTGACGCTACACAAGAGTCTGGAAGGAGCGGTCAACGTGTACACGATGGACGCCCGTGGCAGTGGACGCAGTACACTGCTTCATTGCAGAGTCAGGTGAAACCCCGACGACCAAGACCCAGCCTGATGGCGACGCGATATATTTGGAGGTTCCTGCGTGTGCTCAAAAGCTGCACAAAAAGCATGGAAATCTCGCTTCGTTCTCGACCACGAGCGCTGCTATGGACATTTCCAGTTTCATTGCCAAGCACACAAACGACGCGGATACAACTGTATACGGCGTGGGCTTCGGAACGATGGCGGTCCAGCGTCTGATGCAGTTGAACCCGTCGAGCGTGAACGGATATGTTTTGGACAGCAGCGTCGCCTCGTCAGTCGTACCGGCCAAGAAGTCTTACTATACCCAGTACGATGCTGAGTTTAGTGACGTGGGTGATCGTTTTATGAAGCTGTGCGCGCAAGACCGCGGCTGCGCTTCTCACTTCGAAGCTACCAGCTTGTCCGCCACGCTCCACAACGTCCTTAAAGAGTTCGATAGCAATCCGAACTCGACCTGTGCTAAGATGGTCGCGGCGGCGTCTGGGAAAGATCCATCTGCTGGCCTTCGATTCACACTGGGCGAGCTTTTGGTCGACGCAAGCGCGCGGTCCATGATTCCACCAGTGGTGCACAGGCTTAATCGATGCGATGCCAACGACGTCGACGTCTTGACGACATTCTTCGCGGCCTCCCGCACAAAGAATTCGGCACTCGGTGACAGCGAGTCTATCGATTCGTACGTGCAATCACTGTTGGTTCCGCTTTCCGAAATGTGGGAGACACCTTCGCCAACTTTTGCCGACCTGGAAGCTCGCTTTGACACCCTGAGCATGTCGGAATCCAAGACTGCCTGCATGGTCCCCTTCTATTGTCAATGCTCGAAAGAGCGGTCGCCGGCGTGCGAGGAAGTAGGTGTGGCTCAGTACGAGGCCGACCCCCTGCTATACCCGCATGACCAGTACTGGGCCGAGCCTGCTACGGTCCCCAGCCACGCTAGCGTGCTACTGATGCACGGAAGATTGGACCCAGTGAATCACATCAGGCACGCCAGGACTATGCTCGAGACGCTCAATACGTCGAAGAAGGAACTTGTTACGTTCGACTACTCGCCGGCGGCGACAGTTGAAACAACACCGTTTGGAGACGATGGCAAGAACTGCGGAATGGAATTGCTCATCTCGTACGTCGCAAACAACGCGAACCTGAGACGCGTGGACAAGTCCTGCGTGGGCGAAATGCCCGCCTTTGACATGAAGGTGTCATATGAACTCGCGGCCACCTACTTTGGTACCGAGGACGCGTACGACGGTGTCCCGAACTCAGCTGAGCAGAATGGACGAGTGAAAGCGGCGTTTTGATGACGCACGGAGCTCACAAAAGCGCTGAAGCTGTAGTTGATCACGGTTTAGCTGCAAATACAGATGTGTTGAATTCCTGACAGGGGTGTTGTTCTCTGTCGATAGTCGCAGTCTCCTCTCTCCCAGGTATGCACATGCGTGCGCACGTTCACGATGGCATAGCTGTCTTCTGCATGCGTGTGCCCGTTGGTTACATACACACGGTGATGTGACAAGGCATATAGCCATCACTGCCACGGCTGTTGTGACCGAAGAGCAGACTTGCACTGCATCGACAGCTTGGGTAGAAGAAGATGTGCATGTGACATGTATGAGTCAGCTTTCGGTTCCGACGGCTGAGAAAATGTCGCCGCTGGCCATTTTAGTGCCAAGTTAAGCGGATAAACATCATTGTGCACCATGCACCGGAGCACTGCAAGCCCTTACGGCATTGTGTTGTCATTTTGCTCAAGTTGCTGCGTGTTTTCTCCTCAGGAAACGCTGCAAGTCGATCATCTTCGTCAGCAATGTCCAACCCTTTACCACGCTTTTGGTTAATGCCGATGACATGACGCCAGGCCTCATAAAATTATGCATAAGCTAAATTAGGTATGCATATGCATAAGTTTAGGACCGCGACGTGCATAAACTAAGATATTTTTGGTGGTGCGCCGTTCCGCGCCGAGTCCGCCGACCTCCCACGTTCTGCTCATTTAGCTGACTTAACCCGCCACCCGTGCCCATTCCGATGCCGCCGCGCACCACCCCATTCCGATCCAAGCAATGCCTGGAGTTCGGTCTCGAGATTGTCTCCCGGGATAAATACGGCAATTTCACGGTGCGGCGCAACTTCTGCGCTTTCGAGGGCTGTAACGGGGCACACCCTTGCGTGAACTTAACGCAAGGGTATCGGTGCCCCGACAGACGTACACAAGGCAAGCGAGGAAGCGTAGGATAAGGTAAAAGCAGAACTGTCATATTAATATAATTAAGTCTTTTAACTACTGTCTCTCTGTATGACTTAACTTAATTATGCTAATATAACTGAGTGTATGGTGACGTCTCGTCGCCACTCATTGCGCGCGTCTTGCGGCGATTGGTGGGTTAATATCATCAAGATATCAACCAATGAACAGACTCTTTGGTCGACCCTTCAATATCACCGCTTCGGTGATATTGTTTAAAGAATATTCAACTTCATATTCTTTATTGTCACTTTTCTTAAAGTGACAATTCCATGTAACGGGCTGCCCCGTTACATCACCCCCCCCCCCTTAACTGATAGTCACCGTGTGACTATCGAAAATAATGGCGGCCACCCGTTGGTCACCATTAAGACAGGGAGCACTTGTTGGGTCCGTTCCATTCACTTTCCGTTCGACCTCGCATTGTTTACATGTCAATGCGGGGTGACTCAAGGCACACAGAGTCTGTGCCTGCGCCAGCTTCTGCGGCAGACGATTCGTCGTCTGCTGCTCGATATTCGCCTGCAGCAAGAGGTGCTGCAGGTGCACGCGGTAGAGCACTGCGTGCGCATGATGACCCCGACATTGAGGTCATCTACTCTGGCGAGTCAGACGTGTCTGACTCGGGCAATGCTGCAGAAACGTCTCGCTCACCGGCAACGCCTCAGTGTTCTCCAAGTCCATCGCCGAACGAACGGACTCGTGAGTTGCAACACAGTCTGTTCGGCAGTGATGACGAATCTGATGATGGGTATGTTTGCTCATCACCGAAGTCAGCTCATGCTCCTTCGCACGAGCGACCTGACGATGGTGCAACCCATCGTCATAATGACAACCGTGGTACCGAAAAAGGTACCACCGTGAAGCGTGATGAGATGAAGCCGTGGCGTATGCCCGAACGGCTCATCAATAGCTTGTCTCACGAGACAAGCCGACACCATCGAATACCCTTATTCGATGCGACTGAGCTTCACGGCTTGACTCCCAGCGCGAGCAACTTTCGCGATGAAGAGGATTTTATCTCGATGACTTCCTTAGACATCGATGGTACAACGGCAACCAAAAGCGTGACAAAGCCTCGATTTTGGCTGCATGGAACGCGTTCGTCCAAACCGATAAGAATTGTGGACGAGAAGGGTGGCTCAAAAAACTTGAGGCGACACGCCTCAGGTATGAAAAGCGAACGCCAACCGGTGCAAGGCACCGGTTGCACTGTTTGTCGAGTGAGTCAGGCATTCCTTGCCTCACATGGGGAGACCCTTGTGCGAGTTGTGTTGACAACTCGCAGCGTGCACATAGGGACGTGTATTCCCTAAGTTCGCCCTGGGGAAGGGCACATCTCTCGGAGCAGATGCGTGACGCGATTGCAAGCTTGCAATCCGTCTACAAGCGCCTAGGGCGCGTGTTTACCGATGGGACCGAGGACTCATCGGATGGGTCTCGTCATACTGGTGGACGAGACCTTCAACATCCATCAACAGCTGGAAGCGAGGCTCCCAGCTGTTCCAAGAGGGTGGATACCCCCGCCACTGGACGAGGTAGCTCGTCCTTGATCCTGAATCGTCACGGTGATTCAAGATACGCTCCACTAGAAAGCGTTGATCACCGTGAGCATCCACCAAAGGATGTGGTGGAGCAGGAAAGACCTCCTCCAGATAATCCGGCTCACCATCTCGAACCTTACGAGATGGATCGCGCAATCGATGAACTGCGCGATTACTTAAAGCACGAGAGAGACCGGCGCTACGCTTTGACTGATACCGTGCGGAAGAACCGCAAGGATCACGAGGCTGATCGGGCGAGGGATCGCGCCGATTATGCCACGGCGCATCTTCAGGTCGAGCGGGATGTCGGCTCCCTTTCCGGCAAGCTGGCGACAGCTCGCGGGGAGATATCTCGGTTGAATACCGAGGTATCATATCTGCGCGACCAGACGGATCGTCTGGAGCGCGAACGCAAGAACTTGATGGATGTTCTTGAACGTGGGGGCTATCTTCATCGGAAGAAGAAGGCTCGTACTGACAGTACGACCTGAGCCTCCCCACGTAAAACGTAGGATGCGTGCGCATCCTACGTGGCAATTCGAGTGTGTATGCATTGCCCTTGCGATGCAACACTCGAAATGGCCCAATGTATTTCGGCAGTAGTTTACTACTGCCGACACTAGTGACTGCATGTCCAGGTAGGTTTACCGTTGACAGTAGTACTAGGTCGTTAACCTTAAATGAAAGAACATTTGCTCTTCCATTCTTGTCTGCGTTCCGTTTCTGACGGTCCACCGCATTTGCGATGGAGTCCTGAACGAAACGGACTACCGCTTCTCGAGTCAGCAGGAAGTTCTCTGCTGACTCTTTGTTTTGTCTGGCAGTGCGCTTCGTGCGCACTGCTAAGAGATTGTTCTCTTCTTCAGCGAGGTTGTCTTCTTCCTCGCTGGCATAATCGTTGACGATGCTGAATATACCAGCATCGTCATCATCATCCGAGTCAGTAATAGCGGCGACGCTATTACTGATGTGATCTTCTTCATCGATGTCGACATGATCGACATCGGCATCATACGTGACGACGTTAGCGTCGACATGTGATGATCAAGAGCCAAAACGGTTTTTGCTCGAGCGAGTCCCTCCCCCCCCTTATCCAAAAGTCATACTCTAGAATGATGGGCACACGTGGATGGCGTAGACCATTCACGTAAAACGGTGGGTGCTGGGTGGAAGCATGCACCGAATTATTGATGGCGAATTCCACTTTGGGTAGGAATTCGCTCCAACTCGGGAACGAGTGGACATATCCTCGAAGGATCTCTTCGAGGACACGGTTCGCACGTTCCGTCTGACCATCTGTTTTCGGGATGGTCAGAAGTAGACTTCTTCAATCGTGTTCCAAGAGAACGGAACACGGTTTGCCAAAATGCCGCCGTGAACCGAGGGTCACGGTCGGATACGAGTATACGGGGTAACCCGTGGAGTCTAAAGACCGTGTCGAGAAAGACATGAGCACAACCTTGAGCCTTGATCGACTCAGGGACTGCAGCAAGATGCACCATCTTGCTGAATCGGTCAACAAACACAAGAATACCATTATTCTTGTGAGCGTCTTCGGGAAAATCGAAGACGAAGTCCATTGAAACGGACTGCCAGCACTCTGCCGGAACAGGCAGAGGCTGCAATGGCGCACGGGATGAAGGACTAGGCTTCACCCGTTGACAAACCTCGCAAGCACGTATGTACTTGCGGACAAACTGATACTGGCGTGGCCAGTAAAAGTCACGACTTACCGTGAGGTAAGTCTTTTCTCTACCACGATGCCCGCAAAAGGAATGCCAATGGATAGCAAAACAATTTGGTGGTAACTGCAGTGTCATCATCTCAGTCGAGCATAATTACTCTGCTACCAGTGGCTTAAGCATTTACTTAATTAAGTGTACACATAAGTAACTAAAACAGGACATCTATTTTGAAAATAATTTAAGTACGTACTGCCACTGCTACGACTTTAGACAACCTAAGGGAACATTCGGCGATTCATATCTGATTATCGCCAAAGATATCCATGTTTAAAGCGAAACTTCCGAGCGCAACAAAAATCTGGACAACTGGTATTGTACGCATTGACGCGCGAGATGATTGATGATAATGCTGCCTTTCGCGTCAAATAATCTGAATAAAAGAGACAAATTACGTTTTGCATCATGAACCACAATTCTGTTTTGAAATTGTTGCAAGAGGAAAAAAGGAATAGCAATTGTTCATATTGGTGAGACTTAGCGTACCAATAAGTATGGCGCTAAACTCCTGCAGATTGTGAGCTCGATTAACACAAATGACGCGTAAACTCTAAGCTAGATATCTATTTAAATCTCTACCGAAGAGGGCTTAAAGTGTATTTTGCATAACTTCATCGAGTCCGGAATTATTATCGACGTTGGGTTGATTGTCACGGACGCAGATCAAGCGCTAATATGTGCTTGCAAGGCCACTTTTTCAATGCTCAGTACTATTAATGCCTCTGGAATATGCAATGCATCTTAAAAACATAACACTAGCGAATTTTTTTCAGTAAAGAATACAGAGGAGAATTACAGTAGGCATTTGTGACGTGTTTGCAAAATTGGTCGAATTTGATTTATAAAAACGATACGAAGGAGGTGTTTTTTTTAAGCTGACAATAATAGAAAGGGCATATACATTGATCATGTGCTGAGTACATCGGCAACGGTCTGATGGACACATACACAGAAAAGATTATTTCAACTTATATGACTCACGTAAAGCACTACGGGCAAATTCGATCTTCGAAGGTCAAAAGCGCTTTTGCGTTTATTAGTGTATTAGTACATTCCAACTAGTATTCTATTCGATACACTCAATATTCAATACATGTTTATTAAAACAAATGGAAAGTATTTTCCTCATGCGAGCGCAATGACAAGACATCTATTGCGGTGTTTACACACTAAATAAATCAGCAATTGTAAAAAAAGTGTCACATTGTGCAATAAAACTCATGAACCTTTTACACATTGCAGCAGAATTTGAGCTATTGATGGAAACGAATTCTCTAATATGTGGTCTTAAACAAAAGGGATGCGGTGTACTATTTATAAAATTTGGTCTTTGATGCAGGCATAATATGTTTAAGTTGATGTTGATTGGTGATAAAGTTTACGCGCAAGCCAACCCTTCTGGTATCGATAAACACTAATTTTTGGAGATAAAATATACCCTTAAGGACATCACAGTCATCCTAACCGTTCTCTCTTCTCTCACAAAACACAAGAATGCTCCTGCACGATTGCTTATCGCACAAAGGTGGCAAGAAAAATATTGAAAATGATTTGTTGCAACTTCTGTAATTTTATACGGCCACAACAAAGGGAGTTGTGCGGCCCGATTTTAAGATGCTAAATATCAGGATATTTGTTTAGACCACCTTCAAAGTTACCAGCAGAAAAATTAGCAGATGGTAGTATAAGTGATCCTATGTCTTTGCAGATAATATTTTGAAGCAGCACAGTGCCTATTCACCATTTTCTATATGTTTGCCGCCCGTGCAAACTGCATTTGTTGTTGGAGCCCGATAAAAGTAACAGCTACAAGGCGCTGATGCTCCTATTAAGATTACGCGAGTCAGCTTGTGCTGGCTTCAAATTTGACGTACGGTCTTAAAAGCCAAGTAGAACAGTTACCAAGCCCACTTCAGATGCACCCTTGTGCTCACCACGCTACTCTAAATAAATTGCCTTATGGAGAAAGCCATAATGCAGTAACACTTTACTAAACTTAAGCGAATCAAACCGATACAAATTCTAATATTGGGTATATGATGATTATCAACGCAATT
>CANTFL010001129.1:0-13591 GCA_947650285.1 Hyaloperonospora brassicae | reverse complement strand
CAAGAAAGAGTACAGGGTATTCGTTACACGAGCGTAGATCGGCGCGTCTCCCATGCAAGAATAGAAGATAGCGATCGCCACGCAGCACAGGGCAGGCACACCGTACCATACGGGTACAGCACCGAGTCGTAGAAAAACATATTGCGCGGGAACGCAAGAGATGGCTTCGGGTCCGGTTACGGGCAGGCACACGCGGTGGACGCTAGTCCGAGTCGACTTCGCTCTCATTTTGCATCAGCAGAATCTGCAGAGCTCCCTTTGTCCAACGCTTCTTCTAGTCGATAGCAGTAGCCATTGTTTCAGGAACAGCAACTTCGCACAATCAACTACGGTCCTTGGCATCTCCCTCGAAATCCGTGCGTAGGCACACCGAGTCCCAACCAGAAGTGCGGACCACGTTCCTCGTGAACGCATCATCAGTCTGAGTACCGCACCGTACTGACTGCCACCAATCGAGTCAAAGGCTCGGCGACAGAACACAGCATTTGACCAACAAAAGCTGCAGGGTCGAAACCATCACGACCAGCTGCACACAGCGTCGAAGACGATGGCGTTTTTGTGCTCGCACCGGTCACCCATGATCGCCAACTGAGGCATGCCCTCAAAGTACTGAATAGTCTGCACGAAAGACACTTGGGTCCACGAAATATCGTTTCTGTACTGACGTCCTCCACTGTCGATGGCCTCGCCTTCCAAGAAATCCTACGACAGCACCGCAAGCAAAAACTTAAGATGCGGCTTCATGTCGTTGTCCAGGCTTCGCACATACGTGCCGTCAGCACCTTCGTTGAGCAAACGATTGTTCATGTTGTCTGCCTTCGAGTGGTGCGTCTCGAGTTCATTCATTCATTCAAGTCACACGCGGATAGCCCCGCTCACAGAAGTCGAAGTCATCCGAAAGCGAGACGACAGCACAACCACGACGCTGCACACTCTTGCCACCGTCTTTGCGAAGTCCACAGACAGAGCTGTGCTGGCGACGCCTCGTCTTCAAGCTTTGGTCGTCTTGATCAGGCCCACCACACGCTCGTGCATGAGTCGCGCAAGATTGCCGCGCAAGTCACCACATATCTCAATCACATTGCTGTTCATCGTCACCTTCAAGTGGTCGTTCGCGTCCCACACAGACCCAGTGTTGCCATCATCCAGCACAAAGACGTGGACGAGCTCGGGTGCATACTGCAGCGAAAGACAGATCTTCACTGTCTACGTCAAACCCGCGACCGGTTCCACGTAGTAATACAAAAAGATGTCGACCGTCGGCCGCTGTTCCTTGACAATAGACGGCTTGAAGTCGTTCGTGCACCGCGCACCACCACGAGTCGGACGCCACATACTGAAGTCGGACAGCAGTCCCAAAAACAAAGTGAGACGCTCGCTGAAAACCATCACGGCGTACATGGACCCACGACATAAACGGCACGTTCCGGATACGAATATCCATAGCCCGAGTCTGCGTCAAAATGGACCCTTCGAGCTGAAACGCCCGTCCGTCTCACTAGCTGGCAACGTGCGTGTCGCACGGTAGCGTCGGCCGCGCCTGGTCACAAAAGTACTGCTGCAGGTACATCGTCGTCAAGTAGTGCAGCCAAACAACACCCGTAGCCGCCATGCCAAAGCACAACGCGCAAAACAGGTCACTGCCCAACTTCTTGTACTTGCACACGTCTGGAGTCTCAACAGGCTCCGCCGCTCGGTTCGCAATCGAGTACGTCGACGTGGCGGCCGACCGAAACGACGGCTCGTGGTAGTTGCGGACCCCTGCAATCGAGTCGCAGTATTCCCCATCTTGCCGTCCAGGCCGTGCACGCCACAGTCCATCAAGCGGACACGGCGGCCACTGCCCTTCATGCTCGCACCGCCTTCTTCGCGTGCTTCGGGTCCACAAACGCCGTTGTGCTGAGGCACGTGCGACGTACCACTTGCTGCCACTGCTCCGACGATTAGCTCTTGCTGTGCATCGCATTTGACAGTATCTTCTCCTGCGACATGCGGCTCACGTCCGTGTTCGCGTCTCGTGACGGCGTCGCTTCGCCGCCTTCCGTGCAAACGCAGTGCCACTGGCCACCGTCGCAATGCACTTCTCACACACACGAACGTCTGCGCGCCCGCGGCCTTTCCCTGAAGCGCCGCCGGGCCGTCGTGAGGGATCGACTGGTAGGCCGCGTCCGACCGGACAGCGCTCGAGGACGTGCGCCGCGCAACGCCGTCGGCCACCAATGCGCCGCCGCAAGTGGCTGAGAGGACGACGCACTGCATACGGTAAACGGCTCTCGAGCAGACGGCAGTGGGGCGGGAGAGACCCCACGAGGAGCGCCCGCAGAGCGCCCCCGCCGCCATCTGCTGCGAAGGCGACCGACCGCTCGTTCGCGTCGGTCGACCGCGTGAAAACGCGCGCGAACGAGCGCAGCGACACATCCCGTCCTATGATTGGACGAAAAGAAGCACACAAACGCACCAATCACAACGCTTCGAAACACAAGCGCGCTCTTCGTACCACTGGACGCCGTCTTTGTCGGTGAACATACCACTCGCCTTTCACTAGGTGTACCTCATTGTCCGTACACATGGTGCTTGTAGAAATTCTAGATCCATGACTCAGCTTCGTTTGTCATGTTGCTGAATATCGAGTCTCTTCCATCTTGTATCCCACAACATTGTCTATCGCCAACCGTTGCAGAGTTCGTCCATGCACATGTCGTAGCGAGCAAAATCCAAGCACCCGGACATCTGCTTGTTCTTGGCCGCTTGCGCCTTTTCGTGCTCGCTCATCAGCTTCTCCTGCATGTCACGCATGACAATGCCATGTGTCTTGTACTCCATCGTGCACTCGCCCTTGCCCTGAGTGGATGACCGCAAATCCGTCGAGAAACCAAACATGTTTTGCAGGGGTACGTCGCACTTAATGACAGTGTGGATGTCATCGGCATCGCTGCTGTTAATGAGACCGCGACGACGGTTCACCTCGGCAATGGCCGTGCCTTGGAACTCGCTAATTACTTCCACCTCCACCGCAATGACGGGCTCGACCCCAGATAACCCACACCACCGCTTCTCGTCACCTGCACTCGGCATGCATCGCATCCTGTGTCTCCTTCTGCTCCTCGTCAGCCAAACACCATCCGCGTCTTCGCGACACAATCCGGTTCGTCCGGTTTGTCGCCGCCGCCGGGTCATTCGTGCCTGCTACGATGCCCTGGGCCACCTGGCGATTGCCCGCGTAGTAGACTTGCCATAGCCGCACGAAGACCACACTGTCAACCACGAGCAAAAGAGCCAAACGCGTTCGCCGTAAGGTGGCAGCAGTATGGTCCCAGCCGCTGTACTCGGGAATACTCATCTTGACCATGAGGTACAACTGGCGCATGACGAAAAAGCCAAACAATATGGCAGACACGTAATTCCACAAATTCGTCGCGTTCTCGTGCTCTAGACACGAACGAGTGCCACGAGCTGACTGACCAGCAGCGTGAAGAAGAAAATCACGTTCGCGTTTTCGTCCACGACGTCTTCTGACCTGCACCCGTATTTGCCCATGACTTGTGCTTCCCCGTCACGCGCGCCTGAATGGCCTCAAAACTGCCATCATCGGGATGAACGACAACGAAGACCATGCCTGCCTGCGCACGCTTCTTGTAGTTGTTGTCGACTGCGCGGTTGGCCAGCAGGGTCAGCGCCCAACGGCAGAACGGCGTTCGTGTCTGCTACGATGCCCTGGGCCACCTGGCGATTGCTCGCGTAGTCGACTTGCCATAGCTGCACGAAGACCACACTGTCAACCACGAGCAAAAGAGCCAAACGCGTTCGCCGTAAGGTGGCAGCAGTATGGTCCCAGCCGCTGTACTCGGGAATGCTCATCTTGACCATGAGGTACAACTGGCGCATGACGAAAAAGCCAAACAATATGGCAGACACGTAATTCCACAAATTCGTCGCGTTCTCGTGCTCTAGACACGAACGAGTGCCACGAGCTGACTGACCAGCAGCGTGAAGAAGAAAATCACGTTCGCGTTTTCGTCCACGACGTCTTCTGACCTGCACCCGTATTTGCCCATGACTTGTGCTTCCCCGTCACGCGCGCCTGAATGGCCTCAAAACTGCCATCATCGGGATGAACGACAACGAAGACCATGCCTGCCTGCGCACGCTTCTTGTAGTTGTTGTCGACTGCGCGGTTGGCCAGCAGGGTCAGCGCCCAACGGCAGAACGGCGTTCGTGTCTGCTACGATGCCCTGGGCCACCTGGCGATTGCTCGCGTAGTCGACTTGCCATAGCTGCACGAAGACCACACTGTCAACCACGAGCAAAAGAGCCAAACGCGTTCGCCGTAAGGTGGCAGCAGTATGGTCCCAGCCGCTGTACTCGGGAATACTCATCTTGACCATGAGGTACAACTGGCGCATGACGAAAAAGCCAAACAATATGGCAGACACGTAATTCCACAAATTCGTCGCGTTCTCGTGCTCTAGACACGAACGAGTGCCACGAGCTGACTGACCAGCAGCGTGAAGAAGAAAATCACGTTCGCGTTTTCGTCCACGACGTCTTCTGACCTGCACCCGTATTTGCCCATGACTTGTGCTTCCCCGTCACGCGCGCCTGAATGGCCTCAAAACTGCCATCATCGGGATGAACGACAACGAAGACCATGCCTGCCTGCGCACGCTTCTTGTAGTTGTTGTCGACTGCGCGGTTGGCCAGCAGGGTCAGCGCCCAACGGCAGAACGGCGTTCGTGTCTGCTACGATGCCCTGGGCCACCTGGCGATTGCTCGCGTAGTCGACTTGCCATAGCTGCACGAAGACCACACTGTCAACCACGAGCAAAAGAGCCAAACGCGTTCGCCGTAAGGTGGCAGCAGTATGGTCCCAGCCGCTGTACTCGGGAATACTCATCTTGACCATGAGGTACAACTGGCGCATGACGAAAAAGCCAAACAATATGGCAGACACGTAATTCCACAAATTCGTCGCGTTCTCGTGCTCTAGACACGAACGAGTGCCACGAGCTGACTGACCAGCAGCGTGAAGAAGAAAATCACGTTCGCGTTTTCGTCCACGACGTCTTCTGACCTGCACCCGTATTTGCCCATGACTTGTGCTTCCCCGTCACGCGCGCCTGAATGGCCTCAAAACTGCCATCATCGGGATGAACGACAACGAAGACCATGCCTGCCTGCGCACGCTTCTTGTAGTTGTTGTCGACTGCGCGGTTGGCCAGCAGGGTCAGCGCCCAACGGCAGAACGGCGTTCGTGTCTGCTACGATGCCCTGGGCCACCTGGCGATTGCTCGCGTAGTCGACTTGCCATAGCTGCACGAAGACCACACTGTCAACCACGAGCAAAAGAGCCAAACGCGTTCGCCGTAAGGTGGCAGCAGTATGGTCCCAGCCGCTGTACTCGGGAATGCTCATCTTGACCATGAGGTACAACTGGCGCATGACGAAAAAGCCAAACAATATGGCAGACACGTAATTCCACAAATTCGTCGCGTTCTCGTGCTCTAGACACGAACGAGTGCCACGAGCTGACTGACCAGCAGCGTGAAGAAGAAAATCACGTTCGCGTTTTCGTCCACGACGTCTTCTGACCTGCACCCGTATTTGCCCATGACTTGTGCTTCCCCGTCACGCGCGCCTGAATGGCCTCAAAACTGCCATCATCGGGATGAACGACAACGAAGACCATGCCTGCCTGCGCACGCTTCTTGTAGTTGTTGTCGACTGCGCGGTTGGCCAGCAGGGTCAGCGCCCAACGGCAGAACGGCGTTCGTGTCTGCTACGATGCCCTGGGCCACCTGGCGATTGCTCGCGTAGTCGACTTGCCATAGCTGCACGAAGACCACACTGTCAACCACGAGCAAAAGAGCCAAACGCGTTCGCCGTAAGGTGGCAGCAGTATGGTCCCAGCCGCTGTACTCGGGAATGCTCATCTTGACCATGAGGTACAACTGGCGCATGACGAAAAAGCCAAACAATATGGCAGACACGTAATTCCACAAATTCGTCGCGTTCTCGTGCTCTAGACACGAACGAGTGCCACGAGCTGACTGACCAGCAGCGTGAAGAAGAAAATCACGTTCGCGTTTTCGTCCACGACGTCTTCTGACCTGCACCCGTATTTGCCCATGACTTGTGCTTCCCCGTCACGCGCGCCTGAATGGCCTCAAAACTGCCATCATCGGGATGAACGACAACGAAGACCATGCCTGCCTGCGCACGCTTCTTGTAGTTGTTGTCGACTGCGCGGTTGGCCAGCAGGGTCAGCGCCCAACGGCAGAACGGCGTTCGTGTCTGCTACGATGCCCTGGGCCACCTGGCGATTGCTCGCGTAGTCGACTTGCCATAGCTGCACGAAGACCACACTGTCAACCACGAGCAAAAGAGCCAAACGCGTTCGCCGTAAGGTGGCAGCAGTATGGTCCCAGCCGCTGTACTCGGGAATGCTCATCTTGACCATGAGGTACAACTGGCGCATGACGAAAAAGCCAAACAATATGGCAGACACGTAATTCCACAAATTCGTCGCGTTCTCGTGCTCTAGACACGAACGAGTGCCACGAGCTGACTGACCAGCAGCGTGAAGAAGAAAATCACGTTCGCGTTTTCGTCCACGACGTCTTCTGACCTGCACCCGTATTTGCCCATGACTTGTGCTTCCCCGTCACGCGCGCCTGAATGGCCTCAAAACTGCCATCATCGGGATGAACGACAACGAAGACCATGCCTGCCTGCGCACGCTTCTTGTAGTTGTTGTCGACTGCGCGGTTGGCCAGCAGGGTCAGCGCCCAACGGCAGAACGGCGTTCGTGTCTGCTACGATGCCCTGGGCCACCTGGCGATTGCTCGCGTAGTCGACTTGCCATAGCTGCACGAAGACCACACTGTCAACCACGAGCAAAAGAGCCAAACGCGTTCGCCGTAAGGTGGCAGCAGTATGGTCCCAGCCGCTGTACTCGGGAATACTCATCTTGACCATGAGGTACAACTGGCGCATGACGAAAAAGCCAAACAATATGGCAGACACGTAATTCCACAAATTCGTCGCGTTCTCGTGCTCTAGACACGAACGAGTGCCACGAGCTGACTGACCAGCAGCGTGAAGAAGAAAATCACGTTCGCGTTTTCGTCCACGACGTCTTCTGACCTGCACCCGTATTTGCCCATGACTTGTGCTTCCCCGTCACGCGCGCCTGAATGGCCTCAAAACTGCCATCATCGGGATGAACGACAACGAAGACCATGCCTGCCTGCGCACGCTTCTTGTAGTTGTTGTCGACTGCGCGGTTGGCCAGCAGGGTCAGCGCCCAACGGCAGAACGGCGTTCGTGTCTGCTACGATGCCCTGGGCCACCTGGCGATTGCTCGCGTAGTCGACTTGCCATAGCTGCACGAAGACCACACTGTCAACCACGAGCAAAAGAGCCAAACGCGTTCGCCGTAAGGTGGCAGCAGTATGGTCCCAGCCGCTGTACTCGGGAATACTCATCTTGACCATGAGGTACAACTGGCGCATGACGAAAAAGCCAAACAATATGGCAGACACGTAATTCCACAAATTCGTCGCGTTCTCGTGCTCTAGACACGAACGAGTGCCACGAGCTGACTGACCAGCAGCGTGAAGAAGAAAATCACGTTCGCGTTTTCGTCCACGACGTCTTCTGACCTGCACCCGTATTTGCCCATGACTTGTGCTTCCCCGTCACGCGCGCCTGAATGGCCTCAAAACTGCCATCATCGGGATGAACGACAACGAAGACCATGCCTGCCTGCGCACGCTTCTTGTAGTTGTTGTCGACTGCGCGGTTGGCCAGCAGGGTCAGCGCCCAACGGCAGAACGGCGTTCGTGTCTGCTACGATGCCCTGGGCCACCTGGCGATTGCTCGCGTAGTCGACTTGCCATAGCTGCACGAAGACCACACTGTCAACCACGAGCAAAAGAGCCAAACGCGTTCGCCGTAAGGTGGCAGCAGTATGGTCCCAGCCGCTGTACTCGGGAATGCTCATCTTGACCATGAGGTACAACTGGCGCATGACGAAAAAGCCAAACAATATGGCAGACACGTAATTCCACAAATTCGTCGCGTTCTCGTGCTCTAGACACGAACGAGTGCCACGAGCTGACTGACCAGCAGCGTGAAGAAGAAAATCACGTTCGCGTTTTCGTCCACGACGTCTTCTGACCTGCACCCGTATTTGCCCATGACTTGTGCTTCCCCGTCACGCGCGCCTGAATGGCCTCAAAACTGCCATCATCGGGATGAACGACAACGAAGACCATGCCTGCCTGCGCACGCTTCTTGTAGTTGTTGTCGACTGCGCGGTTGGCCAGCAGGGTCAGCGCCCAACGGCAGAACGGCGTTCGTGTCTGCTACGATGCCCTGGGCCACCTGGCGATTGCTCGCGTAGTCGACTTGCCATAGCTGCACGAAGACCACACTGTCAACCACGAGCAAAAGAGCCAAACGCGTTCGCCGTAAGGTGGCAGCAGTATGGTCCCAGCCGCTGTACTCGGGAATACTCATCTTGACCATGAGGTACAACTGGCGCATGACGAAAAAGCCAAACAATATGGCAGACACGTAATTCCACAAATTCGTCGCGTTCTCGTGCTCTAGACACGAACGAGTGCCACGAGCTGACTGACCAGCAGCGTGAAGAAGAAAATCACGTTCGCGTTTTCGTCCACGACGTCTTCTGACCTGCACCCGTATTTGCCCATGACTTGTGCTTCCCCGTCACGCGCGCCTGAATGGCCTCAAAACTGCCATCATCGGGATGAACGACAACGAAGACCATGCCTGCCTGCGCACGCTTCTTGTAGTTGTTGTCGACTGCGCGGTTGGCCAGCAGGGTCAGCGCCCAACGGCAGAACGGCGTTCGTGTCTGCTACGATGCCCTGGGCCACCTGGCGATTGCTCGCGTAGTCGACTTGCCATAGCTGCACGAAGACCACACTGTCAACCACGAGCAAAAGAGCCAAACGCGTTCGCCGTAAGGTGGCAGCAGTATGGTCCCAGCCGCTGTACTCGGGAATACTCATCTTGACCATGAGGTACAACTGGCGCATGACGAAAAAGCCAAACAATATGGCAGACACGTAATTCCACAAATTCGTCGCGTTCTCGTGCTCTAGACACGAACGAGTGCCACGAGCTGACTGACCAGCAGCGTGAAGAAGAAAATCACGTTCGCGTTTTCGTCCACGACGTCTTCTGACCTGCACCCGTATTTGCCCATGACTTGTGCTTCCCCGTCACGCGCGCCTGAATGGCCTCAAAACTGCCATCATCGGGATGAACGACAACGAAGACCATGCCTGCCTGCGCACGCTTCTTGTAGTTGTTGTCGACTGCGCGGTTGGCCAGCAGGGTCAGCGCCCAACGGCAGAACGGCGTTCGTGTCTGCTACGATGCCCTGGGCCACCTGGCGATTGCTCGCGTAGTCGACTTGCCATAGCTGCACGAAGACCACACTGTCAACCACGAGCAAAAGAGCCAAACGCGTTCGCCGTAAGGTGGCAGCAGTATGGTCCCAGCCGCTGTACTCGGGAATACTCATCTTGACCATGAGGTACAACTGGCGCATGACGAAAAAGCCAAACAATATGGCAGACACGTAATTCCACAAATTCGTCGCGTTCTCGTGCTCTAGACACGAACGAGTGCCACGAGCTGACTGACCAGCAGCGTGAAGAAGAAAATCACGTTCGCGTTTTCGTCCACGACGTCTTCTGACCTGCACCCGTATTTGCCCATGACTTGTGCTTCCCCGTCACGCGCGCCTGAATGGCCTCAAAACTGCCATCATCGGGATGAACGACAACGAAGACCATGCCTGCCTGCGCACGCTTCTTGTAGTTGTTGTCGACTGCGCGGTTGGCCAGCAGGGTCAGCGCCCAACGGCAGAACGGCGTTCGTGTCTGCTACGATGCCCTGGGCCACCTGGCGATTGCTCGCGTAGTCGACTTGCCATAGCTGCACGAAGACCACACTGTCAACCACGAGCAAAAGAGCCAAACGCGTTCGCCGTAAGGTGGCAGCAGTATGGTCCCAGCCGCTGTACTCGGGAATACTCATCTTGACCATGAGGTACAACTGGCGCATGACGAAAAAGCCAAACAATATGGCAGACACGTAATTCCACAAATTCGTCGCGTTCTCGTGCTCTAGACACGAACGAGTGCCACGAGCTGACTGACCAGCAGCGTGAAGAAGAAAATCACGTTCGCGTTTTCGTCCACGACGTCTTCTGACCTGCACCCGTATTTGCCCATGACTTGTGCTTCCCCGTCACGCGCGCCTGAATGGCCTCAAAACTGCCATCATCGGGATGAACGACAACGAAGACCATGCCTGCCTGCGCACGCTTCTTGTAGTTGTTGTCGACTGCGCGGTTGGCCAGCAGGGTCAGCGCCCAACGGCAGAACGGCGTTCGTGTCTGCTACGATGCCCTGGGCCACCTGGCGATTGCTCGCGTAGTCGACTTGCCATAGCTGCACGAAGACCACACTGTCAACCACGAGCAAAAGAGCCAAACGCGTTCGCCGTAAGGTGGCAGCAGTATGGTCCCAGCCGCTGTACTCGGGAATACTCATCTTGACCATGAGGTACAACTGGCGCATGACGAAAAAGCCAAACAATATGGCAGACACGTAATTCCACAAATTCGTCGCGTTCTCGTGCTCTAGACACGAACGAGTGCCACGAGCTGACTGACCAGCAGCGTGAAGAAGAAAATCACGTTCGCGTTTTCGTCCACGACGTCTTCTGACCTGCACCCGTATTTGCCCATGACTTGTGCTTCCCCGTCACGCGCGCCTGAATGGCCTCAAAACTGCCATCATCGGGATGAACGACAACGAAGACCATGCCTGCCTGCGCACGCTTCTTGTAGTTGTTGTCGACTGCGCGGTTGGCCAGCAGGGTCAGCGCCCAACGGCAGAACGGCGTTCGTGTCTGCTACGATGCCCTGGGCCACCTGGCGATTGCTCGCGTAGTCGACTTGCCATAGCTGCACGAAGACCACACTGTCAACCACGAGCAAAAGAGCCAAACGCGTTCGCCGTAAGGTGGCAGCAGTATGGTCCCAGCCGCTGTACTCGGGAATACTCATCTTGACCATGAGGTACAACTGGCGCATGACGAAAAAGCCAAACAATATGGCAGACACGTAATTCCACAAATTCGTCGCGTTCTCGTGCTCTAGACACGAACGAGTGCCACGAGCTGACTGACCAGCAGCGTGAAGAAGAAAATCACGTTCGCGTTTTCGTCCACGACGTCTTCTGACCTGCACCCGTATTTGCCCATGACTTGTGCTTCCCCGTCACGCGCGCCTGAATGGCCTCAAAACTGCCATCATCGGGATGAACGACAACGAAGACCATGCCTGCCTGCGCACGCTTCTTGTAGTTGTTGTCGACTGCGCGGTTGGCCAGCAGGGTCAGCGCCCAACGGCAGAACGGCGTTCGTGTCTGCTACGATGCCCTGGGCCACCTGGCGATTGCTCGCGTAGTCGACTTGCCATAGCTGCACGAAGACCACACTGTCAACCACGAGCAAAAGAGCCAAACGCGTTCGCCGTAAGGTGGCAGCAGTATGGTCCCAGCCGCTGTACTCGGGAATACTCATCTTGACCATGAGGTACAACTGGCGCATGACGAAAAAGCCAAACAATATGGCAGACACGTAATTCCACAAATTCGTCGCGTTCTCGTGCTCTAGACACGAACGAGTGCCACGAGCTGACTGACCAGCAGCGTGAAGAAGAAAATCACGTTCGCGTTTTCGTCCACGACGTCTTCTGACCTGCACCCGTATTTGCCCATGACTTGTGCTTCCCCGTCACGCGCGCCTGAATGGCCTCAAAACTGCCATCATCGGGATGAACGACAACGAAGACCATGCCTGCCTGCGCACGCTTCTTGTAGTTGTTGTCGACTGCGCGGTTGGCCAGCAGGGTCAGCGCCCAACGGCAGAACGGCGTTCGTGTCTGCTACGATGCCCTGGGCCACCTGGCGATTGCTCGCGTAGTCGACTTGCCATAGCTGCACGAAGACCACACTGTCAACCACGAGCAAAAGAGCCAAACGCGTTCGCCGTAAGGTGGCAGCAGTATGGTCCCAGCCGCTGTACTCGGGAATACTCATCTTGACCATGAGGTACAACTGGCGCATGACGAAAAAGCCAAACAATATGGCAGACACGTAATTCCACAAATTCGTCGCGTTCTCGTGCTCTAGACACGAACGAGTGCCACGAGCTGACTGACCAGCAGCGTGAAGAAGAAAATCACGTTCGCGTTTTCGTCCACGACGTCTTCTGACCTGCACCCGTATTTGCCCATGACTTGTGCTTCCCCGTCACGCGCGCCTGAATGGCCTCAAAACTGCCATCATCGGGATGAACGACAACGAAGACCATGCCTGCCTGCGCACGCTTCTTGTAGTTGTTGTCGACTGCGCGGTTGGCCAGCAGGGTCAGCGCCCAACGGCAGAACGGCGTTCGTGTCTGCTACGATGCCCTGGGCCACCTGGCGATTGCTCGCGTAGTCGACTTGCCATAGCTGCACGAAGACCACACTGTCAACCACGAGCAAAAGAGCCAAACGCGTTCGCCGTAAGGTGGCAGCAGTATGGTCCCAGCCGCTGTACTCGGGAATACTCATCTTGACCATGAGGTACAACTGGCGCATGACGAAAAAGCCAAACAATATGGCAGACACGTAATTCCACAAATTCGTCGCGTTCTCGTGCTCTAGACACGAACGAGTGCCACGAGCTGACTGACCAGCAGCGTGAAGAAGAAAATCACGTTCGCGTTTTCGTCCACGACGTCTTCTGACCTGCACCCGTATTTGCCCATGACTTGTGCTTCCCCGTCACGCGCGCCTGAATGGCCTCAAAACTGCCATCATCGGGATGAACGACAACGAAGACCATGCCTGCCTGCGCACGCTTCTTGTAGTTGTTGTCGACTGCGCGGTTGGCCAGCAGGGTCAGCGCCCAACGGCAGAACGGCGTTCGTGTCTGCTACGATGCCCTGGGCCACCTGGCGATTGCTCGCGTAGTCGACTTGCCATAGCTGCACGAAGACCACACTGTCAACCACGAGCAAAAGAGCCAAACGCGTTCGCCGTAAGGTGGCAGCAGTATGGTCCCAGCCGCTGTACTCGGGAATACTCATCTTGACCATGAGGTACAACTGGCGCATGACGAAAAAGCCAAACAATATGGCAGACACGTAATTCCACAAATTCGTCGCGTTCTCGTGCTCTAGACACGAACGAGTGCCACGAGCTGACTGACCAGCAGCGTGAAGAAGAAAATCACGTTCGCGTTTTCGTCCACGACGTCTTCTGACCTGCACCCGTATTTGCCCATGACTTGTGCTTCCCCGTCACGCGCGCCTGAATGGCCTCAAAACTGCCATCATCGGGATGAACGACAACGAAGACCATGCCTGCCTGCGCACGCTTCTTGTAGTTGTTGTCGACTGCGCGGTTGGCCAGCAGGGTCAGCGCCCAACGGCAGAACGGCGTTCGTGTCTGCTACGATGCCCTGGGCCACCTGGCGATTGCTCGCGTAGTCGACTT
>CANTFL010001128.1:0-84636 GCA_947650285.1 Hyaloperonospora brassicae | reverse complement strand
CTGGTGCATCGACGGGCGTACGCCTTGTCGCTGACTGATCTCCGTTTGGTGCACCCACGGCCACTGCCACAGTGTCTCCCATGGTAGTGTCACCACGAGCATTTCCGCCTACATTACCGAGAGCTGAAGTGACACAGGCCGGCGGCGTGGCCGACGCGAGTACTTCCTGGGGGCCGTGGGCTGACCGCCCGGTCCCGCCTTCGCAGACCCCTCTGGCTGAGAAGCGGCGGAGATGTCGTTGCGACCAAGCGCCGCCGTCACGTCTTCTTGTGACAGGAATTCTCGACGCCGGAGAGACCCCGGAGGCCTCCCAGCACTCCCCCCCCTAGGGGGGAAGGATTAAAGGGTACGTGCTAGTCATCGTGCGACGGAGGACTTGGCTTTCACCAGCTCTCTCTGTTCTTACCTTTAAAATTGATGCCAGCCGTGACAAGAGTCAAATCGAAGAGTGTCATGTCGAAGAGAAAGGCGAAGAGGGAGCTGCCGAGCATGAAGAACGGTCTTGTAGGGCTGAATATGTTTGGATCAATCAAGTGGCTGAAACAGTGTAGAATAACAACAACAACAACAACAACAACAATGCAATGCGGTGGTACGGCAGCAGACGGGCGTGGAAATGTCTCTCTATTTAGTAAGGAAAAGAACGCGGAACTTGCACAGCGCTAGCAGATTTTGATGCATGTAAGTGTGTGTGATGATTCGATTCGAACAAGATCAGCGCAGGAATAGAAGATACAAAGTGGACCAAATGCGATGACATCGCTGGATCACTGCGACAGATTTATAAACGCCCAGTCGCGATACTTAGTCGTGCATTCCAGGGCATTGATGACTACTACCTATCGATCGACAAGACACGAGTAGCACCAAAGGACTAGGAAGTCACGCAATACTTTAATGCAGGAATGGAGTGCTCGCACTAGCATAGCTCTACACCTGAGAGACGCGTATTCTGCCATTCGATCAGCTTAGCTGAATAAGCCTAAGCAATACATCACTACGACGTAGCGCATGCTTACCATGCGGCGGCGTCCTCTTTATTGCACTGCGCTTTGCTCTGGACGGTAGCGACCCACACAACGACCACGACCACTCCAAACACACACAGACAGCAAACTGCAATAGAACGCAAACAGACTCGTCAAGCAACGTCGATTATTTGTACTTAAACGCCGTCGTCGTCCAGTTGCGACTTCCCAAACAGTTGGCGAGTAATCTCGCGCGGCGTCAAATGCTTACAGAAGAGCCCATGACCCCCTCGTCAGCACCTAGTGCTTAGTGGTTTTGGTTGGGTGGGCACCGGCGGTAGCAGCACTGCTGGAACGCCATGGTTGTGTTGTACGTGCGGCAAAGCATGGTCAAATCGTCGTCTCCTCTTACGCAAGAGTACGCAGTGTATCGGCAGCGGAAAACGCGCGGGTCTTTGGCGCACTGGTTGAAGCAGCATCCGTTAAAGCCGAGAAGGTTGTTCTTCTGCTGGATGCAGGTGGCAGACGTGGCCACGTCCTTCTATTTATAGGGGTAACCGGCCGAGCTGCAGAGGTAGTTGATGTTGGCAAGTATGCGTTGCAGTAGGATGCAGTAGGTGGACGAAAAGGTTCTGTAATGCTTCTTACTAGTTCTCTCTCCTCTGCCGTGCTCCCCAAAGCCCTCTGCTCCAGTCATCTATCTCGCACGCATTCTGACTCTACCTGAATACAAACACTATTCTGCTTGTCACTCTGCGTCCACCATTTGCGCACAGCAAGGTTATGACATCATGGCTCCAAATAAACCTCAAGTCACCGGCACACCACTCCGATCGCCTATTCGTGCCCTCGCACCCATTTCCAACATCCAACATTTCCAACAGTTGAATGAAAGGCCGTCAGCCGAGCATGTTGTTGTTCTGCTGGATGCAGGTGGCAGACGTGGCTACGTCCTTCTCTTTACAGGGGTAACCGGCCGATCTGCAGAGGTAGTTGAATGAAAGGCTGTCAGCCAAGCACTTGCGGCTGCAGCAATCGTAGAGCGCGTTCAGCGTTCTAGTCACCTTGCGCGTCTGCTGCGGGGATTCCAATTCCCGCGGCAGACGCGCGAGGTGATCTCGTCGTTTTCACATTCATACTCACTTGCTCTGCAGAGGAGGCTGTTCGGAACGGGCGTATCGTAGACATTCTGGACAGACGAGTCCGCGGAGGACGTGGACGCGACAGCAGCTAGGCAAACAGCGAGGAAAGACCTGACGTGCATCGTTGCTCGAGCTTTGGGTGAGTGGGTGGGTGGAATGGGTGGCGGTGTGCGGTGTGGATGACAAATTGACAAGTGCCGATTGGGGAAGCAGTGCTTCGGTCGGAGTGCGCTGCTGGTATCTGCGCAGTGGCAACTGCATCGGCGGTAGGACTTGGATAGTTTTACTCACGGTACACTAGACGAGAGAGAGGTGTTCTCACTGAAGCACTTTCCATCTTCGCGCAATCAAAAAGAGAACCGTCGGTCCTGATCGGCTGCCTTGCGAGTGCGAACTTGAAAGTGGATTCTCTGCGCACAGCTCGTGCCCATGGCAGAAGCCGAAGCTCAACAACTACAACTGCAACAAAAAGAGCGCTGTGCGTGCTGACGAGATCTAGTGACAAGATCGGACGTCTTAATAGCCCACTCTGGCTAAGAGAGAAGACGTGAGACGCGGACGAAAGCTTGCGCACGTTAGGCGGATGGCGCAAACAGTGAATGCGTTGATGGGTGCGAGCAACTGGCTTCGATACCAACCAACTCCATCGATCGACTCTACGATTGTATTCTGCTAACCCTGTAGTCGTCTTTTCGAGCCGCTCTGATGGGCTGCGTGTACTGGTGGCACCGTAAATAAAGATTAATAAAAAGTTCTTCGGAGACTCCCACCTGCTCTTCCCTTCACCCCCCCCTCGCCCCGCCCCTCCCGCGGCCTCACATTCTAACCCCTCAGAAAACTACCAGCTGCAGCTCCTCTCCCCAATATGCCCCGCGAAACTCGCTTCAACGTAGCCCACGAAATCGACTACGGTCTTACCGTCGGAAGCCGGCACCCGGGCTCGTCATATGTTGTCTCGGTGAACTACCTCTTTTACATCCACTTTGGCCGTGAAGACACCGCAGTTGCTCAACCCACATGCCGCAAAACGGATAATGTTAAGACATTCACGGCACGGCACCGTTCCGTACAGACAACTACGTCCAGCATATGCGCGGGCGGCATAAAAATCATTGGGAGCAGTCCAAGGTTCTGATAAGGGATTCGAAGGCCGGGTACTTTCAGAGGAATGCTCCGGTCCGACATGCCAACACCATTCCTTCTCATTTCGCTGGTAAACAGACACCACTGCAACTCCATGTCAATATGGCTATTGTCGACAATATCATCGGGGACCTGGTATTGAACCAGGACGACGACGACGGTCTTCCAAATGCCTACAGGGAAAGAGCGCTGAGGATCTTCCAGGAAGTAGACCCAACCAAGGTGCAAGACCCGCAATTGGCAGAGACAAAGTACAAAATCTACATTACAAACCCTCGCCAGGTCAACCTGGTCGCCAAGTTCCTTAGCACTGGAGTCTCATTTCACTAAGCAGAAACTCTGGTTACAATGACGAAGAAAGTCAGCGGCGTTGCACAGATAGGCACTTCCAAGGATGAAAAGATCATTCAATACGCTCGTTTTATATTGGTATTAAGTTTGCAACACATCCAGGACATCTTGGAGAAGAGCTGAGCATTCTTTATCGCTTTGGATGTGTCCGCTCACATGTCGACGTCTTACCTCGATATCCGCCTTCGACTCTTCTGGCATGGAGAGATCCTGAACCTGCACCTGATTGGGACCCCGTTTTTAGCAGGAATACTGCAGCAGAGGTGTATTGCCACGCTTCGGCAGTACTGGATGTGGTCTGCCCCCAATGAAGGAACATGGTGATCTCCATTTCAACGGATGGCGAACCAAGGATGACGGGACGCATTGCTCAAGTCGCAAAGCTGTTTGAACAAGCCGCACTATCTGGTTTATATAGCATCCAGTTTGGTTTACATCAGATGGAATTGAAGCTGCGATCGTTCTACGAAGATTTGATGGACGATCAATTCGTGTCACTTCTCACAGCGCTCATAGGATACCTGCGCCGGTAAAATAACTTGATTAACGACATGGGTACGAAATGCCGGACGCTCACTGAAACAAGGTGTGAATCCATGTCAAAGGTAGCCATCTGGTTCAAAATGCACCGTGCGGCTATCATGGAATATCTTCAGGCGAAGATTCCATCTTGTAAGCCGTCTCTTGAATGGTGGGTTGTCCTGATGTTCTTGGAAGATGTGTCCGCATCCGCAACAGCCACGTTCAAGCAGCTGCAACGGGACGACACTTTGGAATCTGAGAAGCACCAAGCGCTTGCGATCTTGTAGGCTTCCTAACAAGAGACGGTCAACGCAACCGAGCCATTAACATCCGGACAATGGGCGGTTTTTAACGCAGACAGCAAAGTAGCCTCCTTCGACGGTTTATATGCGGCCCAGACCGCCGACGTGATAACATTCCTTGAAAATATGACCGGCTTCGTGCTGGATCGCATGCAACATGCCGGGCAAGTCGCGATTGATAACTTGGCATGAAACTTGGCAAGGGACCACTGAACCTGGTTGCTGGGTTGTACCAGGTAGTAACTGAACGAAACTAAAAAAACAACGCTTCCCGTAATATTTTGCCACCGGTTTTACCGCATGAGCTCCTTATGTTGAATGGAAGAGACTTTACTTCGATTTTGCGCGCGCAACGCGAACGTGTGAAGGCTCGTTGGGTCCCTGTTTCGACGCAAGCGACAATGGATTTCATTTAAATCGAGTTTCACGATCTGAAGAAGGCTTACCGCGACGAAGAGCCTTTCCGTAACGCGATCGATGCATGCACTTACTAGACGCCTTACAACAAGGCATGGGAAATTACCACGTGTCATTTCAAGAACTTGGAGAAGTTTTGAGGTGGGCTCGCAAGCACATTCCCAGGGACGTCATCCGTGGAAAGCGACTTCTCCATCCTCAAATGGAAGAAAGATATCCACCGCATGAGCTTGACGGACTTCTCCCTGGAAGGCGTGATGCACGCACT
Organism: Hyaloperonospora brassicae; assembly: GCA_947650285.1. Lineage (NCBI taxonomy): Eukaryota > Oomycota > Peronosporomycetes > Peronosporales > Peronosporaceae > Hyaloperonospora > Hyaloperonospora brassicae. The sequence goes on along the minus strand of CANTFL010001128.1, from coordinate 79,523 downwards.
GCAGTTCAAGCGCCTTCAAAGCCTCACATTCTGATCATCCGCGTTCTGTTTCTATGGAAATTTCGCAGACGTATCCTTCCTTTTACATCATTCTTTTTCACTTTCTTTTTGTGTCGTCTCGGGGTAATCTTCAGTGCCAATACAGGCCGCCGACTTCTTTCGAGCTGATTTGGACGTTCCTTGCCATGTAAATAAGGATCTGCAAATAGCCGTATCTAGGGTCGGACCCCGCGCCGTAAATAGCTATGTTACGGCTAATACGGATTGTGCATTTATAGAGAAGCCTCATCATGAACCAGCAACATGTTAATGGACACCTTATGCGCTGTCTACGCACACCTGATGCGGATACATTTTCGAAGCCGAAAGGGCGCGTCACTCATGAAGCTGAAACCTGGAGCAGCTGCAGCAGGCTCAAAGACGAAGCCAGTCGCGTCATCCGATGGGCAGACGTTGTTAGTCGGCTAATTCATGGTCGGCAGTGTGCTGGTGGAATGGAGATGGCAGCAAGACCTTGAACTATATCACGTGTTGCATCGAGCTACAATTGTACCGATTCGGGTGTTGCTAAGAAGTGGCGCGGTGGGTGGGAGAAAGTGATTTGGTGCTGGTCTGTATACACATAATAATGTACAAAAGTGTCTGTGAAACGCCTGAGCCAGGTCATAAGCGTCAAAGTCTGGGTAGCTTGTCGTGCAAACATCTGTATAGGCCGGGATGCCGCAAAGTCTACCATTGAAAAGGTCGATACAGGAATGCAACAAAGCATCTTCGACCAATCTTTCAGGACCTCTATGATTTCACTTGTCAACGCAGTTTTTCTTACGTAATCTACGTTTCAATATACCGGACACGTATGCTACCGCCGGTCTTCTCTCTCTCTCTCTCTCTCTCTCTCTCTCTCTCTCTCTCTCTCTCTCTCTCTCTCTCTCTCTCTCTCTCCTTCTCAACTCTGCGTCAATCCGCTTCCCTTCATTGGCGAGCGAACCATATGGTACGCATCCAAGCCAATAAAAATCCCGGACCTTGACTTTTTTCTTCCTCGAAATGACCTCTGCCTCGAACTCATCTTTGATACGTGGAATATAGCCGTTGACGCTGCTGTAAGGGTAACACAGCTGTGTGAAACGTATGTAGACGAAGAGGGCAAAGAGAGGGTGTACTCGAAAGAAGTCGTGAACAAGTTCAAAAATTTATCAATTTTTAAAAATGATATTATTTTTTACTACGCGAACTACTTTATCGACCACGTCGCGATCACCTCTTTGAAAGCCAATGAGAGCTCTCTAAGTTAGAGTGCATATTTACATGAAGACATAGACGAGTGAAGCCTGCGCATTCGTTATGATATGGACCATCCAGATCGGTTGTCTTGTTTTAGTCGGGCATTGCTTCACTCTACGACCGCGTGTCGCCTAAGCGCTACTGCCGTTGATAAGATCCTCGCACAGCAATGTGACGAACAGTGCAAGCCTTTTTGTCCGAATCCTATGTCGATTACAAGTGTCGTTGAACATCGATGTCAAACGTGCATATTGCAGAGACATTACGAGACACACATCACTTAGCGACGCCGGAGTATGATTATAGTAGTAAGAGCAGGTACGCGAAGCTTCCTACCTGGTGCCTGAGGTAATCTCCGATCGTACGGATCACTCGACGGCTGTATTAAAATCGGTCTCGAAGTGCCGAATTCGTAAATAATTCGGGTGCGATACTGACTTCTGAATATAATTGCTACGGATCGCACCACCTATAACCTGTAACTTTTTTTGGGCGGCCAAATTTGAAAAATAAAGCCTTTTTTTGCCGTTTCCCCAACCGAGCGCCATTTTAACTCTCCCGTCGCACTTCACACAACAAGCACGCCATTTGCACGTTTTTATCTCCAATCAATGTACTCATGAGTCAACAATCACCAAAATGCCGCGCCCCAACAAATGGCGACGGCACTTGCAGGTTATAAGGGCAGTTGATACGCCCGCAGTGTCATCCAAAATTATTGTATTTCAAGAGCCCTTTTGGCTCTTGAATGAAATCATTCTTTGCGGCTGGCCATTGAATTGTGTTACCCTCGGCTTCATGGCGAACTGATCTTCATCGAGATTTTTTGGGAAGAATCAGGATGCCATTCTCGGAAATTGGATACTGCACGTTCAAAGGCCTCGAGCAGATGGTCCCAAAACCCTTGTATTCGTCTCTCACTGCATCCGCCGCCATTCTCAAAAGAGCTTCTGGTAAACGGACGTATATCGCAAGATCCTGACTAAGAAGGCAGCCGAAAACACCGTGAAGAAGTATCGGTCGCGCCGTAACGTCCCAAATTTAATTTTAACGGATGTGAACGTTTTAACTGCTGCCAAGAATTGTACTTTTAATAGTTTGGCAACAGTGATGGGTTTGGGTATTTTAATGCATCGTTTTTAGATAATAGAGGGCATGAACAGGCAAAACCATGCCAGTTTGGGTGACGACAGCCATTTTTGCACTTTAAGACAACAAAAATGGTTCTTTTACGCTAATACGTCTACTGATTAATGGGGCTGGACGTGAAATTTTTGGCAAAAAATAAAAAAAATTATGTCTACGCGGGAAATTTGGGGCCGCCAAATGTGGCTCGCCGCGAGCCAGAATCAATTTTTTTAACTGTAGGGTCCTATGACTTCGCAAAAAAATTGTCGATACTATAGAAACAAAGCCAGTAGCATACTCTAGCCATCTATAATTTTAGATTTGTGCTTTAAGTAGAAGATGGGGAGGAGTAGCTGAGTGACAGAGATCGAATATTGTTACAGGTTATAGATGGGGCTCACTATAGCACGTCGAAGCCTTGTCTAATCAATTCTAGCCATTTAATAAGTAAATATGATTTTTTTTGATCAGATAGTCAAAGCTGCAAAAGGGAATACTGAAAGAGATATACCATCGTTGTATACTATACGTTCAAACGTGCACATTGGTACGACCACATTTGAAAATATCTATATAGCCGTAGAACGACATCAATTGTCGGTCGAGATGAAGAAGTTGCTATAATTTGGTGGTGTCGGATTGGCCTCGTGAATGAATCGATCACTTCGTGCCACTCCATAACAGTTGTTCACACGCATGAACCTTGCTTGAAGATACATAAATCTGTGACGCGAGCATCGAGTGTTTTTGCAATTATACCGATAAAGTTGAGAAGGTAGCATATTGAAGTGTGAGATCATCGTGTTATTGGCCCGAGGAGGACCGAGGTACATACATCTGTGTGCGCTCTATGTCCTACAGCGCAGATAGCAATGTTGCACTTATCTTCACAGTTTGCAGGCGGCAATTTCAAGATTAACACCAGCATCGCTACCCCATTTAGCGGCTTATTATATGACTGGTTGAACACTCCATTAGTACTGCACGCTCTATCAGCATTCTTCTCGCTTATGTGTCCGCAGTTATCTGCACACCTACCTGCAATAGCACCACGTGTTCAGTCATATCTTTCGTATAATGTCTGCTCTAGTTACATTTGTTCAATCGCCGTCTCACACTGATATATGTCGGTTCTTAACATCTCTCAACCGTTTTAAAGCCCACTTTGACACTGCGCTGTCGCTTTCGATTAAAAACCAAGATATCGTCATAGTGACAGCTACACATGGGTGTAAGGTCAGAGCAGTACATTTGCATGAAAGAGATAGCTTCAACGTGGCTTTTCGGGCGACAATAGCTGTCGCTGCGGGGCTACACTTGAAGAGTCGGCGCACTCTTTTCCTCTTTCAAAATGACTGTCGACCGCAGAAGCCGCAGAGGTGTCCGATGTAAAAGAAGGAGAGAAAATAAAGTAGATATGTACGAATGATCCGAGGCATATATGTGTATATTCGTGCGTCTGGTGTACGTCGTTGGCACAATATTTCTTGCATTGTGTAATGTGTTTTTTATTTACGCAAATGTTTATTGTTTCTTATTGATATGATGACCGCGATATGATGACGAGCTCAACGAATGAATGTGATGTGACAGTACATGTGCTTCGTTGGTCGACCTGAACACAATATGCGGCGCAACATGGCTAACAACAACGGCGCGAAACGACATAACAGCGTTGCGTAAAGTTGGGTATGATCGCTATTGAAGGTGAACGGCGATACTGATAAAGACAAGCAGTATTTTACGAAAAAGACATGAGGCAAAGGTGAAGTAGAGGCTCCTGTTTACTCATGTTACTCGCATGTCAGCTTCGACGATAATGCTGTAACGTTACGAGAAGTCACGGCGTTTTGATTGTAGTGTAAATTATAAGAACGATCAAGCACCAGTAGAACGCTATCATTCTACTGGTGCTTGATCGTTCTTCAGTCGAAAAGTGGCGTCAAGACCACATATTTACGCAGAGGGTGAACGTTCACCGATTCAACTTCTGCGCGAGTTGGCTTCATCGAGATAAAACGAAGCTAGCTGAATGGTCCATCAGTGTTTTGTTGCTTCATACCGCGTCGAAGATGGGCTACACACAAGGCGGCTTTGTTGGAGCTCGTTGGACTTAAAGAATCAGTTTGGATGTGCAAGCTGGAAGTGGTCCGAAGTCAGATTTTCAAGGACCCAACGACGCCATTCGCGTAGCTGTGTCTTGGTCTTGACCAAGTATGTGGCGAACGTCTGCGGAAGCTATCGGGCGCCACATCCATCGTCGCCGCTCGATGGTACTAGCATCAAGTACACCGAGTGATTTAGCTGCTCACACCTAAATCGCTCGGTGTGGTCGACGGGTACCGCTGAACGACACCAGCTGTAGCTGAGCCATTTCGACCTGACACAGGGTACATCAGTACTAAGGCATCCCGAGTAGATCGTGCACGCGGTCAACTTCATCTACACGGGTTGTGCTTGTATCAAGTAACAGACGACGTACAGAGAAGCTCGTACAACGCGCTCAAGCGTCGACGCTGAGTTCATCGTAGTCAACTGACAAATTATACACAATTCCACGTAATGTACAAACGTGCACGTACAACTTTTGTGCTTACTATGTAATGCGTCGACGGAGGACTTCCGCTTTTTCTTTAACTGACGGGTCGTGTCATTGCTGCCTTTCCGGGGGGCTTCACGACACCAAGTGTACGCAAACCAAACGCATTCAATAGTACGGTTCCCGATTCTAAATGACCCACGCAACGCAGGCGGTTCCTAGTAGGCTAAGTAATCTCGAAAAGTCAACGGCTCATAATATAGATGAATCGTCCACCACGCCCGAAAGCACGGGGCGCAGCTGGCGGCACAATCACATATCTGGAGCTTCAAACGTTTGTAGACAGCGATACAAACGTGAACGGCGCGCTGCGATCTCACCGCATACTGTTGCACGAGGAAAGCACTAGTCACGACCGTTTACAGCAGTAGTTCTCCTACGCTTTTGATAATGATGTAGAGAAGTTCCGCGTTTGCGGACATAGACGCTAGGCATGTCAATTCAACACGATCTAGGTATCCTATTTACTTGCTACGTGCATGTTTGCTTGCTACATGCACGTTGCAGAGCGTTTTGGCGCACTGATTCGCGTAGTCACAGAGAAAACGACTAAACGACGATCGATGCTGCAGATCGGTCGTCGTGGCGCTTGAGCTTGAAATCGGCCAGCCACGTGGTCAACTGCGACGCCTGCAGCGCCTCAGAGTCTCGAAGATGCTTGTCTTCCACTGTAAAGTGGTGCCGCGCTTCGAACGCCTCGATCCACTGGGTCAATTTCGACTTCTTCACGACGATAGGCGGCACAGCAGGCGGGTGTTCTGTGTCCTTCGCTTGGCGTCCCGCAACATCCGCTACGTCATGATCTTCCAACTGCAATTGACATCTGGCTTCGAACTCCTGTCGGCGGGCACGGAGCAATCGACTGAGGGTCTCCGCTGTCTCTGTCTTGCTGCAAAGCTCTCGTGCAGATCTCGCATTGCTGTCATTGTCTCTTGTCTCGTTGACGCGTTCCTCTCTATCCTCACCAGCTTCAGCTCGCGCTCGCATGCTTTGGGAACTGGCGTCCTTTGACTGCCTCCCTGATGCGCTTCCAACAGTGCCTAGAAACGAGCGTATGATGCAGCACAGTGCACGGGAAAGCATTGCTGTAGTTCTTATTGCCGTGCTCTTTCTCTCTTGGCGTGTGAAGGTTGGCTACTACAGTCCAGTCGTTGTCTCCCGTTCCTTCTGCTTTGACTTCGATGAACTTTCTTGACATGTGAATGCAGTGAGAGAAAGAGATTCATGGAGCAAACGTGCACGGCTTTCTGTGTATTTAATCTACAAGTGACAAGTGCCTACTCGATAAAGCTCAGTTGCTTGCGCTCGACCGATGGCGAATCCATTTGGTCAATGTCTTTGCTCGTCCTGCGTGCACGCGCTTGACTGGTGACTGAAGCACCTTCAAATTCGCGTACATGTCGTCGTCGGTGCAGCCGCTTTCGCTCTCGGGCTGGTCGTCCATATCATCGACCTCGCCCGGCCGGCCATGCGCACTGGTCGCGCCTCTCTGCATGACTTCTGTCCGAGACGATGCGCCTTTCACAGCTTTGCGAAGACGGCTCACGGTCTGCTGAGTCGAATCGGTCATACTGAGATGCTTGGCCCGCGAGGTCAGCGCGGTGCCAGCCCCTGTTAGACTCAACGATAGCGACGTAAGACGCGAGGTCCAGCGAGAGGTAGATGAACCTGTCGTCTTCTTGTCAGGACACGAGTTCCGCCAGCGGGATCCAAAGCCTCTGTCGAGCTCGTTCCAATCGTCGTGCAGGTCAAAGTCGTCTTGACTCGTGGCCAGAATCGACGGGTTCCTCTCTCTTTCGTAGATGTCGAGTGTTCGTGCACGCGTGGGAGCCATCTTCGGCTGGAGCTCGTAGAATCGAAAGTGAGAGACTCGAGGCCGAAGAGAAGGCACGGGATGATGAAAGCCCCATCATCGCTTCGAGGACGAAAGGCGCCCCGCACCAGGTGGTAAAAATCAGCAGCACAAGTAACGCCGCAAGCGGATGGTGTCAGAACGGAGAAGGTGGACAATACGCCTCATGAGCGACGAGACGTATCACGCTACTGACGCATGACGCGACACGGATGTGATGAAGGATGGGCTGGCTGGCTGACTGCCAAAAAGCACTCACTCTATGCAGCGCGGCGTACATCGCCGACGCAGTGCAACTTGGCCATCGGTGACATGCACGTCGTCTATGTTGCGATACAAGTTCGGTTGTGGGGTCCGTTATTTGGTCGAAATGTCGTTTTGCGATCGAAAACATGTCGCCGAAAAATGAGTAACCTGTCGGGTTGCCAACCGCGCTGCTGGGTAAGTGGGGACGTGGGTGAGTGGGTGAGTGAGTGGAAATGGCCATCACCGCTCGAGTCGGGCTGTTTCGTTTGCTTTCCTACTGACTCGTGCAGTCAGCCTGTCTTGCTTTTTTTGACAGGACAACGGTAGCATCGTGGGAGTTACCTGACTGTTTCGAGGGTCGTGAAGCCAGATCGGTGCATGATCGAGAGCTGAGAAATCGTCACCAACACCACCACGATGCGATGAAATGAATGAGACACCCTGGAGCGCAGACAATGGGTCATGTGCCTGCAGGATCGATGCCTCGCTGCCTCGCGCAGAGACACGCGCCCCCTCGACAGTGGATCGGCACCCCGCAACAAGCAGACTGTCCGCGAGCGGGCATTGCCAGCACAACAAATGATGACCAGGAGAACCGCTCTTCGCGCGGTGGCGCCCTCATTCACCATAGATAGCAACCCCGGATAGTTAACTCTTCATGGCATGGGTACTGTTGGTCGATAACGTTCCTCAATGTACCTCACCTTCAACAACAGAGACACGCGCTCCACATACGAAATGCAAGCGAGAAAAGAAACGCAGATGTCGATTCGTCTGGACTGTACCTTTCTACCCTGCGCTCTTGACCCATGTTGTTGTGCCGGCGACGCTGAACGGCGAGAGACATCTCAATCGCGTGATGTGCTTTGGGTCCGAAGTGCCGCTCTAGCAGCGAGATGGGCAAGCGGTCAAAGTCGCTGTTAACGGCTATTTGACACGTCTAAATAAGATACAGGCGAGACGAGGCTGAGTGCATGGTAGCGATGCGGGCGGAACTCGTGCTGCTGTGTGTCGTGCTGTTCGGTAGCGCGATGTCGCAGCGGTCTGCTCGAGACTTGGACATTGCTCACTTTCTTCAGGAGCGAGCGGCCTGGCACCCCATGTGTCTTTATGCTTTCGATGACCTTGCTACGAACGCAGGCACTACTGTCATGAATCGCGTTCTAAATAACGCTTGTCCTTTCGATGCTCTCGAAGCTGACGGTGAGCTCGTAACGAGCTTGAACACTGCGTCTACTTTCTGGCAGCTAGGAGTCCACCTCGCTGAGGATCCAAGCAACGACACCGAGCGGGTGCAACTCTCGTCAACGAGCACGGTTTCGGCTCGTGACTTCTTCACGACGGCAGCTGTTCGGAATGACACAATGATCAACTCGGGTGTGACATTCGAGATGGTCATCAGGCGCCGTGCCGTAGCTAACCGCAGCATGACGCTATTCTCCATCGCCAATGAGTACGACAGCTGCGTGGACCCTGGCTTTCGCCTCGACTTGAACGAGCATCAAGTGCTAGCGTTTGTGTACTTCTTACCCGTGCTAGAGGACGGTGGCGAAGCAGGAGTTGAGGCGTGCTATGAGCAGCGGCTCTTTTCAGTGGACAACTCGGCAGTATGCCAACTTCCGCCTCTCCAAGAACCTGTTGAACGAACGCCACCTGTACAGATCATTGTCACGTTGGATCCGTCAAGCGACAGAGGCATGTGGAAAACCGACTTCTACATGAGCTACACGGATCTCGAGACAGGTCAACGAGTTGATTGCGTCGTGCACGATGAACAGCATCCACCCGACGCTCGGATCCTCAACAAACTCGTTGAAGGTCGGTATCGACTCTACGTGGGCAACAGCCCTCGCAACGTTGCTGCGCCACGACAACGGAAGCGTCTGGCCCCTGCGCGTGACATTCAGCTTCTTGGAAACACAAGTCATCTGAACGCTACCGAGCGGCTCCGTGCAAAGCTGAAGCAGAAACTGATGAGGATCAAAGGACCGCGTTTGCCAAAGGCTATGCGGATCTTCGGGGACAACTCGCTATCGCTGGACATTTTAGGAATCACGTTCCCACCGCTGAATGAGGACACGCCACTAGCTTATCTCCGCAGCAAGCTTGCAGAATTGAAGCAGCAGCATGGCGACGAGATCGTCGACTACCTCGTATCGTTGGTACAACAAAAGATGAAGGATCCTGTCGTTGCACAGCAATCCACATCATCGAGCGATCAAAGTCGTAGCGGCAGTGACGACTTCTCGAGAGCTGCGCTTTTCCAAGGTGCAGCCAGCGCGACGTTTGACGTCTTTCATTTTGCCATCTACCGTCGTGTGGTGTCGGAAGACCAAGTGCATGCGATTACAAAGCAGCGACTGATGCCATCTCGAGAGTTCCCATCGAGAGAGCAAACAGTGCGAATGCGTGAGGACACCACCGTCCTTTTGAACCTCACGATGCTTCATGGCGTTTACGATGACTTGCGCTTAGAGATACGTGACCTACCCGAGTTTGGACAGCTGCTGCTGTATCCGAACAAGACGAAAGTGACTCGGAGCAACCAGCACGCGTTTCGAGAGCTACCGCTGGTATACCAGCGCAGCATTTTTTTCGACCACAGGTCGATCAAAATAACGAGAACCTTCCGTTGCCAAACCCCGTGGCATTTTCACGGAGGCTGATGCCATACGCGACGGTCAAGTTTGGCATTGCCAACAGTTTGGCAGGACGGGTCGTCAACAAGAGCATCGAAGCGAAGTTTGATATATTCGTAGATGCGGTAAACGATGCCCCACGTCCTCGGAAGTATGCGCTGGAAGTTCACATTGAGGCTGGTGTTCCTGTTTCTTTGAATTTGGAAGGTGATGATAGCGATGGATCTCCTCCAGCCATCACGTCAAATGCCAGTGTACCGGAACCGAAGGATCTGCTGTCGAGACTCACGTTTCGAAACGCAACAGTCGTTGTCTCGAACCTGCAGATGCTGAAAGTCGTGCGACTGCCGCAGTTTGGCACGTTATTTGATTGTAGAGTCCGCTGTAGTGCGTTGGATGTCGAGCAGAACGAGGATCGACAGTCCTTGTCTCCCAGTCGGATCTATCGAAATAGTACGTACATGGAAAACGCAACGCATTCCACTCACCTACTGTACATCTATCGCGGCTTGGAACAGAACAAGTATGTGCGGAACGAGAATGCTTCCTCCGTAGTTGATCAGCTGTGGTACAGATTATCGGATGGAGAACCTGGTGTGTTCTCAGCAGTGGCTAAGGTCAGCTTCATCCTCGAGAATACAACGAGTCGTTCAGTAAACCTCAAAGTACTTGCAGCCGTCCAAGTTGAGGAAGACTCGCTCCGAGTACTGGATCTGCTCACGCTAGATCCTCTGGCTGCATTTGCCAATGTCGCAACACGACTCAGAGTAACAACACTGCCACGGCATGGAACTCTTTTCCAGTACAACAATCAGGACAGCGGCAATATCAGCGTGCTTGGTGTACCCTTCGAGTCTGTTGGACCACGCATCTCGACGCCCGGAGACACTGTTTCAGACTACCACGGCAAGGTGATCTACGCGCCTGAACTGGATTACTTCAACATGGAGTCGAACATGTCGCTCCGAGCTGCAATCGGCGTTGACTACTTCGAGTACCAAGTCCTCCACACGACGGTCCCGCGTAATACCTCGCTGCTGGTACATGAAAAGTCACCGAGCGCATCGTATGTCAATGGCTCAGTAGTGCGCAGAATCGAGTTGGGAGTTGTGAACGTGCCTGACGCCATAGTTGTGCTTCCTCCGTTCGCATTCACTACCAACTCGTCGTTCGACAAGCCGGTTGCAACACCGATTGCGTTCGGGGACCCCGACAGCACGGACTTGGACGATCTGTATCAAGTGAACCTCGAAGCCGTAGACGGCGTATCGGAGTTCGAGCTGGGGTTTGCTATCACCAACGATGACATCATGATCTGGTGCTCCTTCGGGCGCCCGTGCACACTATTACGAAGCGCAAATGGATATTTCGTCAACACGAGCTCAAGTCCGAGCAATGAGCTGCGGTTCCATATCGCTACGCAGCTCTACGATCCTTCACACATTCAGGTTATCGGAACCAAAAGCGTACTCAGTGAGGCGCTCTCGGCGCTCACGTTTCGCGACTTGTCGGGTATCGCCAGCTCCCACGCAGTAGAATTCGTGCTGTGGATCAAGCGAGTCGACAAGGAAACGAGTGCTGCTGACGCGCGTGAATGCGAAGTTGCGTTTACAGTCACTTTCCCGACAAACGATCGAAGTGACTCGATCGCTGAGGAGAACGTGGTTTCCATGTTGACCTCAAAACTGAAGCGATACATCTCCACTCTGCTCGTCCTCCTTGCGGGATGGTTTGTCTGGTCAAGTTCGTCCTGCAACTCCATCGGACTCTGTTGCTGCTGCTGTTGCTGCAGTCGAATGCGTAAGAAGCAGCGACAGAAGCTTGAGCAAAAGCAGCGGCTGTTCCAGGCGCAAGTGGCGCAGAATGACTATGAGTACTCGGTGCTGCTCATGGATCTAGCGGACTTGCTTCTGGCGCCAAACTTGCGGGTGAGCGTGTGTCTGCTAAAGTGTTGTGTGGACGCTGACGCCTGTCAGACGCAGGCAGAGATGCTGACGCAGGCGTTTGTACTGCGAAGTCTACTGCCGGTGCTAGAAACCGAACGCCAGGGAACGCGATTTGTCTTCCAGCTTATTGCAGCCGAATACTGCGCCACTACGAGCGAAACGCCGCGAGTTCGGCGTTACAGATTCCTACGAGGGCATAGCACCGCTAGCAAAGCGCTTGCTTGTTTCTGCCGTATCGTGGGAAGCAAGTGGACTGCACAAGTGCTGGTGCAAAGTGATAACACGGCTCCATCAGATTGCAACGACACCGACTTGGAGCTCGAACGTCTACTCGATAGACTCGTCGTGCACGTCGAAGCACTTCCAACTGAACTTGTGATCTTATGCCGCGCGTGTGCCAAGTTGTTCCAGGAAGGCGAAGCTGCTCAAAGTCGCGAGCTGGAACTGTATGCAATGCATCTTGTGTTCTTCAACCACTTTCTCGGGCCAGCGCTGCTGTTTCCACGAGAGACCGTGTCTGGGTTTAGTCCGTCACCAGAACTGCAAACCACGTTGCAAGCTGTAGCGCATGAACTTGCAGGCTTCGCCGACCAATGGATCACCTCCACCACCATGAACGACAGCTCGCGATGTCGAAGCACCAGCACTGACAGTCTCCTCGGGACCATCTCATCCGGGACTCGAAACGCTGCAATGTGTCAAGACAAATACGAAGCGGTGCTCGAAAGGATCTCGCAGTCGGCGACACTTGCAAGCACATACGATCCGAACGAGACGAAAGGCGACATTGACTGCGAGCTCATGGGCTTTTGCCTCATGAACATCCACAGCTTACTCGACAGCTACGACCTCGACTTCAAGCAGCAGATGCTTCAGACTCAATCTGCAACAACTGTCAAGCAGACGCAAGACACACTCGCCCGTGTATGCCGTCTACTAAAGGCACTTGGTCAGCCACTCGCTGGCATGCACGAGTACGTCGAGTACGCACGACCAGAACTGTTGACCGATCCGCTGCTCTGGACTGGCTTTAGCTTCGAGGAATGGCGAGAGAGCGCACCGATCTCGAATCCGTCTGTGCCACGTGCATTCTCCACGTCAACGACGCAGTGAGCAGCAAGTACACACCTTTGTCGTCACGGAGCAAGTGCTCCTGGAACAAGTCGGCAGCTCTCCTGTACCACATGACGTGGACTACCTCGGCACATGCTAGCAAAGCAGCACGACGACAAGACCAGCACGACGACAAGATCAGTACGACGTTGAAGTTGCAGTGGTGTCGGATGTTCAGCGGTCGGTCGGGTGTTTTTTTTGTTCACGTGTGACAAGTCGACGCAAATGCGACACGTCGATTTTGTCGTGATGACGGTTGCTGCAAATGTCGCTGTCTAATCGTTCGGAACGAACAGAAAAAGAGCCACAACGTCGCATGTCGCCCGAATGTCGTCCACTACAAGAGCTCGTCGACCCCATGACGAACAACGACGACGACGGCCCTGCACGCCCCTTGTTGAGCGACCGCCTGCCGCTGCTGTGTCTCAAGGCCGAGTACGCAGGCAACGTGAATGCCAACTTCACGCACGGCATCGAGTTGCTCGACACGCGGTACGCAGCGCTGCGACGCGTGCGCGGGGACGGCAACTGTTTCTTCCGGAGCTTTATCTTTACGCTGTGCGAGCATTTGCTGCCGTCGCGAGGCGCAGACGACAGCAACGCAGCGCTTCGCAGTCGCATTCAGCACAAGATCCAGCAGAGCAAGAGTGAGCTCGTAGCTCTCGGGTACAGCGACGTGGCGATTGACGCGTTCTGGGAGACGTTTGTCGAGTACTTGGCGGCTATGGAGACGCGATCGCATGCAGAGCTGGTGCAGGACTTCCAGACAGAAGGCGGTGAAGCGGAGTACCTCGTGTGGTACATGAGGTTGCTGACTGCTGGCTACATGAAGAAGAACGCCGAGAGGTTCCAGCCCTTCATTGACGGACTCTATCCGGGGCAAACGGTGGCACAGTTTTGTTCGACAGAGGTGAGGGGGATGTCGACACGAGCGGCGGCAATGGGCGGATAAACGTGAGTGAGTGAGTGACTGAGAGTGTGGTGTTGTCGCTCTTGTTGACGGTCTCAGGTGGAACCGATGGGCAAGGAGTGTGACCAGCCGCAGATTGCAGCCTTGACCGAAGCTCTAGAGGTGGGCGTGAAGATCGAGTATCTGGACGGAAGCGCAGGTCCCGGGGAACCACTTCAGAGCTACCTGTGCTCGACCGTGGATGCAGCCGAGCGACAAGTACCTGTCTTCATCACGCTTTTGTACCGGCCGGGACACTATGATATCTTGTATCGTCGAAAAGATGGAAACAAGTCCGAGCACGCGACGTGACGTGATGTAGTCGTTGGAAACGCTGTAGACGCTTGACAATTACCATGACTACCTTGCAACTTTGTCTTGCACTTTTATCAACATTTTGGTATGATTTGCCGTCATTTGTGCGTACGGGCAAAGAGGCGACTTGAACGGGTTGTCATCAAGTCGTCCAAGTCGTCCAAGTCGCCTCTTTTCCCACATTCTTCTTACCACCTGCATCCCGAAAAATGATACCAACGACTCGTCCGTTCCGGGCCTTACTTGGTCTTGTTCACAAGTGCCGCATCCTCCGAAGCAATCGAGTGCGCTGCACTGCACAGCTGCGCCACATTCGTGAAGGACTTGCACACACAGGCGGGCAGGCACACGTAGTAGCACAGCTGCGGCAACAGTCGACACGAACGAACACACAACGCCAGGCAAAAATAAGTCAGCAACACGTCGGCATATAGCTGCTGCACACTGTCGACCACAAGTGCGCGCGTACCTGCATCACAGGGACATTGATGACCGGTATCATCAGTGCAGGATCAAAGTGGAGCACGTAAAGCAGAATGTAGAAGAGCTCGGCGCCAACACAGCAAAAGCCAAAGAACGGGTAGCAGCCGTAGTAGAAACGCAACAGGAAGTTGCGCTCCGCGGGGACGAGCTTGTGGTGGCCACGAGACGAGTACATGTGGAACCAGTGGCTCGAAAAGTCGAGGACCAGGAGGAAGATGAAGCAGACCATGTACTGCGGGTACAAGTGGGACAGCACGACCAACAGCCCCGCCGTCGAGCACCGATCGGTCACCATGTCCAGCACCGCACCAAACGACGAGCCTGTAATCGCCCAGCACAAACGTCAAACAGTCCACCCAAGCGTCAGTTAACCAGTGCATCAGGTTGCATCGTCCATCGTCAGTAAGTGAGTAGCTGTCCCTCGGACGAACGCAACAAAACTAAACTCCTCGTTTTGCGTTTTAGAGAATTCGATCCCACGTACAAACAAAGTCCTATTACAAACAAAAGTACCGGTCGTACATTGATCGCAGAGACGGGCAAAAAAGCCGTCAAAGTAGTCGCACGTGAAGCTCAGGACGTAGCACAGGACACTCGCCTTGTAGTTCGAGTGGGCAATCGCCAGACTATACAGCGACAGCAGCACGCGCATGTAGCCAATGAGGTTCGGCACGTACAAGAGGACGGCCGTCGCCGTGCGGCGTTTGCCCTGCAGCTCAGCCATGACGACGAGCTCTCTACTGCTGGAGCGACTCTTTTTTTCTTGTCCTCGGCATTGCGCTGGTCAGGAGCAGAATATAGCGTGGTCGACCTCATTTTCGAGCGTCCCATTGTGTGCGCGTGTCGTACGTGTCGTTTTCGTATAGCTTTCACGAAAGTTATTTATGCGCTCGAGGAGGTTTAGTGTGTGGTCCACACGACCCCCACGTCCCACTCCCAGCGTCGTCGTCGACAGCACCAATGGCCGCTCCTCCAGAGCTGCTGCGGCTGTACCCGGACGCCTTGCGGGACGCACATGCTGCTGCCTACGCGCTGGTGGTCGTAGCGCCAGTGACTGCACTGGCGTCTCGTCTGCTGCTGTATAGAGGGAAGAAGACGACGCCTGTGCAGGTGTATCTCGTGTCGCTTGCGGTCCCGACGCTCGCCCTGTGGCTGCCAACGGTAGACGACCATTGACCGCGCATTGTGTTGTCGTGATCTTCAAAGCTGATAAACGAGTGGTTCGGAACGTGGTAATTGATATTGGTGTTCTTTTGTTGTTGTTGCGTGTGCCCGTCTTCGGGACGTACTTGTGCATTGGTCGGATACTTTGCCCAGTGGATGTGGCCCGAAGAGAAGAACGTGTATCAATCGTTGGGGGTACGTGCTCGGCAAGTTGGTCCGAGCACCTGATAGCTTTTTGTGTACTGTTTCTTGTTGTCCGGACACTTGACGCGCGATGGTGGTACAATTTGTGCTGTTGTGATCAGATGAGTCGCTTGGAGACGCAATATCAGTGGGCACAGAAGTACGCTTTCTATCGGAAGCACTTTCAACTCGGCACTATGACTCGTGAAGCTTGGCAAAAAATTGACGCGGCGTATGATGTGCGTGGAATAGTGTGAAGGAGGTCTTGGATTGCAACTGTAGAAACATGGCTGACGTTTTGTTTCGTATGTGGTGGCTGTGTCTCCATGTTATTTATCGATCGGCTGTCTTGGATCAGAATATATACAGCGACAAAGCGCGCTACTTGTACGACTTTTGGGGTCCCGGCAAGAACATGTCGGCACACGAGACGATATTCAATATCGGGCTTTTCTACCTTCTTTGGATGGCTATCATGTACGAAGGACCGATGCTAGGCGATGCGTAGGGAAGTTTGTATCTTGCCCGACTGATCGCTCCTGCAACGGCCACTGCTGCTGCCGCTGTTGATTTGTCGTAGCTACGCAGTAACGACACCCAAGGCAACTCAAGCCGCTAGCAAATTGCCGTTTGTGGGCCTCATGATTGTAGGTGAATGCGAGACGGTGGACGTCATGTTCTACGTATGCTTGTTCGGGGCTGCAGCTGATATTTTATCGTGCAATGGTCGTAGCTCATGTGCATGGAGATTGCAGTCCAGTTGACCCGCTACGACCCGGTGATTAAGGAACTAGCGCCGTTTACAACACCGCGTGAGTTTTTGTTGTGGTGTCACTGGTATTTCCCGATTCTCCTGTTCGCGACGGTCTTGATGAAGAAGGTGTTCTTCATCGATATGGAGAAACACCACCAGCGGATACTCATGTACATGCTGGAAAAGAACATGGTGGGTACCTGACTCTATCTAGCGGCGATGAGCGGGCATGAAGTCAGGATTGCTGCGTTGCCACGCACTGACAATGTGTGTCCGTTTGTATGCAGAAAACGGTCGAGGAGCTCCGAAGCTTGAATCGGGAACTGATGCCCGAATCCGCACCAGTCAATAACGACTTGAAGAAAAAGCAGAACTAGCTGTGAGCGATCGCACGCTGCTCGTTGACCGACCTCGAGTGATGGACGGCGCTCCTCATGCTATAATCTCCAGTCTCGACTGACAGCGAGTCTGCTCATGTCGTGCCGGTTGGCTCGTCCGAGAGCTGATTGCTTTGAAATGGCAGTTGTGGACGTTAGTGCATTTGATGCCAGTCGAATGCTCTGTATATGGGACGCAGAACGGACCGGCGTCGTCGTACCACCAATGTCGTATCCGGTATGTGACAAGTACTACGCTGACGTTTGCAATATTTCGGTCGCGAACGAAACGAAACACAGTGGCGGTCATCTCGGTCGCCTTTATCGTTGTTTCGTGTTGATGTCCTCAGCATGGTAGCATCACTGCGTCTGTACGGTACAGCACGCCAGGAATAAGTGAACAACGCATCACATCATTTACGGGTAAGTTTCGTATCGTCCGCACTTTCAGACAACACCTGTCTCGGCGATGTCGATCGCAATCCTCTTGTTCCGATGAACAAGCTCAGTGAAAAGGGCCGATCGGTCATGAGCGGAAAGTAGCAGACGAAAAAGTCATGCTCACGTCATGCCCACGTCATTAAACTTTTTGTTTGCTCCTGCCCTTTTCTAGACAAAGCACTGCGTCGAGAATAAATCACAAGACGCAGCTCCTTTTCACCAGTGTGTGCATAAGTATTCTGGTAGTTGAGCAGATCATGGTAAATTAGTATCTTTCGTTATCTCGGGACATTTCAGCAAGTATTTCCATCACTATTTTCGAATTCGTGGGTCTCAGCCATGCGAACCCTTCATCTTTACACATCAAACGTGTCTCGATAGTCATTCGTGCCAGCAGGAGCTCATAACCAACAGGCTCAATCAAGCTTTTCCTTTGCAGTCGGGATGTGGATGACGTTGACGCCTGTCACCTTCAGTAGCGTCTCCGGCGACCGTAGCACGCGCACGAGTGTCTCAAACAGACGCACTTCGTCTTTCAAATGCCCCACATACTGCTCGTGCCGTGCAATGTAAATGCCTTCCACGAGTTCGAGCACGTCTCCGGGGTCTGGTAGTTCGTCATACTGGATCCGGAATAGCTTGCCGCGGAAAAACACCTTGACAGCACTGCCCACTGTGACTACCACAAAAACGTACACAGCCGTGAGTCCATATGAGCTAATGCCGAGTGTCGTCAGTCCTTGCACGATTCGATCCGAGACTGCAACGATGCAGAACGGATAGGTAGCCGAGCAGTAGTTTGAGCCACGTGAGCTCTTGATAGGCTCAATGTTCCACCACGTTGACCCACCCAATGAGTGTTTGCTGATTGTCACCGAGCGCATCTCAGTAGAACGCCGGAGCACGCCATTACTTGCTGTGAGCTGCACGACAGCAGGTAAGAGGTCATCAATTTGGACAGAGGGCAGCGTCGTGCTTTCATCATCTGTTAACGTTTGTTTGATCATTGGAATCAGTGCGTTCCGATGCTCGTCAGTCACTCTGGTTGAATATTTGGCTGTAATCACTTTGCGATCAGTAGGACCAGGGCGCGTGAAAGCAAAGGTGATGGCCCACTTGAGCGTCTTCGTGGACTGTAACTGCGTCACAAGTAGGTCCATACGCGGGGGAGAAAGCCCCCACATGTTGTTGGAAAACACATCAAACTCAATGCACTGCGTCGATGCGCTATCCGTATTGAGGTCCACCTCGCACGACGGACTGTTACTGTCGCTGCTTGAGTACAGTTCGTTCATAGTTTCCTTTTCATCCTCAATGCCGAACGTGACAGTCGTCAACGTCACGTTATTTGCGGTTGTGCTGGGGTTGATCGAGCTGAACATTGCCAGTGGACCGACGAGGCAAATCAGCAGAAACAACAGCATCACACCCGCCGACATCATCTTTGTCTTCATCGGCTGACGATTCTTGCCTTGGAGAATGTCTGCCGCCTCAACTCGACTCTTCATGATGCCCTTCACGCCAAACACATGTGCCACAGTGTCTTCCAAGAGAATCCAATGCTGCCAACTGAGCGACGTTTTCATGCACAAGTAGTCCAGCAAAGCCCGCATCTCGAACAGAAACGGCGCCAGCATCATCAAACCAAACAACGTCTCGCTGATTGCTGTCACACTTGTGGCTTTAGCGTAATTGTACCGGCTGCCGAGATACGCTGGGTACCCACAACGTATTTGTAGTGCACCCAACCAGAGGTAAACACACTGGAACAGGTAAAAAGCCACAAGCGCGGGTCGTTGCTGGAAGTAGATGTTGCTGACACTCGGAAGTAAGTACCACACGGCCAAGTGGAGCACGAACGTGTACGAATACTGCAGTATCACTTTGGATTGCAGCGACGAGCAGACATAAGCCACTCGATCCCATACGATGAAGATCAGCTCGGTCAACACCAGCAGGACGAGATTGCCGGAAAGTAGCGACGATGATGACACTCGGCTATCTGCATCAGCTACCGACGTATCGCTCGAATCTGCCTCACCGAGTTCCTTGTAAAAGATGACCGCATAAATCGACGACAGCAGAAGCACGGACAGGGACGCGGTGTAAAAGTCGCGGCCAGGTTTTTCGCCCGTGATAGCCACTTGTATATCCTTATCCCATTGGGCGGGCGGCTCGCAAATGACGGTCTGGAAATACGCGTGTACTTTGGGGAACCTCTCAGCAAGCCATGACTTCTTTGCGCCAGCGTGGAATCCATGCTCTGACGCGTTTGCGTCCATCTCTATCTGTTTCGAGACAACGATGTCTTCTCCCATACTAGGAGACCGAGGCGAGAGACCAGAACACTCGTTCGATCGACGTGACGAGGGAGAACGCGCAACAGTATCATCGAAAGCGGCAGTCGACGCCGACTTCTGATCCGCCTCCAGCTTTTCTTGCTCGAGCATTTCCTCTATCACTTGAGTCGCAACTTCGTTGCATAGTTCCGAGTTGTTCACACAAGCAGCACTGACACCCATCGACGCCCTTCTCGCTGTCAAAAGGTGTTTGCTGCTGCGTGGCGAGGTGGACTCGTGACTGCGCAAGCTTTTGGCTTGCTTGAGCTTTTTGCTGTTTACCGGGCCGTCGTAAGAGAAAGCGTCATCGATCGAGTCCTGTGAAGAGGGAAAAGATGATCGCAGCTCGCGCATCAGCTCAGACTTGTACCGCGATGATGCCTGATCGTCAACGTCGTCTCCACTATACGCTTCGCTCCACAATCCTTGCATTCGAAGTTCTCGTCGATGCCACAGCAGAAGAAGCATGACGTAAAAGTCCCATTGGAGACCATCATACACTGACGTCACGTTGGCGATCGCAATACCATCAAACTTGTACAAGCCAAGTAGCACCATTGGTTGGATGGACCTGGCGTTAGTGGCCGCATCAGTTGCGGTCGTGCAGTACGGCTCAACACTCGGGTAAAAGTAGCCACGGTTCGTCATTCCAGTACAGAAAACTGACAACTGGAATACATACCGCAGCCCAATAATGCAGCACGACTGTCAACGTAATCACAACTCTCGTCAGCTGCCATGGTCGGACTCGATTCACCTGACATGTACGTACGTAAGCAAGCAAGTGGGTCCAAATCAGCGGAGATGGGCGTGGGTTCTCAACAAGCAAGATTGCAAAGGCAGAGACCACAAAGACCATGTTCAGGAAGTCCGCCTGCCAACATAAAAACACCGAATGAGCAAATGCCTCACGGCCGACGTGTGCGCTAGACTAGCGTACCTGTACAGTAAAGCAAATAACCAGGGCTAAGCAGCAGATGCTCGCACTTTCGCTGCGGGCCCCGTTGATGGCGAGTTGTGCGATCTCGAGCAGGGAAGGCTCGTGAAAGTCATCTTCTTCGTATGGAGTCGTCTCCAGTTTAAATCCAGCGTTTTGGATATTGTACAAGAGCCTGTACGAGGGAATTCGCCACACGAATGCGCTCTTGTCGTCAAACTCTTCATCTTCAGGGTCACCGAGTGTGCTTCCATCTCCAGTCACACTGCTCCACTCACTCTTGCTTTCATCGTAGTTTGCCTCGACTTCGCCACCACAATGTGGCAGCTTCGTATCCATAGGATTTGGCAGTTGACGGTCCTTGAGGCAGTTGATGATGCTGTCATCTAAAGAGTCGCGAGGAGCAGCAAAAGCCAAGGCCGACAGAAACATGTTGAACTCCTTTGACAGCTCCGACTGAAACACGTACTTCATAGCTCCGCGACGGCAAGGATGGTGCACAACAATCTCGAAACAGTAGAGTGACGGCGAGACGTCGTCAAATTGCACCTTCGAGTCACTCAGTTTGAGTGAAGTGACATCGCGCCATTTGAACGAGGTTTTCAGGCGTTTCCTGTGTTTGCGACTGCGGTGCATGAGCGCTCGTTCTTCGTCTTGGTAAAACACCAAGTGACTCGAGTCGAGCACTACATACCGGTGGAGGTACCTTGCTTTCATCCAGGAGACCAAGAAGTCAAAGCGAGGGGCAGGAAGCTTTTCTCGACGATACTTCATCCAGCCAGCCGTCGTGGTGCCACTTAGGTTCAGCGAGTACGTTGCGATGGGGTCACTGGCGGAACTATACGGACCTTCTCCCAGCCGGGAAACAGCACACACCTTAAACTGATAACTCGTTCCTGGACGGAGACCTTCGATCCTGGCCTCACTACGGTCGCCGCTGATTTCCACAATATCTCCAAAATCACCAAGGAGTGTCAGCGACGGAAACTGCTGCCTTGAAATGCGGTAGTAGCGGATTTTGTGATAACTGTATGCTGGCTTCTCCCACGAAATCGTTGCCGAATTTTGAGTTCGATCGGTAGCAACAGGCTTGGACGGTGCCATTGGCGGCAAGTTGTGGTGTAGTCCCAGAGCAATGTCCATAAGCTCTTCGACCTTGTGAACGAGCTTTGACACGATCATTTTGAGACGCTGAATAGCTGCGTTCTTGTCCCTCTTCATTATGTACCACTGCTCCGTTCGTCGTCGGTAGAAATCGCGTACGATGGCTTCGCGCCGGATCGACGCACTACTTTGCTCGCTGGCTAGGATTGCAAGTGCAATTTGATACGTTGGCGCAGCAACGATCTCGCACTGGATCGAGATCAGCACGAAAAGAGCAATCAGCCCATAGGGAGTCTTGTTTGCATCGACACCCAGAAGATTGGCCACAGTCATACAGCTATCGTCGTCGCTCGCTTTTGTCCCAATGACGCACTCACTTAGGGCAGCATAGACAGTGGGCACGTTGATGATAGTAATAACAAACAAGTGGGCCCAATTCCACTTGCGCATATACTGGATCCACAAATTTGACGGCTCGCGCGCTTCATCCAGTCGGTACAGCATCATCAGAGCACCCAATAAATATGCGACGGACACGACGCCGCCATGCTTTGCGCCAAACACGAAGACCAGGAAAAGAAGCAGGGGTAACCAGTTTATAAGAAAAGCATGCTCGAGGAAGTACCAAGCATGCTTTCGTGTGAGCATGATATACATAGTTACTTCTGAGGATATCACGGGACGTATTGAGCCCGTGCTCTCCGCACTCTCTCCAATGAACCCACCGCCGTCATTCGACTTGTGCACAAATGCTGTTTCATCGACCACATCTTTCTTGTCCTCATCTTCGGTGAGTTTTTCGGTTTTTTCGATACCTGGCAGGATATACACGCCCATCAGCGCCACAAAGTCTGCCATCGCCGCCCACTTGTGTTGGTTGCTTGGCACCAACCATATCTCATAAGTATTCGACATTTTCTGCCACGGGAACGTTTCCTCCATTTTGACGTTGAGGAACGGGGGCAACCACAACATGATCGAATACTCTAACACAACTACTACGGAAAGGAGCCACGCTAAAGCCCACCATCGTTCACAAACTGTCGAAGGGTATGCGAACATCATACTGCGCACGACCAGTAGATACATTATCGCGATAACGTCTTGGTGGACGAAGCACGACACCGTCAGTAAGAGCATCACTACGTTCACGGATGCTGTGCTCGCATACGTGGTTCCAAACCTGCGCAGACAAGAGATGAAGGTCTTGTCATCAGAAAAGGATGGCGACTGAGGTGCGGGGTTCAGCCGCCTACTATCTTGTTCGATCTCGAAGTGTCTTTTCGAAACGGGAGATAGAGCACCGTCGTTATCATGCGTGCTTGCCCGAGCTCGATCGTTATGATCACTGTCGTCAACGACTTCGCATGAAGACGTCCGGTCGTATACATCTGCATTTTTTGCTATATAGCTCGCGTACTGCTCTTCGAATCGCATAGTGGACTCACCCAATTCGAATATATGACGTATCGACGACGACGAGTCGACGTACTGCGCCATACGCTGTAGTAAGCACATGAAAATAATCAAGAAGTCCCCAGATAGCAAATCCCACAGCGCAGACTTTCCTACGTTGCCTCCATAGCGATCGTTTAGGCGGATCATTCCAACCCAGTCGCTGTTTTCACCAGATCCAGGCAGCACGTTGCTATTCCCTGTGCCTGATTGCGCTATGCTGAAAACACTGACCTGAATGACGTACTTCAAGAGCATCGATAGCGCTGCAAGCCAGAAAAGGGGGAGCCACAACGGCGTCCACGCTCCAGACAAGGCACGACCGCCTATAAGTGTGAGGACGTACAGCCAACCGTCGAAGCCGATCTGGTCGAGAGCAACCCACATCGTCACAATCACTAGCGCGATTGCACTAAACGATATCAACAGATACCGGGCAGTTTCCATACAAACGCAAATCCAATGCGCCGCGCGACTTCGGTCGGCACTGAAGAAATCATATGGCATAATATCCTTCCTCATGGACGAAAGCTGCCAAAAACAGAGCCCCGTTAGGACTGATGTGGGCAGCAGGTACACAAACACGTCTGAGATTCCGCCAGTAGACGCATGGTACTCAAGTCCGAAGTCTTGAGCTGAAACGAAAGACGGAGTGAACAAGTGCAATTCCATGTAGCTTGACACCTGTTCAAATTGGTAGATGTATCGCACCACCAAAATCGTGACTTCAATCAGCAGTGCTAACGACCACAACAGCTTCAGCACCATGGACGTTCTTGGCGCAAAAGTCACCAATTGATAGCCAAATGTGACAATGAACAACACCAATTGCACGCCTCCGATCACCGTGGTGCTCAAAGTGGTTGGTCCAGTTTCGAACTGAACAGCCACGACAATGAAACCTGCGTAGCAAAACAGTACTCCACAAATACGAAAGCAATTGTCGATTTCGACGGCCAAGCGAGATACAAAAAACACGGGCTTCTGTCGAACATGCTCTTTGGTTTCCACGTGTTCCTCAATTGCTTCACTGTTCGTCACGTAAATCACAAGCTGGAACACCAACTGAAAGATGATCAAAAGCTGAGCGCTAAATAACGTCGGCCACAATGATCTCCATGTGCGCATATCAGGGCAGTAGCATTGTAAACCAAAAAGCTCCAGCCCAGAATTCCCCGTGCACTCGACGTTCCAAATAAACACCGCAAAGCATGCTCCAAGCGCATACAGCAGTAGCACACGCCAGAAGCGCCGTCGCTGTTTGAAAAACAGCATGAGCAGCGCAGCAAGCACCAGGTATCCCACTTGAAGAAATGATACATCAGTACTCAGTGTCACGACTACAAATACGACAAGTTGCAACGTCAATCAGTTAACATACCAAAAACCAATCTGCAAATATAAAACATACTCAAAATCGTAGCAAGAACTAGCACGTCCAAATGCAAAACGACAAATTGCCTCGCATCCAGTATCCACACGTGTACAGCAGGACGCCACCCTTGTTGGAGTTGCTAGAATCACGGAAAAACGAGAGCGTTACTGAATGTTGTTTGCGACAAGACCTCCATATCGATCTTACCCGGCGTAATTTGGCCAGACGCACAAAGTTTGCATAACTCGCTCTGTCCTGAACCACCTCGTCGCCATTATCGACGTCATTGTCAACGTCGGCTCTTTTCGTCCTGTTGCGACGTTTTCGAGACTCACGGAGAACGTCTCGATAATGCCACTGTGTTCGGATGGACAAGAACATGAATACGGCACAAAGCGTATGCGCGCCGATATGCAAAATCGGGTAGTCAAACACTCGCAAGCCGTACGCCGACAAGTCACCCGGCACAAAGTTAATCGTGAGATTGCTCGTGTACTCCGCCAGCACCACTAGTGTTCCATATGCGATAAACAGCCACATGAAGATCGATGACGACAGCAGGCCGAACACCGCAATCGTCACAAACGCCAGTCCTAACAATGGAGCTGACAAGTATGACGGATACGATACACACCAGACGATTGCCGCTGCGCTGCCCAGCAAAAGACCCCCGTCGCGGGCAAAAGCACGCACAACAATCGACTGCTTGCTCAGAAGTTTCTGGATGTCGTCACTCTCCGTCCGGCGTCGACTAAGCAGTGCTTGCGCAGCGCTACTGTTAACGGATCCAAAGTCAGCTGCCATAGTATCGTTGTTCCAATACCCAGACGCGCGGCTTCTAGCACAACCAGCTTTATCCTGGATCGCTGCTGCATGATGCAAGGAACGCAACTTGGCACAGCTGACAAAGAGCAAGAACAGGAACCCCGCGAAGAGGAAGTACTGCCACTGCACGCCGCGGTCACGGAAGTTGGCAAAACCAGCATACTTAGCAACTGTCCGCGCAGTCACATCGTTTGTCAACGGATCCAAATGAAACACATACCTAAGACACACACAACAACAGGTTGAAAGAAAACAGTCGACTACATCAGCACTACGCCGTTCCAACAGTCTATCAGTGACGCAATGCGTACCACGAAAGCACGATAACGAGGCAACACCCCAGCAGTACGTTCGTGACTACTGGGCCCAAGAAACAGCTTGTAAACGAAGCACTCGATTCGCGAGCGACAAGCTCCTGCACGGTCACCTTCCGTACACATACTGTGTACACAATCAAGCGCCCGACCAGCACGAGATAGAGCACTCCCGAGGCAAACGCCGGCACCGACACAGATGTGAGAAAAAGCAGCAGCGCCGTCAAGAGCTCTACCACTCGGAGCGTCGAGCAGCTCCGATTCCGCTCGGGTTCACCAGCAGTTACGAACTGCACACCCATTTCAAATAGATCCAAGTGCTGTTGACTCGTGTCTTGCTTCTGCTTTTCCATCGACAGCCGCTTGCGTCGTGCGCGTCTTACACTCCAATAGTGCACACAACTGCTCACCAGCACGAGCCCGTCGACCCCAATTGCCTGCAAGTACTCGAGCACAGTCCTGTGCGTCGACGAGAAGCCAAGTACTGCAGCTACACTTGCAGCATCGCCACTGTGTCGACGCCCGTCAATGCTTTGGATCGCGCCGTGACCGACACACGCCACAAGCGCTACAAACAGAGTCAGCAACGCAAGCGCTCGAGACTCGAACGACCATTGCGCAATGCTGCAGCAAAACGCGAACAAATAGAGCAGCGACACGACCGTCGCGCGCACACTGGCGGCCAGGACGAGACACGCGGCAAAAAGCGCTTTTGTTGCAGTGAGAGTGTGGACGCGACTGCGGGTCTTCGGACGGGGCAGCGCGCGTGACGGGACGGACGACATCGACACGAGGTCGTAGCCTTGATCGCCAGTGTCGTGGGACGGAGTGGGCGTGAGCACAATGCGCTCGTGGCCGTCGCCGTCGACCGGCGCGAGGGACGCGGCGTCGCGCTGCTGCACATCCCGCAACATGTGACGAGCGACTGCGGACTTGCAGTCTGCTTTTCTACCAATGAGAGAAAAGGACCTCACGCGTGCATCTAAAAAAACAACGGGCAGTTAGAGGTGGAAAGCTTCGCTTTTCTTTAGTGGAGGCGGAGGCAGTTGATGGTCATGCGATGGGACATGTCGTGGTGAACACGCAGTACGTACGACGAAAAAAGAGAACTGCTATTGTAAAAGAACAGATGGACTGCATGTCACGAGGGTTCGATGGAATAGAGTTGTGACACGTGACGGTCGTTTTGGTTTTACCCAGCAGCAACGTGTAAGAAAGTTGAAGTGCTCGATAGGTAGTTGAAGTGTTGCGTCCTTTTCATCGCTCTTTGGAAGAATAAGAAACAGCGCTTGATATCAATGCTACTCGTGCAACGCATTTTACTGGCCATGTCAGTGTGCGTTGTGTTGCGGGGTGACCCGATAAGCATGCCATCTACGTGTAGAGAATGTCAAGATGGATATCATCGTTGCGTATCATGTTCTTCGTAGTTGATGACCCACGACTCATTGGCTGATATGGACAATGATCTCAGTTGATGGAACCACCAACTGATACCAGACGCGCGCAATGGATGACCAAGTTGTCAACATCTATGTTTGTCATTTCATATGGTTATAGCAGGGAAAGAGAAAGGAAGAGACAGTCTATCGAGCGTTATTGTGGTTTGCAAGATGCCTCCAATTTCCAAAGCCGGGTAAGCAACGCCAGTGGCTAAAGTCGATCCGATTGTTGAGCGTGGCTTACCACTTCGTGTGGTGCCCTGTCTGTCGAGTGACTGAACGAGAAGCCTTGTACAGTAGGTAACGGTAGGCGCGATCCTTTACTTACTTATGAGCGAAGCCGTCTTTGTCTTCTTGCAGCTAGTGCCCTAAGATGCGTGAGGTCTCTTTGCACGAACCCGTACGCTCTACTGTGTGCTCAAGTCTCCTTGGCTCGACACGAATCGAGTACGTTGGTTTCACAAGGTTGCAATATAGACCGGGCGTAGTATCCACCACATTCTCGTCAAATGTGTTTGCAATTTGTGGCATCGTCTTCGAACGCTCGGCAGATTTGGATAGTAACTGCTAACGACAGCTCTGAAGATGCTACGGCCATACAATGTTGTGCATGGATGTGCATGTGGGTACAATTCGTAATTTGGCTTGTCCACGCAGTGAATAAAGCGCAAAAGAATACACGCGCCCTTAGATGTGTCCACGAAATGTATCTGATCGGCAAATGCTCCAAGCTATCTGCAACTGGAGTCATTCTCGCGGCCTGTCATATGGTCCGAGCAAAGGGAAGAACGTTAGCTTATTTGGTGACATGTCAATGATATTACAGTTTTCGTTTCGTTTTTCAATCAAGCGTAACCCCTTTGTTAATCACACCTCCTCCACATTCTACAGTGTACGTCAGATTCTGTGGCACATGTCGACACTGTTACCAGTGTAGATAGCTTCCTAGCGTTGGCTCCCTATCCTTAATGTATACGATGACCATTCTATACACGTAATAGTACTATAGTAGACCGACTAATGATCACGGCATCATCCACCATGTAAGTAGAGGGCAAGGATCGCTTCACGTCGATCGAGGAGGCTTCTCTTATTTAGCAACTTCGAGTAAGCTGCGGTCGTATAATCGATTTTGACCGATGGTGGCTCGGCCGTAAGCACCATGTTGTTTGCCCTACAAGAGGATAAGTAAACTGTTGCGATTGTCAAGCTCGTTCAGCATCACATTGACGCGGCTGAATAAAGAATAGTATTGCTTTATCGGCGCAGCGTGTCGTAGCTATTGAGATAATAAGTTCGATATGGCATGATTCGTGTGAAATTATCAAGCTGATTCTTGACATTCTACACCACGAGCCGGTGAGCCTCAGGCGAGGTCATCGTACATCTCATAGTCGGCGTACACTGCGTCGGCGACCTGTAAATCGCGCTTACCGTAGACCTTCATTCTTACTTGGGTGTGGGGCCACAGAGATGTAAGGAAAGAAAAGCAGCTGCCAAAGCTTAAATGCCGAGGCTTAAGTAAAGGTATTCGAAAAAGATACGACCTTTGCATATTTTTTGTGAGCTTGACAACTTCCATCGGAGCTCATTGCATCGAAGACGATGGGATATCGAGGTGGAATATGGCATGCACAATTGGCGGTGCTTGTACTTCTAAGTCATATGGCTCAAATTTCGCGACATATATGCTACAAAGCCGTATAAAAACGGTATGGGCGGGTCATAAGAGTGTATAATGCCACGGCACGACATTCAGAGCTATCTATGATATTCTTTACTCGAATCTGGTAAAGCGCAACTCGCGCGCTTACTATCAGCGGAAAGCATTCTCCTAATCTGAATCTTTTGTACGCCCATTGATGAGAAAACACATGCTAGTATGTTCACCAATACTTTTGTAAAATGGTCCTGAAATGTACATAAGTGAGGTACGATATCATCATACGCCATGCGTATAAGTAGACAGGGCTAAAACCATTCAGCGGGTAGAGCGCATCGTATTCTTATCCGGTGAGTTATTGGTAATTGAGATCTTGACCGCCAATCAGCTATCGATCTAGATCTGATTAGTTCCCATGAGCCCAGGTTTTCAGTCTTGGATAGTATTTCAGCATACATAAGAAGGAGTTGCAATTCCCGATAAGGAGACTCTGTCTTTGTTACCTCTTCAATTTGGTGCAGAACAAATTATACATATTGTCTTACCCCATTTTCATCTTCCGAATCGCCCTGTCTAGACCCAACTGTTCAGTCTAGTATCAGACGTGGTGTATGGAACGCGTACATAATGAGATACCGAATGTTACAACCGGCGTATTTGTCTCGGCAAATAATACAGTTGGCAAATATTGGAGTCGGTGGATAATTGCAGTGGACAAATATCATAGTCGTCGAATATAGACCAACAGACGCGTGTAGCTTGCCGGGGATGCTTGAAGATCCAAGTTCGTTCCATGAGGCAAATGTATGGGTGAAAAGCATAATGACGGGGATCCACGCAAAGCGTCTCGGCGATATGGCAAGAGAGAATCATTATTGCATTGCGTGTTTTCATATTGATTAAGAAGCGAATGATGATGCGATAAATCCCTTTGCTAGCAGGATTCTTCCTTCCGTCAAACCTCAAGATTGATGCTCGTAAATGTTTGATTTGCAAATACCGCATATCGTGTCACACAATGTTATCGCAATGCGAACACAAAGTAAGCGGCCGCCTTTCCATCGACATTCGGCGCGCCTCACGCTCACTCGTACTTGTGACGACACTATGTTTTAACAACCCTCTTTGACAATGACTCATTGCAGTCACTTAAGTCGCAGTAAATTTCACAAGCTAGCAAGGTTTGCAGAATAAAGGCTTTTGATAACAGATCCTCTAATTGCAGCTTTGAGCGCACGTAATGCACCGCGACTACACCAAAACGGGAGTATTCGCAGAAGATTTTAAGACGTACGTTCATGAAATTCGCCTTTGGCGACGATGTCTTGCCCAACAATCGCTTTCAACGCTGCTTTTGTATCTAAGTGTAGTGCCACCAAGAGCGCAGGCGGATTCTCGATTTCACATAGCATCTCCCTGATGCCGAGCAGCTCGTTCGCCTGCTCTGAAGTGACGACAAACTCCGCCTCTATCGTGGAAAACATTCCCCACCCTGCTTCTCGCCGTCCACCCAACGTGATCCCGTCCACCCAGATGGTGCCTTCAGTCAAAAGTCGTTCCTTCAAATTGTCAGCGGCGAAGTCGGCGTTCGAAAAGTACTCAAGCTACAGCTCGCCATCGTAGACCATCTTCGGCTCCATGCGCAGATTACTTTCGCGAGTACCTTTTAGTAAACCCGCGATCCGCTTCGAGATCTTGACACCGTGCAGTCGTGTCTAATGGGCTGGCGCGTTGCGTACTGCACGGCGACCATAATGTCCGGGCGCGTGCAGCACCCTACACATTGTAGACTCCTGACAATTATTTAGAGCTTTCGAATAACCGGATCCCGCCGTCTCTTCCCGCACTCAAAAGCACGCATCTCATGGCTGCACTACATAATCATATACCCCAATCGAGGATCATGTCGAGTTGGTGCTGTTAAGTCCACGCCCGCGTAGCAGATCTCCAATGGATTCCGACTGGTTCAGAACGTAGCTGCTGTCGACGTCGATAGCAACGCTGTTGGAAGTGGAGCTGTGTGTCATAGCGGACACTTCTTTCCGGGTCGACGCCCCAGATGCCAGGTTTGGTAGTTATAGTGGGTTATTTGTGGTGGTTATGCTATGTTATAGAAGGTTCTTAGTCGTTTAGCGCAGGATAAAGCAATATCTAACTTCCATATTGGTAAAACCACTGGCGAGGTCCCCGGCGAGGGGGGGGGGCATGTGACGCGCTTTTAATATAGCAGTCATTAACCATGCTTTCTCTCTTCATAAAATGCGCATTATGAACAATTGCTGAGGACGCCAAGGATGTACATGCATATAACTTAAAGCTGTGTAAAGATGAGGCCGACAGCAGCTGTGTCAGTTCCGGTGACCAGCAGATCGTCCACGTGCACCCCCCCCTTGAGTATTAGCTGACCGTCATCGACCTTATAGTAAAGGCAGATGTCTGACACACACTGGATAAATCCAGCGTCAGCAATCGAGCGTCCAAAAATAATATTGAAAGTCTTCCGACCAGCTTGAGGCATTACAAGCTTATGTGCAGCTCTAGAGCGTCCTCGATGACATCCATCGACTGGAGAATGCAGGTAAATCGATAAATACGCTTTTTTAAACCTGAATTCAGGCGTCGGAGATGTCTCCGGAATTCGCCAGCGCGCCCCATATTGCCGCAAGAGCCAAGACCACCTTCACGGTAGACATATTCGCTACGGCCGCGAAGGCGAATTTGGGATGTCGACCCGGAAGAACTATTTGTTGCCGCATGCCACATTCTTGTCTTCAGACGCTCGAGGAGACCGCTAGTATTGTTCTATCTCATGTAGACCCACTTTTAGCGCGACCCGTTGCTTTCTTCAGGTCGCTTGATTAGGCTCCATACGAAGTTTTCGTGGAGAGCTTGTATCTCCCCTTGCATTGTTTTATTCTAGACCTTTCTTCCTCTCTGCGCTGCGCGTCGCTTCCCCATAGCTTTTGGGGTCGCTCTCGTGCATATGCGCTAACACACTTTCGTGTTGCACACCTTTTGTATGAGCTGTCTCCACCCGATCGCCTGATCCTTGCTTGCGCTTTGTCGCACTGTACTTCCTATAAGCCACACACGTCCAAGACTTCGCCTTCTTATTTTCAACACGTCATCTTCGTGCTGACACCTTGTCTTCTGCAGCAACGTTTGCTACAGGAATTGAACTAGGCGTAGTATTGTCTGCACTGGGTGCGTCAATCACCGTCGCCTGATCTCCAACCTCGAGTGCGCGTTGAAGCTGATCATTCTGCTCCACGCTGAGGGATTTGACATTCGATATTTCGTATGTGCTATGTGACCGTGACCTTGTTCACCTTCTATATGATCATTCTTAACCCTCATACTTAACAATGCGACCAATAATGACGCCAAACTGCACTCATTGAGCTGGCGAATTCTTGCCAGGGTCTTCATAAATCGAGCAGACCGATCCGAAAGCGACGATATAGAGCAGGTCGGGCGCGTGCTTAACCAGTAATTCCATCGGTGATGCACGCTTTGCGTGTGCATTTGTTGAGCCCCGGCTAAGTATATATGCATCATACTCGACAGCGTCACCCTAAAACGACACCGAAGACGACTGGCGGAAAGCATGCATCACGCCATATTCAGCACCGTCCTATGCATGCGCTCCTCCTTGCCGTTTGACGCCTGAATTCTCTCCTCGCTGTTATACCGCGCAATACCTGTAGACTTGCAAAATGGGTGAACATTGGCGTACGCACCCCCCCCCGTATGTGCGAATCGCGTGGAAACGGCAGTTGAACCGGCGCTCGAGATATCCAGAAGTCTTAAAATTATACGCAGCTTAGTCCTCAGTAAACGTCAGAAAGGCGCGACTGTAGTTCGATTTGCGATCTACGAAGTTCACAATATTACAATCCCTGAGCTGATCCTTCGGGTAATCGGGACCTCACACTCTGAGCAAATCAATCCACCGATTATGTTGATAGGCGTATTTTTATCAGTGTTCTCTGCGTCTGAACATGCTTCGTATTCTTTTCATGCGAGAAAAGATACATGTCGGGCGCTTGGTATTCGTGAGCTTGATATCGGACGCTGGGTATTTGGACACATTTTTGATGTTGTCGAAAGTGAGGTGTACAAGTCTCAGGTGGAAACGTAGAAAGGAGCCCGTATATGTAGCATAACCAGTCTCTTCGGCGAATGTTCTCAAACCTAAATCGATGTCAGCCTATCGATTGGCTTGCGTGTATCACGTGCTGGTTCCACTCTTATCAATAATAGCACCTCGAACTTCATCGACACATCAAACGCGACTTCGCCGTCTGTGCGTCTCGCCAGAACGCGCGTCGCACCACCATAAATAAGGCCAAAACCCTTGCGCAAGATCTTGTAGTATGATATGACGCAGCGCGCTAGATCGGGATAAGGAAAACCTCTGAAAACGTCGCAGTTTTCTTCTGTCCTTTGCAAGCACTGTAAGTAGTACGTTGCCGACCCGCTAAAGCCTTATCGTTTTCCCGTCAGCAATGAGACTCTCTTTTTTATAAAATCTTGTGCGTCCCGCATCAGTGTAAGATCATTGACAAGGTAGCGACTAGAACCATCATCGACGGACCGGTCGTCATCTCTAGTGTCTCCATCGTCGCCTATCGCCATCGCCAGGTCGTTCTTGACGGCACGCAAGTCCTTGCCTACTTTGCCTTTTCCAGAGGAAAGCATCATGTTGCCATCACGCTTGCCTCACGAACGTCATTCGTATCACTAGTTCTTTTATTGCGATATTCAGCCTTGACGTGCCCCACCTTGCCGCTTCCGTAGCAAGTGCGCGTCGTGGACTTGTCCGCGTGCACCACAATATCTTTTTCGAAAAAACGTCCTGATCGAGCTTTCATCTTGATGGCTTATGAAAAGTGAACTAGCTCGTCCGCGTGCACAAGGTAGTAACAAAGGTGCGAATCATACTTTGCTATGAGTATCTTCGAATACTTGAGTGACGCATACCTGACAATGTTGTCCAGTACTTGCAGCTCGACGTCATCTGCGGCGTCACTGACAGCCACTCGGTAAAGGTGCTCCCGTCGCGAGCCCTTGATCTCTTTGTAATTCGTGAAGATCACTATAGCTTGTGCTGCTGTGATCGTTGTCTGAGCGTGTCTAGCACGCATTGCATCACGTACTGCATCACGTACTGCATCGTCGGCAGCACAGCCCACCACGAGTCAACCTGCCTGTTGAAGCAAAGTTAGGAGGTCCCAAGGGTATACTTACGAGCGCGTCAGTCTCGATATTTTCGCTCCACAGAAGCCCGCACGAATCTTGAGCCATGTCAACTTGACACCAAAAGGTCTACCTCCAGTCGAAAAATGCTAATCCCAGCCCAAATTACATTACGGTACCGTCGAACTTGCGAATTGCAA
Organism: Hyaloperonospora brassicae; assembly: GCA_947650285.1. Classification (NCBI taxonomy): domain Eukaryota; phylum Oomycota; class Peronosporomycetes; order Peronosporales; family Peronosporaceae; genus Hyaloperonospora; species Hyaloperonospora brassicae. Next base: position 45,197 of record CANTFL010001128.1, on the reverse strand, counting down.
GCTTGCGTTGCCCTAAAATCCGGAGCGCGATACTGCCTCGGCCCGGGGACTTATCGCGGTGGCCCTGCCGATGAGATCTCGAGGATTGATGATGTCTGCGCTGAAGGGGGGATTCTCAGCGTCACCTGCGTTGAGCCGGGAGAGTGCTGCGGCGTTTGTATAAATACGTAGCTATCTATCTCGAATCACAGTGCTGGGTAATTACGTAAGCCTGCAGCGCTTGCCATGATAAAGTGATATGCGTTAGGAGCTGTGAGTCAAGGGAGCCTGTTGCATGATATTGACATGAACCGATGTCAAAGCGACTGTCATCTTAGTAGGATACACTCGTGATATTACGTAAAAGCGCAACATTTGCAGGTGGCTTTTGCTTATTGGTTGACACAGACCATCATATCAATTTAGGAACGTACATGTTATGCTATGTGCGCGCGAGGATGGCGAGCAAAAAAGTTACAGCCCATGTTTGTATTGAGATGTAAGCAAAGAAGGCTGAAACAGATTGTATTGACAAGCTGAACTATGTTATACACACTTCGCATTTTGCCTCAGGCTGACGTATCCGGTAGCGTTCTTTCTTCCCCCGCGCATATTACTGTAAATGTCACGACACCTGCCTGCAATGTTGTCGGTGTAGCTCAGCGATTACTGTGTCAGTACAAGCGCAGTTGTCTCCTTTTTCAAGTAGACGACTGACCGCCTGCAGTTTGATGTGTTCCTTTCGAGAGCTGTAGCTTCGTGCCGGTCAAACCGCTGCGTGCAACAGCAACGACCGTCCACAACTAGCAATGGCTGATACGTTCCCTTGTTAGTGATCACTTTCAAACCCCAAACTATAGTTTGTCTTGACGCGCTTCGTGACCGGGTAATTCTGGTGTCTGATCAGTATTTGTCGAATAAATGAGTAATCTGACCGTCACAGATCGTCTCCGAAAGTTGTAAAAATTGTTCGGAAAACGTTTAGTCAAAATCGTCCATGCTAGTTCTTGAACGGAGATGCACATTTGTACGACCGGCGATCGATCCTGAACTCCCGCATGGCGATCAGCCATTGAACGTACGTTTTGCACGAACTTAGAGCGGTGACCAGTACGCGACGCAAGAAGAATCGACATGGGTCGTCAAGAAGCTTTTTTCCTTGCTTGCTATGAGCCCCGTAAACAAAACAACAACCTTTTGACGTCCGAATGTGATAAGGATATCATGCAGTCGTAGGAGCTCGACCGTACGATGTGCGACAAGAAGCGCATCAAGGACATGCTGCCCTACACAAGTCGGCTATGTCCACTCCTACCGACACGACTGAGCATCATGCATCCACAAGACACAAGAAAACGTATGCCACCCTTCCTTGAACGATGTAAAGCCATTGGTACTGCTCACGCGTTCCCAGGTCTGCGTCCGTTTACTTCAAGTCCTGGAAAGTCTGGCCACGACCGGCAGGTGGCCCAAACCTTCTGCGAGTGCATCGCTCGCTCTGTACCTACGCGTGCAGCTTGTCGGCACGTCGGAAAAGGTTGTCTACGATGTGCCCGACGTTCTCAATGACACCCAGACCGGAGGCATATGTTTTCTACACATCGCAGAACAACACGTAAGGCCACATCGTACTTCTCATACACGCAACGCCGGCAAAAATAAAGATAGCGGCAGCTTACATCGTCAATGGGACTGTCGTAGACGATCAACTGCCCTTTGCCCTGGTCCAAAATGCCGTGGAATTTGTGGTCCAGGATCATTTGCGATAACCTGCGAAAGTACACATTCGCACGATAGGTCAACAACACTGCGTACAGCAGCAACGACAGCCCGCAACCAGTGCTTACTTTAACTCGATCTGTAACAGTGGCAGCTTGATCAACTTGGCAACGTGTGCAATCTCGACGCAGGAGAAAGGCTGGATGATCTTGATCAGGTTGCTCTCGAGAAGCTGCTCGTACAGCTTGCCCAGGTGGTTCTTGATCAGTGCATCATCCGCAAGCTCTGGCATCAGCAACACCACAAAATTAGCGCTTAGCCTCAAGTAGCACTACGAGTGGATTTGGACCAACGTACGAAGTGCGTATTTCTTCGTCGCAGCTTCAAACTGCTCCAGGGAGCGCTGTTCGTGCGCCTTGCCGACCGCCTGCATCGCCTCCAAATCGATGCCGACATACTTCATTGCCTGCTTACTGTTCATGATGAGAGTCACCTCGCTCGCACCGCCGCTAGCAATCTTCGCGAGCAGCATGTACTTGAGGCACTTCAACCCCTCTACCTCATCTAAAGTCGCCAGTGCTTCGAAAGCCTCGAAAAAGTACGAGTAAGCTGTCTTGTAGTCGCTTTCTTCCGCGTGGAGGATGCCCGACATCTGGTCAATCTGCGCCTGGGTGCGCGGCACGACGTAGATCGTGTTGGAAATACTACGCGCCGCAGTCAGCGCTGCTTTGGCCTTGGGTACATTGCGCAGCGCGTGATGCAGCTTGCTCTCCACGAGGTGGATTTCTACCAGCAACTGCTTGTCGTCCAGCTTCTTGATCTCGCGGAGCAGCTCGGTAATGAGATCCAACGCCGGCTGGAATTTGTTCTGCTGAAAGTAGATAGAGGCCAGACGCGCCTCGACGCGCTGACGCAGGAACGTGTGCTTCTCGCGATTGCACCATTCGATCGAGTCGAGACACAGGTCAGCCTGTAGCTGCAGCGCCTTCTCCGCGTCCAGCACCTTCACTTTGGCCACCATGTCAATCACTGTGCGCACTGCATTCACACATCACAACCGCCCGCTCTGTCAGTCGGTAGATCGCCACACAGCACTCTCCTCGTCATCCACCAGCTGGCCGTACCAATCTTGCCCGTCTTGGCGCGGGCCAACGTGGCAAAGAGAGGCCGCAGCGACTGCAGCAGCGTAGCCAGCTCTTTTTCGCGGCCAAACTGGATGTACAGCTGCGCCAGTTTGTAGATCGCGTGCTCCTGCACACGCTGCACGTGCTCCAGCGCGGCGTCTTCTTCGGCTGACATAGACACAGACCCCATGCCACAAACCGGTGCGGTCAGTACTCGATCGTCGACGCCAGATTTTATCCAGATAAAATCCATCGCCACACGAGCGACCCACGAACGGGGCGGGCGTACCGTAAGCAATAATGGCCTGGAACGCTCGAATCGCCTCGTCAGACGACGATCCGTTCAATGGCAACGCTGCGACCAGATCCTCTGCGTCCTCGAACCGCGTCTGGAGTGGATGCACCTGCTCGACGTCCGCCATCTCGACGTCCGGTCTATCCATCTTCGCAACAAGTGGTTAGCTCTCCCTTTTCTACGACTGAGGATCCGAGGGATCAAAACCGGTACCCGCGTCGGTCGATACCGTCGTCAAGTAGCCATACCATGAAAGTGCCGACACTTTTTTTATTCCGACAAATATTCCGACAAATAAAGAATGTCTTTTTAATACGGATGGATTACAATTAGGGGAGCTATTAAATGAACGCTACATGCCTATTTACTGTATTTGGCTTTGGTTTGTGTTGACAGTCACAACAGGTTGTGCGCCCAGAACAAGTGAAGCTCAATCCTCGCTGAACGGTGCTACAGGAAGAAACGTGATACTGTACAAGACACAGCTCTTCCTGTAGTATCTATTGGCGGTCTGGGATAACGAGGTGCGACTGAAGGGTAAGTCAAACGGTCTGATGCGTTATTTCTTACGTACAAGACTAACTATCAGATATGTACGTGTGGGGCAATTCATTCCGTAGGTAATTCCACCATGCGTCAATATCGTAACGTCTGCTAATTGACACTCAGCGACGAAGATAACCCAGGAGGCCGTGCATTACGTGAATGAAGCATAGTCGAAGTGTTGGCAGGTGCAGTCTGACGTTATTGTTGCTGTTCTCTTCTCTATATCATTGGCAGTCCGATGTTATTGTTGCTTTGTTTTTCTATCGCTTGTGCAGTCTGACGTTATTCTTGCCGACGTTGTTGTTGATGAAGCTGTTGATGCTGTTGTTGCTGTTGCAGATGCAGTTGTTGCTGTTGATGCTGATGCTGTTGATGCTGTTGATGCTGATGCTGTAGATACTGTTGACGCTGATGCTGTTGACACTATCGCCTTGTGTATCTTCCGCTCTTGTGCGATTAGTGACTTTCATGAAGAGATGGAAGGAAGCTAGTTTGAAAAGACAATGTCTCTGTAATAATTTTTGCCTATCATCTTTTGATTATAGAAGCATACAAACTAGATAAAATGCTGACGTTGCTATTTGATGCACTTAACATAGACAGCAGCCTGGTCATCCTTACCCAGGTAGATAAGTTGTGACGGAATGTACTTTCGATGTCTTCTACTTGCAATATGTCTTGTGATTCAATGGAGATGGGTTCTGAAATAGCTCTAGAGGCAAGCAACGCCTTGGACGTCACAATTTTCTGTGTAAAGCTTTTTCATTGAGGTTGCTGCACATGCTCAACGTTGTTGACTCTAACGGACAGATCTCGCTTGCGGACAAGCGACATTTCAGACGCCCGACCGAAGGCTTGGCACATTAGGCACACAAGTGTAGCGTCCTGGTAGTCCTTTGATATCGTAGTAGTCATGTCGATGTGTTACATAAGTAATAGAATCTCACTAGTTTGCATATGCTGCAGCTTTATTAATGGATCCTCTCACTCTTGTCATGCATGGCCACTCCAGGGTGCGCGCCATCTCGAGTAGTTTGTCGTACACGATTGATCTTTGTGAAACAAATTGTTCTAGCAGCCACTTCGTAACTTTACTGAAATAGAAGATCCTAGAATTTCATGCTTCATTCTCTATTTCTGCCCTTGAGGTAGGCAAGGTGCATTGCAAACTTCTCCATAACTGCAACGAAGCACGCATCGAATAGATCACTGAGGATGGATGCGTTCAGCTGTTCGACTGTGGGGGACTCCGACGCGAGGAATTTCTCAAAGTTGTTCACTGCCGTAGACATGGCCGACTTTGTGCTGGCTGGCACCAACGACTGAATGCTCATGTTCCTGTGCTGTCTGGTTATTGAAGTGTGCTAGCGTACTCCAATGTTTAAGTTCAGTTCAATGCAGCTAATGACTCAGCCTTTGTATACTGCGCAGACATACTTCAACATTATCCTCAGTGATTATGTTATCGTGGAGATTCCTCTGCAGTGGCGTAGGGCTACAATCTTATAAAATTGAGTTAAACAGGTAACTAATCACGAAGCTGCCATATTTGTCGGCATCTTTTACAATATGCAACATCGTATGCGTTTCACTAGGCATTTGTATGGAGCTCATCCATCTTTTTGGCTTCATTCCGACAAAGTATGTCGGAATGATGTCGGAATGAATCTGCCCTACCCCGAATGGGTTGATTCGCTGAAACTACTATCTGAAGGATCATGGATTGGCTATAATCAAATGGCAATCTCCTATTGGTCCACCATCGCATACTGAGAGCAAATGCATTTTCGTTTGTCGAAGTGGTGATCAGATTCAGCCATACCGCACTTCTGCAGTCGGTCACAGTAGCACGCGCGACTTGTCCGCGTCCCCCTCTGCTCATCCTCATGCAGCTGCTGTCTTCTTCTTCGCTGCGACGCGCCAGTGGCCGCCGTGTAGCCATATGCGGCCGCTTGATTGACGCTCGAGCCCCTCTGCTCTCTGTCTCGTTTGCGCGCAGCTTCAGCTCACCGTCAAAGGACCTCACGCCGTACCAGAAGCTGCAAAAGTGGATACAGCCGTTTGTCACCGGCTTTAAGGGACTGTACCACGAAAACAAACAGGCGTGGGCGCTCCGTCGGCGTCTGCAGGAGTCCAAGGGTCAACTGTTGCTCACACGGCGTGAGATGATACTGTTGCGGCAAGCGCCTCGCGATCTGCTCAAGTCGCTGCCGCTGCTGGTCTTCTTTGGCGTACCCCTCGTGGGGTACGCGGCCCCGTTGCTCGGCTACCAGTTTCCAAAGCAGCTCCTGCCGCGGCAGTTTTGGCGCCCGGACCAGAAGACGCAGTTTATGCGTGAAGAGGTCGAGGCCAGGGCCACGACGTACCCTGAGTTGATCCAGCTACTGCTACAGATTCAGCACAAGGACGACACGCTGCAGGAACTGCTGGCACTGGCCAAGTCCGAAACGAGTGGTGGGCTACGACCGACGCAAGTGGCCGAGCTAATGCCTTTTTTCCAAGGCCCTGCGTCGCTCCAGCAGCTGTCCAGCCAGCACATTCACGTGCTGTCGAAAGGCACGGCGCGCTTCCCGACTTTTGCCGTGCTGAACAAGCTACTGATGCAGTCACAGCTGGAAAAGAGACTGGCGCGGAAGACGATGGAGATTAGTGTGGATGACCAGCAGCTGCTGAAAGAAGGCGTTGACGACCTGACGCTGGACGAGCTCGAGTTTGCGTGTCACGAACGCGGCATTGTGACGCAGTATGGAGAGATTGCAACGCTGCGCTATGCGCTCAAGGAGTGGTTGACCATGTACGACACGGACCGCTTTGATCCAGCATCGGACATGCAGAGTTTGCCGCCATCGCTCCTACTTCATGCTCCTGCTCTGGCAAGCTTTACGAAACCAGAAGAAAATGGCGGCAAGACTGTCTGACATGCACCACCAAACAAAGCTGCACGTGGATGCGAAGCACCTCGTTGTGGTTATATACGATGAGCATGCATGCAGTCGTGTTTGACCTCTGCTGTAAAGCAAACGTTTAGTGCAGTGCAATACAAGGGCCGGCATTTCACACGACGTTCTCAGCATGTTTGGTGTGCCGAATGGTTATAGCGAATCAATCTTCGACTTGTCAATGCAAACTCCGCGATTCGAGTTGGTGCTGCGAATGGTCGTGTGAGAAGTGCAACAATTGCAGGCGGTCACGTACGTAGAGTCCGCCAATCGCCTCGACAAGTTACCTCTTCCCATGCTGACTTACACAATATGCGACGTTGCTGTAGCGAAAAAAGTCGCGGGTAGTTGGTCTGTTGGTCGTCCTCGTTGAGCGTGCTGATCACGGCTACAGTCGTGATCTAAAGGTAGAGTCCAGCTGCTGATCGTCCTGCAAACGCAGTCATTGTCTCCTGCCAGCTGCCTGCACAACTTGTACGTGCAACATGGTCGCACAAGGGCTTTCTTGCGAATGCTCCAAGTAGCACACCACCCATCTTGTCTGACAGACATAAGAGGCCACGGCATCGAAAGTTGATCGGATCTGCGCGAGGGATGGAAAAGTCATTGCGCCAGTTTTCCAGGTACCTGCCGCTCGAGCACAAACGTAGCAAAGTGACTGAGTGTACAAGTTCCACATCTCTACCAGCTACGCCCTTGCGAGTCAATTGCTACCTCACGTAAATTCGTTCCACTTGGTGAGGAGGTTTGAATCGAGCCACTTTCGAGCCATCGTCACGTGCGACTGTCAAGACGTCGACATATGCGACAACCATCGAGCATCGCAGCGTCGTTGGTGCAAACCATAGCCTACGTCGGGTCGCACGTAATGCCACCCTGTCCGGACATTTGGCTAGCATGGTACCTGCCTAAGCTTAACGATAATTGACTGCATGTGAACAAGTGTGGTGCACTAATGACGAAGTGTCAAGTGTGACAACGCTGACACTAAATCGGCCTCACAGTGCACCTATCGATGGGCGGAGAAAAGCAATGCGGGAACAGGTCGTTGTGACTCGCATCCATATTACTTGCGTCCCAAGCACTCGTGATTGCTTGAGGAAACGAGACGTCACTCGAGAACGAGAAGGAATGATGGAATGGACATGCCGCAGCTTCATGAACCGGTTTAGTATGTTGACGAAAGACGACGAGTGGAGCAAATGAGCGCAGTGACCACCCCCACCCCATTATGCTTTTGTCCGGTAAGGGCAATGACATTCAGCAGACCCCTTTGTGCGTGTTCATCTACCAGTCTATGATGCTCAGCGTGTGGTCCTTTTGCAAACAGGGATTGCTGTCGCGATCGTCGTGCAAGTTACCTCTGCCACAAAGTACGCCAAGCGCAAGACTGGATAAGTGCGCTGTTGCATGGCAAACCCAAGTCGTCCAAGTGTAAGCACGAACGAACACTCGTACCCCTCCGTCCTCCATCCGCACCACTTCCTGTTCCCTATCACCCAAAGGATCCACCCACAGCAAACATCCGCAGCACAGGCCAATTAATTGCCTCGACTCCAATCGCACAGCCTCTCGCACAATTAAATCAATTAATTTGTCCATGCTCGCGCTCTCAACGGCGCGCCGCCTTGCGACTCGCCGGCCCGCGCTGCGCCGTCTGACCGCGCGCCCCACACGCCGCAGTGCGCCAGCGCCGCTGCTGCATCGCGCGTTCGCCCACGTGACGTTCACGTTCGTCGACGGCGAAGGCGCGCGCACGACTGTGACGGCGCCGGAGGGCCAGTCGCTACTGGACGTGGCCCACGCGCACGACGTGGAGCTCGAGGGCGCGTGCGGCGGCGAACTCGCGTGCTCGACGTGCCATGTGGTGCTGGAGAAGCGCATCTTTGACGAGCTGCCGGCCATGAGCGAAGAGGAGGAGGACATGTTGGACCTGGCGTGGGGCCTCACGGACACGTCGCGGCTGGGCTGCCAGGTCGTGGTGGCCCGGGCCATGGAGGGCATGACGGTGCAGGTCCCGGACGAGACGGACAACCTCATGTAGGACCGTGAGGGGGGAGGGGAGGCGGATAGATGGGGGATAAAGGAGGCGGGGGCGGGCGGCAGGCGAGTGGGGTAACGGCTGTGGCAGGTCGTAAATGGATTGATGCGAGTGGTAGAAGTGCTGGTGCAGGTATGGTCTGGCAATGGATCGTGCGCTCGTGTGGCTTGTTCTGTCACTGTCGTCGATGGTGCTCGGAGGTGCGTGAACAAGTGGACTACGTCTTGACTTGTGAGCACGATTCTGTAGCTTCGCACGTACAGGCAAAGCAGTGGGTCAGCGCAAATGTATCGCACTAGCAGACCGAAAAAGACCCGGGACAATGCAGTGCAAATACATCATGCCCGTCATAGCGCAAGTAACACGCTACTGATTGTACATCGCGCAAGAAGCAGGCTGATGCGTCGACAGGAAGAGATGTTGTGTCCGTCCAAAGCATCACGCAAGCTACCGGAATGAATGTATGGGATGAGCCCTTATGTAGTTAGGCGACACGCTGATGCAAAGGTCGAGCTGGACTCACGCCCGACGTAATTGCAGGCGAGTGCCACAACTTCACTCTCATTTGGCAGCATTCATCGAGCATGTTGGCTGACCCTGCCTGCTTGGAACGCACAATATGCAATGCATCTGCAACGCAGATGGTGGAAATGACTTGCTGAATGCAGTCCAGTGCTGCTCGTGTGGGAGATACAAACGCAATGAGGGTACGCTTCCCAGCAGGAGCTTCTACCACTATCTCATGCTATCTGCTGTCTCGATAAGACATCAGCAGTGTCTTCTGCAAACCTGTTCTGCGTAATGACTAGTGACTTACCAAGTCAACAACTGCAGTCTGGTCCACTGGACCCTTTTAGTTGTTGCTGCAGCTGCTTCTCTGACTAGTCTGCACCGTTCCGCTGGACAAGAACCACTGACAATGATTATGGCTGTCGAAATGCTGCTCAGTTGCTCGTTTTGGTGGTGGCCGCGTGCTCGATGGCAGCTTCAGCATCTTTCCAATGCGCTGAGCAACAACATCTGTGGAAATGCACACCAAGTGGCACGACACATCTTCTTTTCTCTTCTCGCGCAGCCGTCAAGTGACATGCACGGAATCAAAACGTACCCCCTACACCCTACCTACCTCTGTCTGTACAGCTCCCCTCTCGCATCCCTTGCCCTGACACATGTGCTGTTGCTGTATCGGTCCTTGTCGCACCTACTCAATAGGCTTGCGCTCCAGCGTTTCGCCCTTGAGTACCTTGTCAATCTCAGCGCCCGATAGTGTCTCGTACTCTAGCAGCGCATTCGCCAACTTCTCCAAGTCGAGACGCTTGCTCACGAGAATGTCTTTCGCACGCTTGTACGACGCGTCGCACAACTTCTTCACCTCGTCATCGATAATCTTGCGAGTCGTAGCACTGGTATCGTTGCCACGCAGGTCGTGAAACACCAACCCCACGTTCTCACTCATGCCGTACTTCGTCACCATGGCACGAGCGACGTTCGTAGCTTGCTGGATGTCAGACGACGCGCCACCCGTGATCTCACCCTCGCCAAACGTCAGCTCCTCTGCCACACGACCACCCATGCACACATCCAGCCGCGCCAACATCTGTTTCCGCGATATCGACGTCTGGTCACCATCAGGTAACTGGGCAACCATGCCCAATGCCTGTCCTCGCGGCATGATAGTCGCCTTGTAAACAGGGTGTGCACCCGGAGTGTTGATCGCGACCAGCGCGTGACCACCTTCGTGGTAAGCAGTGAGCTTCGCCGACTCGGGCGTAATCACAGCGGATCGACGCTCGGCGCCCATAAGAATCTTGTCCTTTGCGTACTCAAACGCGTTCATATCCACGACATCGGCGCTCTTCATCGATGCGCGCAGCGCAGCCTCGTTCACTAGGTTCGAGAGCTCGGCACCGGACATGCCAGGTGTTGCACGCGCTAGCACATCCAGGTCGACATCCTCGGCAAGAGGAACTTTGCCTCCATAAAACTCGAGGATCTCCTTGCGACCTGCCACGTCAGGTAGATCCACCGTCACGTGCCGGTCAAATCGACCCGGTCGGATCAGCGCATTGTCCAGCACGTCCGGGAAGTTCGTGGCACCGATCACAATGATGCCCTTGTTCTGGTCGAATCCGTCCAGCTCGACCAGCAGTTGGTTGAGCGTCATCTTCATGGCCTGTTGTTCCTTCAGTTTACGCGTCCCACCGATAGCGTCGATCTCGTCAATGAAGATGATGCATGGTGCTTTCCTTTTGGCCGACTCGAACAGGTCCCTCACGCGACGCGCACCAACACCCACGTACATCTCCTCAAACTCAGATCCGGACGAGTAAAAGAACGGTACACCGGCCTCGCCCGCAATAGCACGAGCCAGCAGCGTCTTGCCTGTACCAGGTGGACCCGTGAGTAGCACGCCCTTAGGCAGATTGCCGCCGAGGCGCGTGAAGCGAGCGGGGTCTCGCAGAAACTGCACAATCTCCTCCAGCTCTTGCTTGGCCTCGGTAGCTCCCTTCACATCGCTGAAGCGCTTGTCACTGCCTGTAGGGCCCATGACTTTAGATGCCGAGCCGATCTTGCCCACTTTCTCGTCCAGCATCGCTCCTAGCGCCGACACAACAAGAAACGCCACGCCAAGTGTCCTCAGCGTTTTCCACATGTTGCTCTTGAAGCTGCCTTCGACCATGGACACGTAGACCGGGTCATGGGACGACAAGCCCTGAACTCCACGGCCCACGGCTGAGCTTGCCGGGAGATATCGGACCGCACTCGACCCAGCAGCTTCAGCCGGCTGGACCAATTGCGGCAGGTCGACAGTATCGAGTCGACCAGTCTTGACCAGCGCCTTGATGTACTCCTTCTGCACCGCGTCGTCCAGCGCAAAGCGGTTCTCTTCCACTCGACGCACGACCAGCGCCGGGTAGTCGTTCCGGTTGAGCTCCTGCAACAGACGCAGTTGTGCGTACGCATCTTCGGGGTTGGCATTGGCCGCTTGTTCAAGACCCTTGAGCTGCTTATGTTTCCGGCGCTGTGCCATGTTAAACAGCGAGCGCTTGGCGCCCATCGCTTCGAAAGGGTTGCGAAGAAGAGGCTGTAGCGGTAGCCGCACGAGGGACTGCAGCAACACATCCACGAAAGAGGGTACACAGCGGGTATGAGTGCCTATGCTCAGTGCATATCGGCCGTATAGGGGTACAGTGTGCAGACAGACGTACGTTTGTGACACAGGGTCGAGCGTAGAGACGTCCCGCACGGGTCGAACGGTCAGAGACGCGCTGGAGGAGCTGCGAGTGGCGACGCAAGACGAGCATCGTGGCTGCTGCAGCGGTCGCAGTAGTAGTAGTAGTGGGAGGAGGAGGAGGCGGAGTGGCTTGAGAGGGACTTGGGACGCTGTCGTGTCTGTCTGTGTGTCCGTCGGTCGTGATCGTTCGCGTACCCCAACCAGTGAGGGAGGGGTACACGCACACCACACGCACACACGCAGCAGCGTGTACCCCCTCTGCGTTTCTAAAAGCGACCAAAACGTGTCGGACAAACGATTGCAGGCGGCATCGACCTCTAGAACCGCATGCTGTTTCGAAGTGTACCCGTTTCTAAGCTCTCTCGCGGCCGTTTTCGACAGCATACCCTCTCGTTTCCTCCTGTTTCTCGATTTTTCGACACGCGTTGTTGACGCGCTCGCACTTGAAGTGGTCCCGTACCCATTCTCCGGTCGTCCGTCGTCAGAATCTCTTTTTGCACCCGTCGCGCTCGTCGTCTCATTTCCATACGATTCGACCGTCGACGTTTCTATTTGACGCGCGCCAGTCACTATGACGTCCATAGTGTCTCCAGCGACCGCTCCTGCGGCTGCGACTACCGCTGCAACTGCCGCTACAACTGCTGAGAAGATCAAAGTGACGATCCGGAACGAAGTGAGTGCGTTTGCCCTCGAGACGTTCCCCGGGGAGAGCATCGCCGGCGTGAAAGCCGCGTACTTGGAACACGGCGAGAACGTGGGCCACCCGAACTTCATCTCACTGCTGCACAAGGGCAAAGAGCTGTCGGACGAGAAGACGCTGGCGGAGTTGGGCATTACGGACGGAGATGTGCTCGTGCACATGGAGGTGGCGCACCAGCCGTTCCACCCGCTGAACTATAAGGTGCTGGCCGAGAGCATCAAGAACCGCAGGAAGCACGAGGAGGTCAACATGCAGCTGTTGAAAGAAGGTTGGACGTGCATTGAAAAGCCTGTTGGTGTCTGGGGTACTTACTACCTGGAGAGTCCCCATAGCTCTAGGGCCATTCCTTTTGATGGAGGGACCGATGAATGGGATACGGGGAAATTGTGTGGGTTGTTTGTTCACTAGGACATTGGTACTAACGTTGTGATGTGTGGGTGTATCGACGGTGGTTGCACTATAGACAATATCTGGGCGGCCCACTCTGACGGCACCGTGCACCGCCTTGGCATGGAGAAAAGCATCATCTCGCGCTCGCTGAACAGTAGCTTACCGTCGCACTTTGCCAAGCAAAACGTGGGTGCAGGCAGGGCGTTTTTCAACCAGCTCTCGGTCCGCGTCAATGGCTGCAGCTTTCACGTGCTGCCCAGTATGGAGGGTCGATGGAACGGCGAGCTCGCGACGATTCCCCCACAGGAAGAGGGCAGCCAAGTGTGCTCGAATGAGCTCGCGTTTCGGGACGACGAGGGCGTGTGGAGTCAGCGCCAGTCGAGGACGACCATGAGTGGACTGACGTCCATGCAGCACATGTGGATCAAGCCCGTGTCGGACGGTATCCTCAAGATCGAGACGGATGACCCGACGTTGCGTGGCTCTGATATTACCATGCAAGAGCTCGGCACCAACGTCATCATCATCACGGCTATTTCCAAGCGTTCAGGTACTAACTTGTTGCTCATCTTTCGATCGGGTTGTGTGCGCTCTTGTGGGGCACAGTGCTTACTTGACGAGTTGTTGTTCGATATTGCAGGACGTCCGATGATGGTGGAGACAATCACAGGCATCGACAGCTCGCGCCGTCTTCGCACGATCCAGCGTTTCGACGAGTCTGGCGCATTCCGTTCGGTCTACGTCATGAACGAAGTCAGGGTCGTTGATGCAGTGTCCGGTGCGATGGAGAAGTACGACAACGTCTTTTGAGTTGGACGTGGCTTCGTCAGGTGTGGTCTTGCCGTGCCAGTAAGTGGCTGTATGCCCCGAACAGCGCAATAGTGATGACGTGAGAGCACATGGTAACACAAGCTCAGTTCACATAGGTCTAGCATGTTGACATCACTAACGTCCTAAATACCATCCTTCGCTTTCCCGCCGCTCCGCTTGTGTGTAGCTGCTGCTGACTGGTCACTACGCTTTGCCATCGAGAATATCCCACGATGCGCGCTTAAACCAAAGTGTCACTGGCCTTGGCGAGCAGGTTACAATATTTGCTACATGACCAGGCGTCAACCCTGGGACGATAAAGGTTCCGTTGACACGCATTAAGACATCGCCAATAAACACGCGGCCGCTCGCTTCGACCTCGCCAGGCTGACCACAGTCGTCCGAGACGAACGAAGTGACTGCAATCAAAGTACCCTGAACACCTAAAGTGAGGCACAGCCGGCGACGATAAACTTTTACACTCACGAGGCCAGCGCTTGACTCGACTTTGGCAGAGGGAGCGGGTGCACTTCCAGCAGACAACTGATGCGGTAGAACGCTCGACTCGCTGCTGAAATCGCTAGGCGAAAGGAACGACATCGAGGTGGAAGCACTCACCTCCGCCTTCACCGTCAATCGACTTTCATCAGCCAGTGTACTTGCCGGTACGCACAAAGTCCCATCGTCCATTTCTTCATCTTCCGGCACATCCGTTGATAGCGGCAACGAAGTGTCCGTAGAGACGTCCATACCATGCTCAGCAGCCTGCAAGCATTTATCGTCCAGTGTTGCAGACGCTTCGGTATCCTGCACAACTAGCGTCTTCGCGCCAACAATGGAAGCAGAGGACTCCGAGTTGCTTGTGGAGCTGAGGCTTTCACGCGAGATATCTTCAGCCGACTTTCGATTGCTCACGACCTCTTGATCGAAGGATTGCCGCGACGTTGTAGACTCCTGTTCCATTTGCTTCGACACAGCCTCAGGTACAGGCATCTCATTTGTCATTGCGTTCGCCTCTGTTGTTGGGTTGGATAGTATTCGCTCATTGGAATGCCCAGTCGGACCAGGCACTGTCTGCACCTGCTGCACTTGTGCACGAGCCATCCTGCCGTCATGTTGTTGCCAACCTTGCTCCTGGTTACGATAAGGCTGATTGACAGACGTGGTGACTCCGGCTTGGTACATCGGTCTCGTATCTTGTGCAGCATGAGTCCGAATATCCGGCGTAGGTGTCAGTGGAACAGTGGTGGTGACTCGTTGCGTAGCAGAGCACATCGGATGGGACTGAGTTGTGCTGCCGTTAGCTACAGGTACTGCACCAGTAGAAAGCACGTTTCCATGCATAAACATGCCCGGTGGATACCCCAATAAGTAGCCTGCTTGCCTTGCAGCAGCAATCTGACTCAGTCGTTGCAGAATCAATTCTTTGCTCGACGATAGGTCATATGCCTGCGACATGCACGTTTGTTGGATCCATTGAGCAGCCATCTTTTGCACTATCGACGACGGGCGGGTCAGCGATTGCTGAGGAACGGCATACGACGGCGGTACCAGAGCAGGGGTTGACGCAACAGTTTGCGTTACAGGTGTTGCAGAGGCAAGCGGAATCGACGACACGAACTGAGCTTGCGTCAAGTTTTGCTGAATCGGTTGTGTCTGCGCTTCAGCAGCCGTAACCGTCGCTAGAGCACTCGACGCGACGGGCTGTTTGTCCCGTGTCGTCGTCGGGTTCTCTTGCTGCTGTGCAAGTACCGCTGGACCTTGTGGTCGATAGAACGTCAACGTAATCGGTCGCCTGGGTTTCCGAATGAGTGCTGCCAGGTCCCTGCTCGTCATGCCCAGCACTCTAGTTCCGTCCACAGCTACGATCATGTCGCCCACCTTGACCTCTCCTGTAGCTTCCATCTCCCCGGTTTCTCCCTCCTCCGTCTTGATCAGTTTCTTGATAAACGTCTCATTCTGCCGGTTTGTGTAGATAGATGCATACAGCCTCTGACCCCACAGACGCACGCGCCTCGTGCGCGAAGCCGTAACGCCCGCACCGTCTTCCCGCTTCCGCTTCAAGCTATGGTGCCTCATGAGTGTCACGTAGTCGTCTCCCGTCGTCTCGTTCGCAGGTTCACATGTACTCCCCTGCTCTTCCTGTAACGCTTGTGGGTTCTCCTTCGCATGTCGCTTGGCTGCAGCAACGTCCTGGAGGACCTCGTCCGCCGAGAAGAGATCCACGTCGCCGTCGTCAAAGCTCACTTTGTAGAAGCAACCGCCCGAGACCCAATAGCAGCTGACTACTGACCCCCAGAAAACCCGCGACCCAAAGCTCGTGCGGGTGCGCATCCCAATCAGAGCATCCTGCACGCCGTCGACAACTGCTGCCTATGGAACATCACACAGCACACGAGCGGTGGTAAGCACACACAGCATACAGACGACTGGCACAGTGGCACCGAAGGACGTACCGGCAGGACTCGCGGCTCGGGCGGCACTTCGGCATCACCCATCCGTGGAGAGTAGGACTCGTTGTATTGGTTATTGAATGGTGTGCGGGACACCACTTTTGAGGTCATTGACGAGCGCTGATTCGCTCAGATGGCGAATGCCTCGTCTCGTGTCGTGTCGCGACGAGCTTTTTGTTTCCCATACAAACGCATGTAGAAGTTGCTGATAGCGATAGCGTCGCCTGTTGTGTAGAAAAGTCACATTGCGCACAAAGCTGTCGTGTCTAGTGGTGCATTTGTTGGACATTGAAGATCAGAGACGGTCGACTTTTTTTGCAGGTGTTGCGAAAGGACACACGATCTTGCGATAAGCGCTAGCCGTTCGTTGTGGCACAGCACGGGTAGAGCTAGTAGTTGAAGGACAAGTTGGCTAGCAACCAGTCGTTCTGAAGTGCTTCGAGCAGAGGGTGGTAGAGAAACGAGCAACCAAGGCGCATGCAGATAGGAAACTGCATACGTAATCGTATTGCCCTCTACACTGCAACACGCATACGATCCTACAGGTGGTGAGACAATGGCTACGACGACTAGCACGAAGCCCACACCAGCATCAGCAGGCCGCGCGAAGCCCACGCACGACAGAAGCGCTCCGCCAGCGTGCACTGCCCCGCCAGCACGCGATGCCGCAGTCGTTAAAAATTCGCCGGCCCGCGGAGGGAGCTCGGCGTCTGACGATAAGATCCTCGCGGCCCTCACCACTCTCTGACCGACAAAATGGCGAAGCTGGAATATTCACAGCGCGAGAGCGGCATGTTCGCATCAACGCTTGGCGCCAACATGCTTGCACACCCGATAACAATTGATGTAACGGGGCACCCCTTGCGTGAACTTAACGCAAGAGTTTCGGCGCGCCCGACAGACGTACACGAGGCAAACGAGGAAGCGTAGGTAAGGTAAAAGTAGAACTGTTATGTTGATATAATTAAGTCTTTAACCACTGTCTCTCTGTTTGACTAAATTTGATTATACTAATCAAACAGAATGTATGACGACGTCTCGTCACCACTCATTGCGCGCGTCTTGCGGCGATTGGTGGGTTGATATCATCAAGATATCAACCAATGAACAGACTCTTTGGTCGACCCATCAATATCACGACTATTGGTGATATTGTTAAAAGAATATTCAACATTATATTCTTTATTGTCATTATCTCAAAAATGACAATATCATGTAACAGGCTGCCCCGTTACAATTGACGCACTCCTGGAATTTCCAGGACGTGATCCAGCTGCGGGGCCGCCTCGCACGCGCACTCGTGACCTCAAAGAGTCGATGCTTGTTTCGCTTGCGTAGCCACACGGACAAGGTCGAGCTCAAACTGGTGACGAGGCATCATGTCCGGCAGCAGAAGTCGCAGCGTAAGCGTCCGCGATGCGATTGCTGTTTGCAACGCTAAATGCGAGCCTGAACAAGCTTTCTATTCACCGTTTTACAAGAGCGAGCTCTACAAAGGACTCAAGGTTGGTTTCTTCTTCGATTTTGATCTTACTTCCTGCGTGCTGGCAATATGGACAAGACTTATTGTGGCTTTATGTCGAGCGAGGACGAAAAGGTGATGCCTGCTCGGCCCCCACATCAGAGGCTTGGCAAAGCGATACTTCCACAAGAAATTGGACACGTGGAAGAACCAGAGGCCGATGATGAATGAGCAGCCCTCTGCAGATTAAGCATCATAAATTTATTTCTAATGCCGAATCTAAATCCCAGCAAGTGCCCGATCCAAAAGTAGCCGAACTTGCAAGTTAATAACACTTACTGTAAGTAGTCCCTTCATTACACACTCTCAATTCATTTGTTTACTTTTACCCACCGAAAGGCAACCAGCAGCCCCTACCCGTCCTCAGTCCCACCTCTCCCTCCACCCGTCTACGCACCCCAGTACGTCGGCTTACACCTCTCGCAGCTTGTCGACGTAAAATCGAACAGAGTCTCGTGTCTTTGCATTGTTTTAATATGGAGGGAAAGAAGCGTGGGAAGTCAACTAAGCCACGCTCGACACCGTTTCACATAAAGCACGCCGTGAATGTAGCGGAGCTACACAGCTCCTTAGGTCAGAGAAAGACTTAACGCTCTGCGAGCAACTTTGGTTCTACGAACCCGACTGAAAGAGTCAACGAGATCAGAGAGCTTAAGGTTCCTGCTCCAGGGGGACCAAACGATTTAGAGAATCGACGCACAGAGTGCACAAGAAGTAGATGCCTTATCAAGGCGTTGCTATCTCCCCCATGATCACAAGACGCCTCAAAGAGACACGTGTCTTATGTTGATCAAAATGGGAACTATATTTTATTTCTTCTTTTAACTTAAAAGAACACCTTAGAACAAAGTAAATAACCTACTCGCTAATGTTCTAAATAACCTCTTAAAAGACCTCGTAATCGATGGTTGACAGACATCAGTCTTCAACAATTAATACTCTGTTCTAATATTACTTTAAAGGGGATCCCATCCCTTGTGTGCACCACGCCTATTGTCGACTACCAGTCGACGTGTAACCCCGTTACACCCTCCCCCACCAGACTGACGTTACCACGAAACGTCAATCGAAATATTTCCTCAAAGAGGACGGTGTGTGTGCGCTTCACCTTCACGGTTGGCAAAACACAAAACACCATGGCATCACCACCCCATGAGTCCTCGAATCTCTCGTCATACCTCGGCATCGATGTAAAGGTGGATTATGGTAGCGATACCGATGTCCATGGTGAAGAGAGGACAATGTCCTACTCACCAATGCAAGAGACACCGACTCATACTGCACCAAAACCGTTTGCCGAGCGTGGCGAAGCCAACGCGCCATCGGCGCCGCATCAAACACCCATCGTGGGCGATGCCGTCATCACCAATCCGCTCGATGAGCAACAACAGTTGGCTATTCATCGAGAGGAGAGCTCTCAGCGCCGTATTCAGCTTGCTGCAACTCTTGAGGGTCGTCGTGGCTATCTGTTCACCCCACTCAGTGTGGAAGAGCGTATACGCCAAACGACAGGTCGTTCTTTGGCAACGTGGGCCATTGGCGCTGAGTTGACATCTTCTGATGAGGTGGCGAGTCGACAGGTACTTTGCGAGAGGTATCTGCAACCTTACTTGACGACTCAGAGTCAATACAAGTTGCGACTTGACACGCAAGCACGGGGTGCACCGGTTCCACCGATGAAGGGTATACCCATCCTCGTATTCGCAAGATAATCTCAGGAGGAAGAAGACAACGCTTTTGTTCGCTGGGTGCATCGGAAACTACACCTCAGCAGCGCGTTAGCTCTCAGCGAAAGTGCCAATGTGGCAGATGTTCGTCTAGAACGAAAGCTTTGGTATGATTATGCCAAGCTTAAGGCCAGAGGCCAGTTGCGAACTCGCACATGCTATGCTCCAGCTGTGCCGGTTGATGTGGGTGTTGGTCAAGCGGTGCCCAACTACCCACCTGCCTCCACCACTATTGGTGAGAAGCGCTCTAGGTCGAGGGATGACCCTTGCCACGATGTTCAAAAACATCCAAGGCGTATGGGCAATCCTGCCGAAGGGGTTTCTCAAACTCCCACGAGTTCTCCGACTCCGGGTACCCTCGCCACTTCACCAGATACTGGTATTGACCCTGACGACGACGTCGTTTCAGCAGTCGCTTCAAATGGAACTGGCGGTTCCCTTGCTCATCGAGCAGCGTCGGAGGTGGTCGGTATACCGAAGGAGGAGCATGAGAAGGTGCTTCTCGAGTTGAGTGGTCTCCGTGAGACATTGGGTCAGACCCAGAGTGCGTTTGACGCGATGCGAGACCTTATTGAGGTGTAGGAGTTGGACCAAGACCGTGTCCAGGCGTTAAAGTTGGACCAAGCCAGGATGTAGGATCAGCTTGACCTCCTGATACGGATTCAGCAACCGATGTCAAGGCCAACCTATGCGGCGCAAGCGCCTCCAAGTTCACGTGGGACGAATCCCGATACGGCTCAAGCAAGCCCACGTAGAGCACGGGGTGTGTGCGCAGTTTGCGCGGAAGGTTGAGCGTATACGCAAGTTCCTTCTTGGCGACGAACGTAAGGGGTCCAATGAAGCGCGGGCGCAACTTTGTCTTGAAGACATCGGAAACTACATTTGTAGATAGCTTTTTAGCATTGAGTAGAACTTGGTCTCCGACCTCACAACGTTCAATACAACCTCTGCCTTTAGCATCAGCTTGTTCCTTCTGCTTGTCTTGGCTATCAGCCAGTGCGTCACGCAAATGTCGTAAGACATTTAATCGCGTTGCGAGAAACTCGCTTACCTGTTTTTGAACAGTATCAGGCCTGATATCAGCAAGCCGATCGGCAGCTCCTCCCCCACCAACCCCTGAACCACGCAGTGGTAGCGTTAACGGAACGCAAGGGTGTGTGTTACCATTCACATAAAACGGTTTGTAGCCGGTGGAGGCATGCAAGGCATTAATCAGCGCAAACTCAACGACAGAAAGCATCGAACTCTAAAGTTTCACTCTTTCAGCGCAAACACTGCGCAAGATGTCACCGATGATGCGATTCACTCGCTCGGTTTTACCATCAGTCTGCGGATGATCCGCTGTGGACATGTCCAAACGTGTGCCGAGCACCTTGAAGATGGATTTTTAAAAATTTTCAGTAAAGCAAGGGTCTCGGTAAGAGACAATTGCAAACGGCAAACCGTTTTGTCGAAATACTCGATCGATAAACAGCGTAGCTGTACCCTCACCATCTATGGTATCCGGCACCGCCGATAAATGAGCCATCTTGCTCAAACGTTCAACATAGACCACAATACCCGTATTTTTATACGAATCTTCTTGTAAACCGAACAGAAAATCCATGCTGATGGACTACCAATACCCCTTGGGTACAGGCAAACTAGCCAGCGGCGCGGTCGCGTGAGGCGAGGGCTTCACCCGTTGATACGTTTCGCACGTACGCACATATGTGCTCACCCATTTGTATAGTTTGGGCCACCAATAGCATTGGCTGACTGAGCCGTAGGTCTTCTCACGACCGAGATGACCACTCAACGCAGCATCATGTGTCTCATAGAGGACCCGATACTTCCATTCCTCATCATGAGGGACAACGATGCGAGGGTATCCTCTACATCCGTGCTATAGCACAACAGGCCTTGATCGATGGAATATCGATGTAACCTCGCACGTAATCGTGCAGACAATTCTATGTCTGAGTTCTTAAATTCCTCGCTCCCTGGAGCACGTAGCAGAGCTACACAATGTTCATCCTTGGCATATTCCATACGGATTAAGTCAGTGACCGACGACGACAGAGTCGTATGATGAGCAAGCTCATAGTCAGGCCTGCGTGACAACGCACCAGCCAAAGCATTCTGCTTGCCCGGTTTATACTTCACCTCGAAGTTGTACTCGAAAAAAAAGGAAAGCCAACGAGCCATTCTCTGAAAGAGGTGCGGCGACTGGGTGGCAGTGCGTAGTGACGTATGATCTGTATCGATCACAAACGGCTTAGAGCCAAGAAGATGAACTATGAATTTGACTAGAGCATACTTAATTGCAAGTAGCTCTTTGTCATGTTAGGACAGTTCTTTTCTGCAGCCTTCAGCTGGAGGGACTCAAACGCAATGACGCGTTCCCGTCCATCAGAATCTGCCTGTAACAGAGAGCTGCCTATGGCAAAGTCAGATGCGTCACAGACGAAAATGAAAGATCGATCAGGATCATGCAAAGCCAAGATGGGCGCATGGAGGAGAATCTACGTTACTGCTTGAAAAGCATCATGCTCGGTGCTAGTCCAACACCATACCACATCCTTTTCAAGGAGATTGGATAATTGCCGAGTCATATCTACGTAATTCGCACTATACTTGTGTAAGTAATTGGCAAGGCCAAGCCACTTACGTAAGTCCTTTTGGTTCGTTGTAACCGGCCAATCAACTATGGCTTTTAACTTAGCGGGATCCGCTTTAAGGCCTCGCTTACCAATAAAACACCCTAAAAAGGGAATATATTCTACACCAAAGATGCAATTAGACGCGTTTGCGTACAGATTATTCGTGCGCATGCACTCGAGCACCGCTCGTAAATGGTCAATGTGATTGTCCACATCCGACCGACCGTTCATAGCACGACTGTGGACAAAGATGTCATGAAAGTACGTCTGTGCATAACCTAGGTGAGATCTGAACAATTGTGTCACAAGACGATTGAATGTAGTCGGGCATTTGATAACCATTCTGGCATAACAAGTCACTCCCGGAGTATACCGCTCGGAGTGCTGACCGCTGTTAGCGGGATATTGCTCTCTCGCATGAGTAATTGGTAATAACCATCGACTAAATCGAGTGCACTGTACATTGTACATCCCACCATATTGTTCTGAAAAACATCCTTTCTCGGAAGTGGTGTCTGAGCCTGGATGGTGGCCGCATTAAGCTTATTGTAAGCATGAAAAATGCGCCACTTCCCATTGGGATTTTTGACATAGAAGGTCGGTGAGGAATGGGTAGATTTTCTCTCAAGTACCATTCCTGCCGCGTGCTTTGCACGAAAGAAGTCGTCAATGACGTCACACTGATCCTTCGGTAAAGACCACTGCCGCGTTACGCAGTATTTAGTTCCAGGAACTAGCTCAATTTTGTGACGCACACCTCTATCAGGAGGCAAGACGGACGATGGGTTGTGACACACCAAGTCTTAGAAGTTCTTCACCAAAGGATAGAACGGATCAAGAGGATCCTTAAGGATCGAAGATCCACTAAGAACATCCAATACTGCCTTTGTGTCCTCAAGGACAGACTCGTCCAATAACGAGGATAAGTTCAACTTAATATCCGGCCGAATGACCAATAAGTCGGATAATTCTCTTGCCTGTAAGTCTTGGCTAAATTTGCCGTCATACATTTCGTCCAGGTCGAAGAGAGTATACAAGGATGAAAGAGTCTCAAGACTAATATTGCCATCAATCTGGCCAGTCAACCCATTGACAAGTGTATATAGTGTATTATTACTATTACCACTTCGTGACTTCTTAGACGTTGGGCGCTTAACAGTTGCCACCCTACGCTAAGATTGTTTCCTAAAAAAACCTTACGCCTCCAAGAGGCCGGGACAGTAGGATCCCCGTGGTTGCTATATATCTTAGCACGCTCTATACGAGAGCTCATGTCTTGAACGACATCTTGTAAAGTGTTACGCAGTTTGGGAGCTTCACCACGTGGATTTACACGTACCACTTCACGTACAGCATCCGGGACTAGCCTTGAACACTTTGGATTCTCTCCATCAATGTCATTACCGAACATTCAGTGAGGTGCCACCTCGGCCGCTCTCACGTGGTAGAATTTCACGTGCCACCCCACTCACATCAGAGGAATTACAGTCTTGATATCTCGGCCCTAGGCCAACCGTGCCTGCAGCATGCAGTGACTCAGTATCACAACGGTTATCACTCAACTGAGTAAAACTCCCTACACACAAGGTGAAAGAGCTCCGCTCAATATTGATTTCATTGACATTTAAGTTAATTAACTCTGACATACCAATGTCAAGCACATTGACATCTTCCATCAATGGCTCGTGCCAATGGCGCTTTTGTTGCCTTGAAAAGGCGGGTTCATGACTCTCCAAATCTTTGCTAGGAACATTGCGCGTGGCGCCTAAGGTCTTAGACCTTCAATCAATCCAGGGCTCATGGCGTTCAAGCCAAGCCATACCTAGGATGAGATCGTATCTCGAATCCAAATCGAGGACAAGACAGCGTTCAAATGCTGTCAAAGTCCAAAAACTTCACACCTAAGTTCAACGGAACTTTAGGCACCGTGACACGACTACCAGTCGCTAAAAAAACGGTGGTCGAATCACCTTCATGCGCTTTGAGCGCTTCAGCGTATCGCTGACTCCCCTCAAGGGAACGACGTCGAGCATAATTGCATGATGCTCCGGAATCGATCAGGATCAACCAATGCTTCTCAAAGCCTCTTACTGTCACCTCGGGGACTTACAAGCCAGGCTTGTATCCACGCTCTGTGCTGGCGGGCAGAGAGCTCGGTGGGTCCAATCCCTGTTTCACTATACCTCGTAGAGAAGTGATAGAACTCAGTTCTACCCCAGTAGGGCGCCCCGCACCAACTGGGTGTCGACGTTTACCCGTGCCATACCAGGTTTCTGGTTGTGGCTGGGGTTTCGACCCATATTATTCGGTTGTTGCATAAGCAAAAGACAAGTGGTACGCATGTGTTTAGTGCTTCCGCACATATAACAGCGTCTCACTTCCTGTCCCTACTCTGCAACATGAAGCTCCGCTTCACCTTCATCTTCAGCATGGCTGAGATCCATCGGTTCTGGCTTACACTAAGCCAAGGTGCTCGCAGAGGTTGCCTTCTCAAAGCTTGGGATGTACCCATTCCATTCGAGTCTGGAAGACTTGAAGTTGTGCTCAGCATTTTGAGCAATGCTAACAGCCTCCTCAAAAGTAGAGTGATGGACCCGAAACACCTCGGTACTGGCAACGTCATTACGAAGACCTTCCATAAAGGCAGTCACATTGACTATCTCAGGGAGAGGTTCAGACTGCATAGCAGCCATAAGAGTTCTCAACTCTTGTACACAGTCCGTTAACTCATTCTTACCCTGACGGGTAGACAAGAAGCGTGAGCGCACGCGATGAGCCTGGTTAGGCGGCGAGAAAACTTGCAAAAGGTCTAACTTGAGCGAATCTTATGTGGGAATCGCCAAGTCGACCGACGTGCCACACGTCAGAGCCCACTCTCTAGCTCTTCCATCGAGCTTGGAGATAGCCAGCGAGACCCGCTGGTACTCCAGTAAGATAAGTCCAGAGCTCATGGCCATCTCTATCTGACGGATCCAGAGGGTGAGGTTTTCCCCCTTCTTCCCAGAGTAATGTTTAACGTCAACCGGAAGGGGACGAGGATTATCCTCTTCATTTGGCATCGCCACGTAGCGTGTCGGTATAGCCGGTGCTACCTGGTTTAGAACCTGCCCTAGAAGGGCCGTTTCGTACTGCATGAAGGTCTCGACTCGTGCATTAAGCACATCGGGACCTTGTGCAGCTAGAAACTCCACAAATTCTGGGCCTACGGACGCGATCAGCTTATTAAGCGCGACCTTTTGGGCCTCAGAGAGGGGTGCGGATCTCTCCATCCTCACATAGGATCATTCGTAACGACTCAGGTGTAGATTGACTACAAGTGCTACCAAGTGTAGCGGAGCTACACAGCTTCTTAAGTCAGAGGAAGGCTTTAACGCTCTACAAGCAACTTTGGTTCTACGAACCCGACTCAAAGAGTCAACAGCTCCGAGATCGAAGGTTTAGTTCAAAGAACCCGACTGAAAGAGTCAACAAGATCAGAGAGCTTAAGGTTCCTGCTCCAGGGAGACCAAACGATTTAGAGAATCGACGCACAGAGTGCACAAGAAGTAGCTGCCTTATCAAGGCGTTGCTATCTCTCCCATGATCACAAGACGCCTCAAAGAGACACGTGTCTTATGTTGATCAAAATGGGAACTATATTTTATTTCTTCTTTTAACTTAAAAGAACACCTTAGAACAAAGTAATTAACCGACTCGCTACTGTCCTAAATAACCTCTTAAAAGACCTCGTAATCGATGGTTGACAGACATCAGTATTCAACAATTAATACTCTGTTCTAATATTACTTTAAAGGGGATCCCATCCCTTGTGTGCACCACGCCTATTGTCGACTACCAGTCGACGTGTAACCCCGTTACAGTTTTCGTAAGCAAGAAGAGTGGCGTTTTAAGATAATTTCTCAGACGCGTAGAAATTGTTTCCATATAATGGCCGAGCGCATACACACGGGTCGTATGTGAAGCTCGCACGCGAATCATGATCTTTGATTGTGCACCGACGCTTGATTTTGGGGCGATGAGCTCCACAACGCGGTTTAATCCCTCGTTCGCATGATAGCACACACAAAGATAAATGGGAACCGTTCAGCAATAAATAAACTTACACACAACTTGTTGACGTAAAGGTTGATGTGGAAATGAGCAATAAATTAACTTGTCAAAGGGGTCCTGCGTCTTGCCGTGTTCGTATCATTTAGTATCCGTCTTGTCGCTTGCTTCTTATTCGATCACTTTCTAACATCTTTAAATTTGATCATCGTCAACCTGCTGCAATATTTAAGCGAGAGGAAGTGGGCTTCACTGATAGAGGTTATGACGTGTACGGAGCTATGCCTGCTTGGGACCGTCCGTTTTCGATCCCTTTCAATATGCTATACTACCCACTTAAAATGTCGCATTAGCAGCTCGTACAGAGATCTATAGATGTTCGTGTTTGGAAGGAAGTAAAGAAAATAAGGTCTGACAATTAAAGGTAAAAATCGTATCAGCTTTACGCATCTTCTCGATATCATCGGTTCGCTATCAAATACACGAATTGTGCAGCTGAATAAGTTGACGGGTGATGCAGACACAAACGAAGCAGCACGTCCTAACACCATTGGCAGTGCTGGTAATGAAAGGAGTGTACAACAAGAGTAATGTCATCAACGCAGTCACTTATGAAAAGCTAACGCCGTGCGCAGGTTCTTTATAAGACATGCGCAGCGCATCGACACGGGCGCAGACGGCCGTATCTTAGGAGAAGTTAGATAGCAGCTTTAGCTATGTGGACACTTTCCAAATGCGCGGTCCGAAGAATCATATCGAATCCGTGCAATTGTAGATGAGCTATGACTGGATCAACTTAATGAAATAATAGATTGCGGCGCTTTACGATAACGACTTCCGGCTAGTCGTTTGTCACGCGCTTGACAAATTTCACTCACACGTTAAGTGCATTTAATGAACCATATTGACGCGCATGAAAAAATGAAAGGCTCAAGAAAATTTTCATCACTTGAGCAGACAAGCTGGTGTTGTTACTATTTGTATATATTCTTTATGAAAGTTCAAGAAGGTTTTGTAGTTCAAGTGCAATATCTGTTGCAGGTAAGTCCGAACTCACAGAATTAAATCATTGTTGTGACAGGTTGACAAATTGAACGAAGAGTGACGGACACTATGTGAAAGGCTGACACTTGGGATAGATAGAGACGGACACGATGTGCAACTTGACATGGTCTACACACAGTTCCGTTTTGCTAAAGGCACAACGAGTGTTGACAGAAGATGTAGTTAGTTTAAATTATTTTTTCTTTTACTTTCCACTACCTTTGCACAAGTGCAACTATAACAGCTCATTCCTACAGTTCCTCGAATATAGCCTCACATTTGAAACGGTCAAGTTCGTACACCTTGCTTAATTCATCTTAATTCATACTCGCATTGGCTGCACCCTGGGGGGGGGGTAAGTGCCAAGCATATTGACATCATCAATACACATGTCAACTACTATAAGGAACCACATGTGCATATTATTTTCCATCTTGAGCGTGATACGATTTTCTCTTGAAAAGACACTACGGAATCACGTTGCCTTAAGTGAATAGGCTCTAGCTCTGAAGCTTCACAAAGCTTTATATGAAGATAATAAGTACAGTCTACAGGTTGTAAGAAGGTATGTACTGGCAAAAGTTTGGCTTGCACCTTGGACGTACTTACGCAAAAAGGAATGTTAAAAGAATTTTATTCCGAAAAGCATTATTGTAAGGCCGTATCAACCCCTATAAAATTACGAAAAAATTAACACATGTGATTTAACTAAAAGCGAGACGTCGAAAACCTGGTCACTGACGGCGTCTTTGTAATGTCTCGCCAACAGGACGATCTCTGCAGCAGTAAAACGTTATACAATCGTGCGTCTCTTTCAATTTGCACACCATCACTTTTACATGTAGTACAGGGTAGTTGTGACGAAGGCAGTCCGAAAAGTTGTTACTTGACGGCTGAATGGGTCATTTTTCTTCCCTGTTCTACTAAATCATACCGTGCACGTTATTAGTAGTGAGCTGTAACGACAGTTTTACCTAGAACAGCGATGATGTCATCATTCTATCTTGTGATCTCTTGTACAATATGTTCAGCCAATATGTTCGTTAGCGAGTAGTAGAATCTTTGCTTAACCAACGATGGTGTGACCGGCATCTTCATCTTTCACGTCGACGGCAGATAAAGTCATAGGAGGATTAATTCTCCATCGAGCAATTATATCTCCGTTATAATGATGTGCCATGCCCCAATTGAATATCTATATGTGAGTGATAACAACTATATATGGAGTGAGTGCGGAGTATGCATGAACCCAAGCTATCGGCGCAGACCCTACTATAGACATTATCTCAATAATGCTTTATACGATTAAAACCTCAAAGTATCTCATCAAGGAATCTTTGTCGTGCTTCGCCATATTGCTGTTCTGCGCACGGTTAGAAGTCCACTTTACGATACGTGCACCAGCGATGCAATACGGGACGTCCTGACACTTCCGTAAACATTTGGTCTAATTAAACACATGTTACACAGGTCGCAAGTAAGCGCGCTAGCCCACCCCTCTTCTAAAATCGATCCTGGTGCAAGAAAATGATGAACTATCTTATTGTGAATGCACGAGAACAAATGTATCGATTGATTATCATGAACACCAAGTTTATAAAACGACAGCCAGCTCACTGTGGATACCGGCATATATAGCGTTTTGTACGTAATATTGTGCAGATCTTGTTATCTCTCATCGCACATAATGTTTTAGCCCAGACGAAAGGGTTTGATCCAAAATACTTGTCAGTTTTCTTTCTGCCGATCTGTAGTGGAGCGGATAAAGACAAATCATAGGTGTGATTCTAACTCTTCGCTAGCTCCCAGAGAATCGTCAATCGGAAGAGATAACTCCATATCGTGTATGAAGCCTTCCTCACCCTTTTATACTTGTTGTCAGAGCGACGTGTACTCTTTTAATAATCTTGAGTCGATGTAAGAATATTCTTGCTATGTATGAAATAAGGAAAAGATCAAGCGAAAGTCTTAACCCGATCACGCTAGTACTTAAACGATACTTAATTTGACTCTACATTTTAAATAGATCGTTTGTCTGATAAAATCAATAGTTGATAGTTTATCATCATAACTTTGGACCACCTGAGCCGTCTCATGATCCTGTGTTTAGAGTACGAAGGGTTCATTGCGTCCGATCGTAGTTAAAGGTTTTGTCGTGCGTGTTCTTGATAAGCCTGGTCAAAACACTTTTAGAGGCGGAAATTTAGTGGGATAAGACACATCTCGTGTAGCTTTAGGAATCCATAGAGCCCCGCTTGGAAAATATTCGACGCGCCTTTTACAAAGGAAACGAAACGCTGATCAACGCTATACTTATCAAACTAACCGAGACATATATTTGTCATCACCTTGAAGTTAGAAGTGAAAAAAGAATTGTCACTTCGCGCCCTAGTTGACTTTGGGGCGTTGAACAAATTTGTTCGTCGCCAGTCGCTAGAGTCAGGAAGTATTAACTTCATGGAGCGGGAGATCCCTCCAACATAGATGACGGTGCGCCTAGCGGCAGGCGCATTGATCACTGTTGAGAAACGTGTAGTCGGAATCCACTACACGTTAGAGGGCGAACAGTACGATGATGACTTCATCGTACTAGATCTGGATGACAAATTTGATGTCATCCTGGGATTACCTTGGCTCAGAAAGTACGAGCCAAGAGTGAGCTGGCAGTATCGATAAATTACGATACCTTCCACTTGTTCCTCAGATAACCTCCTGATGAATATCTTGGAACGCCCACACTCACGTAGGTGTACTACGAGTGGGTGCGATGGCCTCACTTGTGAGAAGGTCGTTAGCACGACTGTACAAGAACACAATGTAGATGATCACTACATTTAGGAGAAAGCTCTCCCAGATCCTGTGGAAGTGACTTCCCAGGAGGTAATCGAGACACTGAATGTCTTGGTCAATGATGGATCAAGCGTAGGCGCTTACACGCTTGATCTGGTTGCGCCTCCGAAGTTAACTTCGGAGATAACTCAGTTGCCAACGCTAGAACCGAAACGGTTCTTGCGTGATCTGCGTAGTGGCAAAGTCAAGCAGATCTGCATACTCGTCACAGAGGATGAGTATGTGGCCGATATTCGGTCGGTCACCGTATTTGCTGAGAAAGAACGGGTTCTCAGCAGCTCATCGATGAACGAAAGTGCCCTCGATGAGAAGACTCGGATTGAGCGATACACGTCTTAATCCTGGGAGTCACTTCAGGCAAATCCTTTGTATAAGGATTTAGTCGAATCTAAGGACGTATTCCCTGAATTCGTACCTTTCAAGTTGCATAAGGACATAGGCACTCGACACGAGCTCGAGCTCAAACCGGGCTCGAAGTACTGTGTCATGAAGCAGTGGCCACTGCCTCGTGATCGAGTACTAGCGATCGACAAGTTCTTTGCCGATCGCTTAGCAGCGGGCCATGTGAGGAAATCGACATCCCCTCACAGCTCTCCGACCTTCTGTGTGCGAAAGACCACAGGATGATGGCGAATAGTTCACGCATTCAACAAGTTTAATGCTGCAACGGTACCGGCTCAGACGCCGATACCGAGAAAGGACGTAATCATAGATGTTATGTCAAAGGGTACCATCTTTTCGTCCATGGATCTGATGGATGGATTCTATCAGATCCTCATGCGTGAACGGGACATCCCGTACACAGCAGTGAGCACCCCCAGCGGTATGCTTTGGGAGTGGCTAGTGATACCACAGGGGCTGAGCAATGCCCCTGCAACGTTCAACAGATGTGTTACAAATCTGTTAAGACCGGTGCGTGACTTCGCACCGAGGTACTTCGACGATGTGTTCATCCATAGCCGGGCTATGGACAGTAATACAGACGTTGAAGTTCACAGAACTCACGTTCGTCAGGTTCTTCAACTTATGCGCAAGCATAAGTTGTATGTAAACCTCAAGAAGTGTATATTCGCGGCTATCGAAACACCACTTCTTGGGTGCATCGTGGGTAAACACGGCGTACTCCCTGATCCCAAAAAGATCAAGGCGATCACCGACTGGCCAGTGCCAGTCGATGTCAAGGGACTAAGGAAGTTCCTTGTCTTAGCGGCGTACTTGCACAAGTGCTCGCGCAACTACGCCTAAATGAAGGTACATCTTTCTTGCTTGCTCAAGAAAGATGTGAAGTGATCATGGAACGCTGAGTGCCAGCGTTCCTTTGAAGGTATCAAGCGGAGCTTGATGCAATCGCCGATCTTGGCGATTGCAGATCAGGACAGACCATTTCATGTGGTCTGTGACGCCAGCGATTTCGCAATCGGCTGTGCGTTGATGCAATACGACACAGACGGCGCAAAGCGCGTCGTCTGTTATCAATAGCGTCAGCTGCAACCAGCTGAACGCAACTTCTCAGTGCATGACAAGGAACTACTTGCCATGAAGTATGCTCTGGCTTAGTTCCGGGTCTATCTCTTGGGAGATAGACCGTACATCGTCGATACGGACCATGCGTCACTGCGCACGGCCGTAAACAGTCCACACCTCTCGCAAAGGATGGCGAGGTGGCTGTCCTTCTTCGCGGAGTATAACTTCTTCGTGGAGTACAAGCCAAAACGACTAAACGTCGTCGCTGATGCGTTATCACGTTGGCCCGACTTTGAGCCAACGTCCTGAGTCAACAGTGAGGCCTTTCCCACTGTTGCGACATTTTCAATCAGTATGCCGTCGTAGCCTTTACTCGACGACGTGCAGAAAGCATACGCAGGAGACACAAATCTCCTCCGTTTCATGGGTCATCTTGCGAACCCATCCCGGAAATCCTTGTCAAAATTCACCGTATCTATACCGTTCCTCGTTGGATCGGTATACGAATCGAAATGGCCTGCTGTACTATACAGCTGTTGCCGACGACACGAGGCGTGTCGTCGTTCCCGATCATGATGACTTGCGATTACGCATCATGTTCTAATTTCATGATGCGCCGTCTGGCGGGCACCGTGGCCGAGAAGTAACTTACCTCACGGTCAGTCGTGACTTTTACTGGCCCCGCCAGTATCAGTTTGTCCGCTAGTACATTCGTTCTTGCGAGGCATGTCAACGGGTGAAGGCTAGTCCTTCATCCCGTGCACCTTTAGAGCCCTCTGCCTGTTCCGACAGAGTGCTGGCAGTCCGTTTCAATGGACTTCGTCTTCGGGTTTCCCGAAGACACTAACAAGAATAATGGTATTCTTGTGTTTGTGGATCGTTTCAGCAAGATGGTACTTCTTGCTGCAGTCCCAGAATCAATCAACGCCTGCGGCTGTGCTCGTGTCTTCATCGACACAGTGTTTCGACTCTACGGTTTCCCCGTGAACTCGTATCCGACCATGACCCTCGGTTCACGGCGGCGTTTTGGCAACCCGTGTTCCGTTCTCTTGGAACACGATTGAAGATGTCTACTTCTGACCATCCCGAAACAAATAATTAGACGAAACGTGCAAACCGTGTCCTCGAAGAGATCCGTCGTAAATACGTCCACTCCTTTTTACATTGGAGTGAGTTCTTGCCGATGGTTGAGTTTGCCATCAACAACTCCGTGCATGCGTCCACAACGTATACACCGTTCTTCGTGAATAAATAACGTCACCCACGTATTCCCGACCACATACATAGTGACTCTGAGTTAAGGGGGGAGGGACTAGCTCGAGCAAAAAACCGTTTTGGCTCTTGCTCATCACGTATCACCGCTCACGCCGATACGTCTGATACCGATGTCGACAACGTCGACATCGAGGAGATCGAGCTTAGCAGTAGCTATGACGCTGCTGCTACATCAGACAATGATGACGATGCTGGGATATCCAGCATCGTCAACGACAATGCCAGCGAGAGAAAAGACACCCTCGTTGAAAAAGTAAACAACCTTTTAGCAAGGCGCACGAAGCGCACTGAAAACCACAACAATGAGTCAGCAGAGAACTCCCTGCTGAATCGAGAGGCGGTAGTCCGTTTCGTTCAGGACTCCATCGAAAATGCGGTGGATCGTCAGAAACGAAACGCAGACAAGAATTGAAGAGCAAATGTTCTTTCATTTTTTGTTAACGACCTAGTACTACTGTCTACGGTAACTTATCCGGACATGTAGTCACTAGTGTGGGCAGTAGTAAACTTTTGCCGAAGTAAATTAGTCCCTTTCGTGTGTTGCATCGCAAGGGAAATGCATACTCGATTGAGTTGCCTCGTAGGGTGCGCACGCATCCTACGTTTTATGTTGGTCGTCTCCGCCCGTACCATCAGTACGAGGCCTCTAGAGAGAACGGAGAGAACCGGCGCGCTCAAGAATACTCAACAGATTCTTGTGATCACGGACCAAACACTGAAGTAGGTCATTCGTCGAAAGGAGTTGGTCCTTCATCGACGCGGCCTCGCGTCGAGCCGTCTCTAGCTCGTCGCGCAAACGACGCCTTTCGCGTTAACTCTCAAGCTGAGTGACCGCGAATTCCGATCGGTCCTTCTCCCTATCGGCTTGAAGAAGTCGCACGTCCGACTGCAAGGCGTGCCGTCGGTTGTATTCGTGCTCGACGTCCTCCCTCAGCTCGGTCAGGTAACTCTCGTGGTCACCCAAAGTCTCGTGCAGGCCCGGCGTCTGAGCCGGACCTTGCCTTTCCACCGCCACCGGAACCACTGGTGTATTCCCACGGGGGTCAGCGCTTTCTTGTGAAGCGTATCTTGAACCACCGTGGAATTTCAGAATCAAGGACAAGTTACCTCGTCCGGTGGCGTGGGTACCCATCTTCCTTTGACAACTGGTAACCTCGATCCCAGCTGATGGCCGACGTTAAAGGTCTCGTCCACAAGTATGACGAGACCCATCCGATGAGTCCTGTGGCCCATAGGCAAACACGCGCTTTAGGCGCTTATAGATGGATTGCAAAATTGCAATCGCGTCCCGCATCTCAGCCGAGATGTGTGCCCTTCCCCAGGGCGAACTTAGGGAGTACACATCCCTAGGTGCACGTTGCGAGTTGTCGACTCAGCTCGCACAAGTATCACCCCAAGTAAGGCATGGAATGCCGAAATCACTTGACAAACAATGCAACCGGTACCTTGCACCGATTGGCGTTCGCTTTTCGAACTTGAGGCGTATCGCCTCAAGCTTTTTAAGCCATCCTTCTCGTCCAAAATTCTTTACGCTTTGGACGAAGGCGTTCCACGCTACCAAAAGCGAGTTCTTGTCAAGCTTTTGGTTGCCGTTGTACCATCGATGTCTAAGGAAGACATCAAGATAATATTCACCCTCAGCGCGATTTTCTCGCGCTGGGTCCTAAGCCATGAAGCTCAGTTGCATCGAATAATAGAATTCGATGGTGCTGGCTTGTCTCGTGAGACAGGCTATCGATGAGATGGTCGGGCAAGCGCCACGGCTTGATCTCACCACGCTTCAATGTGGTATTTGTTTCGGTACCACGGCTTCAGAATGAAGATGGCGAGAGCCATCGTCATCACGCTCTTGCGGGAAGCACGAGTTGACACTGGTGAGGCATAGTATTCCTCACCATAAAGTTCATCATAACTGCCGAACAGACTGTGATGCATTTCACGAGTCCGCTCGTTCGACAGTGCTCTTGACGAACGATGAGGCACCGCCGGTGATCGAGTGATCTGGAACGTTGCGCGAGTTAGGCACGTCTCTCGCCATACTTGATGACCTCATTGTCAAGGTCATCATGTGCACGTGGTGCGATACCGCGTGCGTCTGCAGCACCTTCTGCTTCAGACGGAGAACAAGCAGCAGACGAAGAAGCGTTTGCCGCAGAGGCTGGCACAGCAGCAGGCTGTGTGGTCTTCGAATCACCTCGCATAGACATGTTAACTATGCGAGGCAGGGTCAGGAGTGAATGGTCTGACCAAACAAATGCTCCCTGTCCCACTAGTGTCCAACGGGTGGCGACCAAGTTTTCTATAGTCACACGGTGACTATCAGTTAAGGGAGGGTGATGTAACGGGGTAGCCCGTTACATAAAATTTTCATTAAAACAATTTGACAATAAAAAAATTACGTCGAGTATTCTTTTAATAATATCTCAGACATGATGATATTGTTGAGATGACCGAAGGGTCTACCCATTGGTTGATATCGTGATGATATCAACCCACCAATCGCTGCTAGACGCGCGCAATGGGTGGTGAGTAGACGTCATCATTCATTTAGATATATTAATACTATTAAGTCAGGATAAACAGATACATTAGAAGTTATAGGACTTGATTATATCAATACAGTTTTAATTTTACCGGAGAAAAGTCTGACTACTAAGTCTCCTTTTTTCCCTCTAGACGGGGTGGTATCTGAGACAGGACGACAAACCAGAAGGATTTTCATGGAGCGATCTGGAACAAGATGACAAATAGAACGATTCCATGAATCGATCTGGGACAAGTCGCAGATATAGATAATTTCCACGGTGTGATCTGGGACAAAGGTGTAACATCCTGCAGATCGGTGATACCATTTACCGGTCTCACAATGAAAGTACTGATTTTGGTAAATTATAGCCCGGTCTGGAAGTGTGGATAATCGTGGGAGTCCAGGGATTATTTTTAGACATGTGGAGGGTTTCGTTGATCAGATAAACTCTGGAGGGTGGTACGGGAACACGTACAAGTAACGAGAGAATGAATATGGCCGATTTGTACTGGACCGATCTTCATCATGTCGATATTAAATGAAAGATCGGTCATTTATCTTTTGATCATGGATATATCGTTGATGGCGTTATTGGATCATGATGAATATGTCTGTTGAAGGTCCATAAGTTATGTCTCAAAAGCTCAGACCGAGAGATCCAGTGAAAGCTGGTTGAATTGACGTCGCAAAATGGATTTAGACACTTTTGGCATTTGGGTACTATTTCAAGCTCTTTGGTGCTAAAAATGGGAATTTGGTACCATGTTTAAGATTTGGTTCTCTGTTGGCGTTTAAATACGATACCGGGAATATTGGCGCTATTTTTGGAGCACAGGTCATGCAATTTCGACACGTGTTCAAGTAGGCGGTCAAGCTTTAAGGTGATATCGGTTTAAAGAGCGACCTGCAGATTGAAATAGGCTTTAAAATAGGTTGGCTGTTACTTTGGTTGGTAAATAAACAGACTCGAACTCTACTTCCCCTACGAACGACGCGCGTTCCCCCCTCCTTTACGGGCAAGATTTCTATGTTTTTTCGGCGGCTGAAGACACGCGTGTTGTTAAGACATTAGAGACAGATCTTGGATTGTTGGCCAAGGTCGAGAAGAGCGATCCCCGAAGATCTGGTCCGGACCGATCAAGCTCTCACACTCAACTCAACTGCTAGGGTAGCAGCAAACAACGGTAAAGGGAAAGGATTCTGGTTACAAGATCTCGAGACTTCTCAAGTGATAAGAAGATCGGAACAAGGAGTCCAAGACAGGATCAAGCAAGATCGAAGCGATCCACAATACAGATCAGCCCATTTTATTTTAGCGAAGCGCAACACTTATCTGTTACACTGCGCACTAACGACAAGATCGTCCAATCCCAAGACCAAGCTGAACAGATCCCAAGGCAAGATCGATGCAAGACTATTATTTGCTGAGTGAAGATTTCAGCACAGAAAAGACCCTGATCCCGAAAACAAATCGAGATCGGATTGTGATAAGATCATGATCGCGACATCTCCACATATTGATCGTCGCGACTCAAGATCCATATCGCAGAACCCCAGTTTGTGGTGTGAAGACTACCGCACCGGAATCGAACTTTCATTCTTAAACCCTCAGCGAGATCAACATCTCGAAGGCCATTATGAAGAGCTTAAGCCAGCCTAACCGAAGGGTACACAAGGTGAGCACAAGGCTATACAACAATGCAAGGATCGGAGTTCCCCGTCCATGAGTCGGTAATCTGGTCAAGTGGAAGATCGACCCTAACACAAGCGATTTTATGAGATCGACATCACCACAATACTATGAAC
The DNA here is from genome assembly GCA_947650285.1 of Hyaloperonospora brassicae. Classification (NCBI taxonomy): domain Eukaryota; phylum Oomycota; class Peronosporomycetes; order Peronosporales; family Peronosporaceae; genus Hyaloperonospora; species Hyaloperonospora brassicae. The sequence goes on along the minus strand of CANTFL010001128.1, from coordinate 8,062 downwards.
TATAAGACATATTGGATGTGCGATCTGGTCGTAAAACCCCCAGGATGGGAGAGTACACCGACAGTTTCTGGTGAAATAGAAGGGATATCCCGACCCGAGTTGGGTGGATGAGGCCGATCTGAGCTGTGGGCTATCTTGCAAGAGTTCGAGCGGAACTGATTAAGTCGGAGCCGTTCCGAAGTGATACAATCTCACGAAGACAAGTCGGACGAGCCTTGATGGTCTGAAAAGATATCCTGTGAGTTTTTAAATAGGCTAATGGATGGGAATGCAAGGTGTGCTAGGCGGTAGCATACGCTGATGGATGGGGTTGCAAGATTTGCTATTGGGTGGACATGCTGGTGGATGGAGCGACGTGTGTGTGAGTATGAAGACAGTCGAGTTAATTACCTTACTGAATTATATGAACCGATAAAGAATCGAGATTGTCGAGGTTAAAAGTAATGAATTAACAAAGAAGACGATTGAGAGACATCCAGTTTCATATAAAAAAAGATTTGGATCGAACATTGATCTGAGACTAAGATGATGATGCAGGTTTGAACTTGTTCTGTAGACGAGGAATATGCGATCCCGGGTGATCCCATTACGCGGTGAGAAACTGGTAGTGTCATTAATCCTCGTGGTTCGCCATGTCCAACGCCTCTAACAAGTCGACTGGGTCGTCGGAATGCTCCAAGCCTGAATACCAGACTCTTTCTTTCATGAGGGCGCGGGTAATGGAGGAAGAAAGGATCCAGCAATATATCAAGGTCGCAGTGGCCAGCAACCATGCCGCTGAGTATCATCTTTAATAAAATTTTCCAACGCGCTCTAAAGCGAGATCGGCGCTGTTTTAGCTGACGCCAAAACACTTGCAGAAACCGATCAGATCGTCGTTGGGCCGGAGAGATCAGGAAATCCTGTGTGGATTTCCACAGAGCTTGCCGATGACTGGACTTAAGCTCCAGAAAGCGAGTGCCCATGTCCCGATACCATCCGGTCATGACGATATGGGATTCACGGGGATCACGATGTTATCCCAAAGAGCTGTAGCATATGAAGCTTCAATTTGTTGCCGCGACCTCAGTTCAGGTGCGTAAGTTTCCGTGAGCGGACTCCGCCCGTGTGAAATGTAGGGAAACAGGAAATTCCTGGGCTTGGAGTAGAGGTGGAATATCAGCTCAATAGTCATAGTTCTCGCGCAAACAATCGCGATCCGCGAAACGAACCAAGGGGCGATCTCGGATGCTGTCCGGTAGGAAGGCGCCAAAACATTTGGAGACCACAGATCGTGTTTTTGCTGAAGTGGCGGAAGATCGGCAAAATTGACAGGAGAGAGGATCCTGTCATCCACTTGGCGCACCAGAATGGTGATACTGTTGTCGCTATCGGACGAATGGTGGACCGAAAGCGCAGTAACTCCATGGGGCGGACTAACAGAGCCGATCTCGATGTGTGTTTCTCCCGGCAACGACACATCCACATTCCCAGGGTCATTATTATCCCGAATGTAACTTACCGGAGCATTTACGACCGAAGTAGACGATTAAAAGAGATAACGGGGTTCCGAATCGATTGGTGGTGGCGGACGAAAAGTTCTTTGTCGAGCGTGGTGGTCACGAACGAAGTGGGATCAGTCTGGGCATTTTGGGAGTGGTCTGGAGTTGTGGACCGGACATCCGATACAATTTGACAACGAGCGGCCGATTTCAATTGGGATAACACAGACCGAGTCAGATCACATAAGCTAGAACCAGACTCGGTCGACTCCCCACTTCCCGATTCAGGCCCAAAGACTGTAGATGGAGGCGGAAAAGAAGAATCGAATCAAGGCGCTGATGTGGTCGATCTTGGATGTTTCATGGAATGTGTTAAGGGGTTCAACGACATTAACCAGGAACCTGATCGGGTTGCGGAAGAACCCCTGGACCGTGACCTCGGTGGAATACGCTGACGCTTGGTAGGCGGGGCAGACGATATCGATCTGGACCTACGAGCAGGCGATCTCGGCCCCTAGGCAACGAAATCAGGGGCCAATCCGGTCTGATAATAGCTCGCTTGTGCGTCGGCCGAGTGGCTAACGCAGATGACCGGGACCCGAGAATAACATTGTTAAGTGTGCCGTGTAGAGTCCGATGTTCTGATATGGCCCGATCCGGATCCTGCTCCACCACCCTTAAATGGTTGTGTATCTCGGTATAGTCCTAAACTGACGACTGAGATTATCATTCTTTACCTGTGAATGTGTCAGCTATCCTTCCAAAGGAGTCAAATAATCCGCTTGCTGTTGAGATCGATGAGTGCAGCCAGGCCTTCTTTAACCTCCGCTTGTGACCGGCCCATCATCCTTATTAATTTTAAAAAATTTGCGTTAAGGAGAGACTTGTCGGAGGTCATCTGGCTATGCTGCTCTTGGAGGATAGCGCGATCGGCTTGGAGATACTGGACCTGAGCCTTCAAAGTGTGCATCTGCTGCTCCAGGCTGGCCCGATCTCGATCTTCGACACGTAACAAGTCTTTCAGGTGAAGAATCTGCGCCGATTGATCTTGAGTGGCCATCAAAGAGAGCTTGCATTCGCATAAGAGTGTGTGGTGTTGATGTATTGACCTTGCAACGAATAGTATCGAGGCTAGACGAAGAAGACAAAGGGAGCGGGCGATCTATGCAGAGAGTCGATCTCTTCTTGCAAGCAATTTCTCCGCACAACAGCCTCTCGGTGCGACTGCTAAAGCGCGACAATAGTATCCGCTTGGCTGTAGAAGGTGGCCTCTCGATCCCACAAATAGAAGATAGTAGCCAACGTAGTACGCACGGCTGCCGCAGACACCCTCGGAACGTTAATTGCGGTGCTCACGGTCGAAACGATTTCACTACGAGACTCTCGAGTAGGAAGGGTGTCTAGCCTTAATGCGTCGAGGCGATCTGGCGCTCCGTGGGACGAGCTTGGTTCAGGTGGGCGATCTGGCGATCCCGTGAGGGTCGATAGCGATCCAGCCGGGCCGGGAGAATTGGAGAACTCGGGTAGATCTAGGACCGTTGGAGTATGCCCCCGTGATCTGGCGATCTGGGTGACGGATCTCGATCCGGAGACATAAGCACGGTGAAGCCTTCCGAAGAGATCGGCGAGGTGGGGAGACGCGTCGGGGAAGCCATGAGACGGACTTAGTGCTTGAACCGAAGTTGATGAGTCATTGAACTGAAGCCGATTGCTTCCCAATGTACTTCAGTACAGGGGGCGGTTGCGGCAAAGTCACTAATCGAATTTTGGGACGTGGATCAATTACCACCCATTTGAGACGTTGCTTGCTGGCGGAAAATGACACATAGTGATCCAGTGATCTAATCGGAGACGAAAGATGACCCCCACGGAGATCAACTATCCTATCCAACTGTCGCCAGATTGATGGACATGGAACGATTCGGGACGAGGAGTAGAAAGAGGTGATTTTAATGAACCAATCTGGGACGAGTCGCATATATATATGATTTCTAAAGGTACATCTGGGACCAGGTGGTGCGATATGACTCTGAGACGAAGGTGTAACATTTTGCAGATCGGTGGCACTCTTTACCGGTCTCATAATGGGAGACGTCATCATACGTTTAGTTAGATCAATATAATTAAGTCAGGATGAACAGACACAAGAGTGATAGAACTTCATTGTATTAAATAACATTTTACTTTTACCACGACTAGGGCCTTTTCCTTATTCGTTAACTTCCTCTGTGTAAGTGTTTACACCTAGCTGGGCACTGAACTTCACTGTTGTCAGTGAAAGGTTAATTCCGTACTGGTAGTCCAGTACGTAGTCGTCGGTGTCCCGTTTCACGGGCGGCTGTGGTGTTGGTGTCGGCGATTGCTTTAAAGTTGGTGGCGGAGACGAGAGCACACTGTACCTCCCAAGTAAGGAATAGCCGCCAATTTGGCGAGCTGATGGTGTTTGCGCTGGTCGTGCTGCAGCGTCTTTGGCTTCGGCAGCTTCTTCAAGACGTTTCAGGAAGGCACGTGTCGTTACGGATCAAATGGGAGCTGAATATTATTTTTATATATTATCGAAAGAGCACCTCAGACGAACGTAACTAATCTAGACACTAATGTCACGATTAATAACTCCTGAAAGATCTCGTAATTCGATGGCCGACACACTTCAGCCCCAAACAACTGATATGGTGTTCTAATATCATCTTTAATGGGACTCCGTCCATTGTGTAAATGACAAATTTTGTTTTACCCCGTTACAGATGTTGTCAATGAGAGCTTTTTTCGAAGTGTTGAGTGAACGCAGCTATCAATGCCCCTTTTCATATTCCTATATTTGATATTCATAACTCTGCACGCATAGTAAACGTGAGATTTCAAAACACCTGCCCACACTGTGTCAGTGTAGGTGGCTCGAATACTGTATCAGTGCATGCGGGGTATGCTATATTGTAAATGCGGCTTATCGTTATCTCTTCTGCATCTACAATGATGTGAACAGCGTGCGCACATTATATATAAATGCTGCTGTGATCTCTTTGACCTCTGACTGGTCACAAAATAAAGTAATGGTTGAAGCTGGAGGCGTGTTGTAAAGAACACACACGAATTCACATAAAGCTTGTATCTCTGTCATGTGCAACTCTGCCATCGAATGGAGTCGACTAGTGCATGTATACATACTCTGCAGAAAGGGGGGTACAACGTGATGCCATCAGCAACGATTGGGGTGTTGCTGTGCATGGACAAGTATCATAACAGTCAGTGAAGCACCGCACAACATTCCGTAAGATATGATCATGTGGGTGACGGCTCAGCAACTCTGATATTCGGAATTAAACAGTAGGTACCAAAAGTCGAAGAAAGGATGTCAAGATTTCGCTTTCATTGTAAATAGTGTAAAATATTAAAAATAACATAAATCTTGTCTTACAAAACAGAAGTGAACAATTCTGTATCAAAGTTTGAGCGAGGAGTACAATTAATGGCTATCATCGAGTCGAGTCACTTACTGATATAATTCTGATAGGTCGTTTAAATACGGCCTTTAAATGCAATTATTCGCTCTGATGAATGTAACGTCGAAAAACAGAGTTGGTATGAATGTTGTGTATTGTCGGTACTTAAAAGAGGTGACGACCAATATTTGGTGGCATCGGTAAACAAAGCCATCAACAGAGTGAATGTGGACAAAACGAGCTGAAAAACAGTACTAGGGTCTTACTTTTTTTCAAATGCTGCCAACAATTCCGCAAACCAATTACAGGTATGCGAGCGATGTTGTGAAACCCCAATCCAAGAAAGATTGACAAGTTCATTCCACACAATGCGGTGGATTAACGAAAAAGTCCGATGTCATTGCAGAACGAGTCCCGAAACCAGCAGTAGATTTGTGCAAAGTCCTATAAACCAGCACCAGTTCTGAGACGAGGTAACATAGAGCACAGGTAATGTGGGTCACACCATTCTTAACTGCCTCAGTGAATGAAACTGCGTGATTGGTTACGAGGCTTTCCATATTCTACGAGTCGTTGGTTTGATCCCATTGAGCAGACTTTATTTGGAACACCGGATGACTCATTGTTCATTTTGCGACCCACGAGCGCCTGTAAAGAAGGCCAAAGGCCTCTTCGTTGCTTACTATGGCACTATCATCCTTGCTTGAAGCAAGCCGTGCGCTGAGAAGGTACGAAATGATAATGTATCTGCACGTTCTATTAGAAAAGGTTGCTGAGTTTATGTTTGTTTCTATGCACGTGACCGAGGAGGGGACGCAGCGCGTGATCAGCAGACGGTAGACAATCCACCAGACTGTGCGTAGGTACGAAGGTCGACGTACACCGCAATTGTATTATTAGACACAATTTGATGTGCTGTTTATTGCTGTTTGTTCCATGCCTGCAACGTGTAATAGGTTGGACGTTGTCAAGATCTTTAAACTCTCGTTCGATACTTTGCAGGTAGATTGCGAACAGTCGGCGCCAGTACAGATGTACGTTTGACGTGGTACTGACGTCGTTGCTCTTTGTTTTGCCACCAGGTATCGGATAGAAGGGCTGATCAAGTCACGAATCAATGGGAAGGCGTTGAAATTGCTTAATGATGGCGCAATAAGTGAGCACCGAGCTTAGACGGAAGTTTCGATGCACATTTTACGTGCTAAAAACGTCTAAGATGCTCATGATTGAAGCAAGGGATTTCCTCAAGTAAAGGGAGATTGAAGTGTCATTGTAGAGCCGTTAAGTTTGCACTCGTAATATTTAAGTATTTTGTTTCCTGTACGTGAAAACTATGATGGTCGACATATTAAAAATATATAGCAAGCATGTTCAAAGCAACAACATGGCAATTTTCTTTTGTAATTATTCGCTATAAAAACTTTGTATAGCATATTAATTGAGTATGAAGGAAATAGACCCACGCGGGTGGCATTCGTCTGAAGCACTGTCGGACATCACTGTATTCGTCACGAATACTGACGCTTGATGCACAGAGTTTATCGGATCACTTAAGTCAATTGACTTTGCTTCAAAATGCTTGTTCTTTTGCTCCATGGAAGTCGCACAGTGCCGACATGTTATCTTGTTGTACCCCACTTGAAAGCAATAGTGGCTTTCGTAAGTAGATCCAGACTTCGAATCGCCAGAGCTACTAATACGCCTTTTTTGTCGTCGTCCGGTTTTTTTGTATACGGTGGTGGAATAATTATCACTAAAGGTGTTTTAGTGCTGACAACCAATTCAATTTACCTCTCCAGAAACCCTTGCTCATAAGTTTTGACTAGGTACGCTGAATGAAATGCTACCGTTATATCAACTGTAGACCCATTGGCATGCAATACGGCGACAAGGTGACGTCAAGGTAGCCTCATTTGCATGTAAGTTGAACATGAGCAACTTAGAGCTTCAACATCAATGCGCCGATATTTTGCGTAGCCTTGTTTCGAGGCAAACAATATAGTAGAGGAAGACCGCGCAACTTCATCTCCACCCGCAGCTGCTTGTTCCTTCTTCCAAAGAGACCGCGCACGAGGCGTCAGAGTAAGTTTCTTCACTGACCATATTTTCATTTGATCTGGACGCTTACCAAAAAATTCCATAGCCACCTGTGTTAAAATTTTGATTGCCTCTAGAGGCGCAGCATCACGAATACCATGGGCAAGCATGGTATTATTATCACTTTTGACAAAGTTAGTGGTGCGCCACCCGAAAAGAGAACATGGCTTCATTGGCAGTGCAAGTATGTCTTTTTATTCGTACTTAAGGCCGAATTTGTGCTCGGCGTCGTGAAATTTTTGACAGATACATTTTCGTTAATAACTTTTACTTGCATATTCGCAAACACAGTCCAATATATAGGATCAATATCCCCAATGTACGCGGCAACCTCATCTCCAAACTTTGTTCGTACCACCATAACAGCAGCGTTATAGTCAATCTCGAACTCTGCTGATTGAACTTTCCACACGAATCTCTAAAAATTAGATCTTGAACATCCGAAATTTCGTTAAATATTGCGCAAAATGTGCAAGGTACAAAATCGAATATGGAGGCTGATACCTGTTATGGCGTACACTTGTTTTACGGTATCTTGTATCTTTCCACGATGACACATTATCGCGACAAGCACTAAATTAATTCCACCATTAATGCAATGAATAAAAACCATGAAATGTTGTCCTTGTTCTCCACATTTACGAAGGCAGTGGCCAACGTTACGTCTTGTCCATTTCTGTCTCGTCCAATCAGAGAAAGTATCACGTCATTGTATTTGTGATGGCGCGAATGCGTTCCATCGAAGCCAACCACGAGAATTTTATAAGTGTGACTGCTAACAGACACTCCAAAGGCCACAAACAAATGGAAAATCGATTTTTTGGTCCACTTCGAGTGCCACAGTGCTGGATTGATTCACGCGCTTAAGTTCAATCAAATGTGGAGCTAGGTGATCAAAAGAAGATTTCATTCGCCTTCCATCTCTTCAATGACTGCTTCTTTAGCTTCGTAGGTCTTGGTTCGATCCTTCTGGAGGTTTGTTCCGTCACGGACGCGAACTAGCGCCACAATTGCCTTGCGCTTAGTGCCCTTGTCACCTCGAAC